>JASJYW010000027.1:12468603-12966775 GCA_030386875.1 Morinoia aosen
TATCGCTAGAACGTACGAAGGAGTACACGAGGTATCTCTACAGCGTACAAAGGAGTACAGAAGGTATCTCTACAGCGCACAAAGGAGTACAGAAGGTATCTCTACAGCGTACAAAGGAGTACAGAAGGTATCTCTACAGCGCACAAAGGAGTACAGAAGGTATCTCTACAGCGCACAAAGGAGTACAGAAGGTATCTCTACAGCGCACAAAGGAGTACAGGAAATATTTCTAGAACGTACAAAGGAGTACACGAGGTATCTCTACAGCGTACAAAGGAGTACAGAAGGTATCTCTACAGCGCACAAAGGAGTACAGAAGGTATCTCTACAGCGCACAAAGGAGTACAAAAGGTATCTCTACTGCGCACAAAGGAGTACAGAAGGTATCTCTACAGCGCACAAAGGAGTACAGAAGGTATCTCTACAGCGCGCGAAGGAGTACAGGAAATATCTCTAGAACGTACAAAGGAGTACACTAGGTATCTCTACAGCGTACAAAGGAGTACAGAAGGTATCACTACAGCGCACAAAGGAGTACAGAAGGTATCTCTACAGCGTACAAAGGAGTACAGAAGGTATCTCTATAGCGCACAAAGGAGTACAGAAGGTATCTCTACAGCGCACAAAGGAGTACAGAAGGTATCTCTACAGCGCACAAAGGAGTACAGGAAATATCTCTAGAACGTACAAAGGAGTACACGAGGTATCTCTAGAGCGTAAAAAGGAGTATAGAAGGTATCTCTACAGCGCACAAAGGAGTACAGAAGGTATCTCTACAGCGCACAAAGGAGTACAGAAGGTATCTCTACAGCGCACAAAGGAGTACAGAAGGTATCTCTACAGCGCACAAAGGAGTACAGGAAATATCTCTAGAACGTACAAAGGAGTACACGAGGTATCTCTAGAGCGTAAAAAGGAGTACAGAAGGTATCTCTACAGCGCACAAAGGAGTACAGAAGGTATCTCTACAGCGTACAAAGGAGTACAGAAGGTATCTCTACAGCGCACAAAGGAGTACAGAAGGTATCTCTACAGCGCACAAAGGAGTACAGAAGGTATCTCTACAGCGCACAAAGGAGTACAGGAAATACCTCTAGAACGTAAACGGAGTACACGAGGTATCTCTACAGCGTACAAAGGAGTACAGAAGGTATCTCTACAGCGCACAAAGGAGTACAGAAGGTATCTCAACAGCGTACAAAGGAGTACAGAAGGTATCTCTACAGCGCACAAAGGAGTACAGAAGGTATCTCTACAGCGCACAAAGGAGTACAGAAGGTATCTCTACAGCGCACAAAGGAGTACAGGAAATATCTCTAGAACGTATAAAGGAGTACACGAGGTATCTCTACAGCGTACAAAGGAGTACAGAAAGTATCTATACAGCGCACAAAGGAGTACAGAAGGTATCTCTACAGCGTACAAAGGAGTACAGAAGGTATCTCTACAGCGCACAAAGGAGTACAGAAGGTATCTCTACAGCGCACAAAGGAGTACAGAAGGTATTTCTACAGCACACAAAGGAGTACAGGAAATATCTCTAGAACGTGCAAAGGAGTACACGAGGTATCTCTACAGCGTACAAAGGAGTACAGAAGGTATATCTACAGCGCACAAAGGAGTACAGAAGGTATCTCTACAGCGTACAAAGGAGTACAGAAGGTATCTCTACAGCGCACAAAGGAGTACAGAAGGTATCTCTACAGCGCACAAAGGAGTACAGAAGGTATCTCTACCGCGCACAAAGGAGTACAGGAAATATCTCTAGAACGTACAAAGGAGTACACGAGGTATCTCTACAGCGTACAAAGGAGTACAGAAGGTATCTCTACAGCGCACAAGGAGTACAGAAGGTATCTCTACAGCGCACAAAGGAGTACAGAAGGTATCTCTACAGCGCACAAAGGAGTACAGAAGGTATCTCTACAGCGCACAAAGGAGTACAGAAGGTATCTCTACAGCGCACAAAGGAGTACAGAAGGTATCTCTACAGCACACAAAGGAGTACAGAAGGTATCTCTACAGCGCACAAAGGAGTACAGGAAATATCGCTAGAACGTACGAAGGAGTACACGAGGTATCTCTACAGCGTACAAAGAAGTACAGAAGGTATCTCTACAGCGCACAAAGGAGTACAGAAGGTATCTCTACAGCGTACAAAGGAGTACAGAAGGTATCTCTACAGCGCACAAAGGAGTACAGAAGGTATCTCTACAGCGCACAAAGGAGTACAGAAGGTATCTCTACAGCGCACAAAGGAGTACAGGAAATATTTCTAGAACGTACAAAGGAGTACACGAGGTATCTCTACAGCGTACAAAGGAGTACAGAAGGTATCTCTACAGCGCACAAAGGAGTACAGAAGGTATCTCTACAGCGCACAAAGGAGTACAGAAGGTATCTCTACTGCGCACAAAGGAGTACAGAAGGTATCTCTACAGCGCACAAAGGAGTACAGAAGGTATCTCTACAGCGCGCGAAGGAGTACAGGAAATATCTCTAGAACGTACAAAGGAGTACACTAGGTATCTCTACAGCGTACAAAGGAGTACAGAAGGTATCACTACAGCGCACAAAGGAGTACAGAAGGTATCTCTACAGCGTACAAAGGAGTACAGAAGGTATCTCTACAGCGCACAAAGGAGTACAGAAGGTATCTCTACAGCGCACAAAGGAGTACAGAAGGTATCTCTACAGCGCACAAAGGAGTACAGGAAATATCTCTAGAACGTACAAAGGAGTACACGAGGTATCTCTAGAGCGTAAAAAGGAGTACAGAAGGTATCTCTACAGCGCACAAAGGAGTACAGAAGGTACCCCTACAGCGCACAAAGGAGTACAGGAAATATCTCTAGAACGTACAAAGGAGTACACGAGGTATCTCTACAGCGTACAAAGGAGTACAGAAGGTATCTCTACAGCGCACAAAGGAGTACAGAAGGTATCTCTACAGCGTGCAAAGGAGTACAGAAGCTATCTCTACAGCGCACAAAGGAGTACAGAAGGTATCTCTACAGCGCACAAAGGAGTACAGAAGGTATCTCTACAGCGCACGAAGGAGTACAGGAAATATCTCTAGAACGTACGAAGGAGTACACGAGGTATCTCTACAGCGTACAAAGGAGTACAGAAGGTATCTCTACAGCGCACAAAGGAGTACAGAAGGTATCTCTACAGCGTACAAAGGAGTACAGAAGGTATCTCTACAGCGCACAAAGGAGTACAGAAGGTATCTCTACAGCGCACAAAGGAGTACAGAAGGTATCTCTACAGCGCACAAAGGAGTACAGGAAATATTTCTAGAACGTACAAAGGAGTACACGAGGTATCTCTACAGCGTACAAAGGAGTACAGAAGGTATCTCTACAGCGCACAAAGGAGTACAGAAGGTATCTCTACAGCGCACAAAGGAGTACAGAAAGTATCTCTACTGCGCACAAAGGAGTACAGAAGGTATCTCTACAGCGCACAAAGGAGTACAGAAGGTATCTCTACAGCGCGCAAAGGAGTACAGGAAATATCTCTAGAACGTACAAAGGAGTACACGAGGTATCTCTACAGCGTACAAAGGAGTACAGAAGGTATCTCTACAGCGCACAAAGGAGTACAGAAGGTATCTCTACAGCGCACAAAGGAGTACAGAAGGTATCTCTACAGCGTACAAAGGAGTACAGAAGGTATCTCTACAGCGCACAAAGGAGTACAGAAGGTATCTCTACAGCGCACAAAGGAGTACAGAAGGTATCTCTACAGCGCACAAAGGAGTACAGGAAATATCTCTAGAACGTACAAAGGAGTACACGAGGTATCTCTACAGCGTACAAAGGAGTACAGAAGGTATCTCTACAGCGCACAAAGGAGTACAGAAGGTATCTCTACAGCGTACAAAGGAGTACAGAAGGTATCTCGACAGCGCACAAAGGAGTACAGAAGGTATCTCTACAGCGCACAAAGGACTACAGAAGGTATCTCTACAGCGCACAAAGGAGTACAGGAAATATCTCTAGAACGTAAAAGGAGTACACGAGGTATCACTACAGCGTACAAAGGAGTACAGAAGGTATCTCTACAGCGCACAAAGGAGTACAGAAGGTATCTCTACAGCGTACAAAGGAGTACAGAAGGTATCTCTACAGCGCACAAAGGAGTACAGAAGGTATCTCTACAGCGCACAAAGGAGTACAGAAGGTATCTCTACAGCGCACAAAGGAGTACAGGAAATATCTCTAGAACGTACAAAGGATTACACGAGGTATCTCTACAGCGTACAAAGGAGTACAGAAGGTATCTCTACAGCGCACAAAGGAGTACAGAAGGTATCTCTACAGCGCACAAAGGAGTACAGAAGGTATCTCTACAGCGCAAAAAGGAGTACAGGAAATATCTCTAGAACGTACAAAGGAGTACAGAAAATATCTCTACAGCGCACAAAGGAGTACAGAAGGTATCTCTACAGCGCACAAAGGAGTACACGAGGTATATCTACAGCGTACAAAGGAGTACAGAAGGTATCTCTACAGCGCACAAAGGAGTACAGAAGGTATCTCTACAGCGCACAAAGGAGTAAAGAAGGTATCTCTACAGCGCTCAAAGAAGTACAGAAGGTATCTCTACAGCGCACAAAGGAGTACAGGAAATATCTCTAGAACGTACAAAGGAGTACACGAGGTATCTCTACAGCGTACAAAGGAGTACAGAAGGTATCTCTACAGCGCACAAAGGAGTACAGAAGGTATCTCTACAGCGCACAAAGGAGTACAGAAGGTATCTCTACAGCGCACAAAGGAGTACAGAAGGTATCTCTACAGCACACAAAGGAGTACAGAAGGTATCTCTACAGCGCACAAAGGAGTACAGGAAATATCGCTAGAACGTACGAAGGAGTACACGAGGTATCTCTACAGCGTACAAAGGAGTACAGAAGGTATCTCTACAGCGCACAAAGGAGTACAGAAGGTATCTCTACAGCGTACAAAGGAGTACAGAAGGTATCTCTACAGCGCACAAAGGAGTACAGAAGGTATCTCTACAGCGCACAAAGGAGTACAGAAGGTATCTCTACAGCGCACAAAGGAGTACAGGAAATATTTCTAGAACGTACAAAGGAGTACACGAGGTATCTCTACAGCGTACAAAGGAGTACAGAAGGTATCTCTACAGCGCACAAAGGAGTACAGAAGGTATCTCTACAGCGCACAAAGGAGTACAAAAGGTATCTCTACTGCGCACAAAGGAGTACAGAAGGTATCTCTACAGCGCACAAAGGAGTACAGAAGGTATCTCTACAGCGCGCGAAGAGTACAGGAAATATCTCTAAAACGTACAAAGGAGTACACTAGGTATCTCTACAGCGTACAAAGGAGTACAGAAGGTATCACTACAGCGCACAAAGGAGTACAGAAGGTATCTCTACAGCGTACAAAGGAGTACAGAAGGTATCTCTATAGCGCACAAAGGAGTACAGAAGGTATCTCTACAGCGCACAAAGGAGTACAGAAGGTATCTCTACAGCGCACAAAGGAGTACAGGAAATATCTCTAGAACGTACAAAGGAGTACACGAGGTATCTCTAGAGCGTAAAAAGGAGTACAGAAGGTATCTCTACAGCGCACAAAGGAGTACAGAAGGTATCTCTACAGCGCACAAAGGAGTACAGAAGGTATCTCTACAGCGCACAAAGGAGCACAGAAGGTATCTCTACAGCGCACAAAGGAGTACAGGAAATATCTCTAGAACGTACAAAGGAGTACACGAGGTATCTCTAGAGCGTAAAAAGGAGTACAGAAGGTATCTCTACAGCGCACAAAGGAGTACAGAAGGTATCTCTACAGCGTACAAAGGAGTACAGAAGGTATCTCTACAGCGCACAAAGGAGTACAGAAGGTATCTCTACAGCGCACAAAGGAGTACAGAAGGTATCTCTACAGCGCACAAAGGAGTACAGGAAATATCTCTAGAACGTAAAAGGAGTACACGAGGTATCTCTACAGCGTACAAAGGAGTACAGAAGGTATCTCTACAGCGCACAAAGGAGTACAGAAGGTATCTCAACAGCGTACAAAGGAGTACAGAAGGTATCTCTACAGCGCACAAAGGAGTACAGAAGGTATCTCTACAGCGCACAAAGGAGTACAGAAGGTATCTCTACAGCGCACAAAGGAGTACAGGAAATATCTCTAGAACGTATAAAGGAGTACACTAGGTATCTCTACAGCGTACAAAGGAGTACAGAAAGTATCTATACAGCGCACAAAGGAGTACAGAAGGTATCTCTACAGCGTACAAAGGAGTACAGAAGGTATCTCTACAGCGCACAAAGGAGTACAGAAGGTATCTCTACAGCGCACAAAGGAGTACAGAAGGTATTTCTACAGCACACAAAGGAGTACAGGAAATATCTCTAGAACGTGCAAAGGAGTACACGAGGTATCTCTACAGCGTACAAAGGAGTACAGAAGGTATATCTACAGCGCACAAAGGAGTACAGAAGGTATCTCTACAGCGTACAAAGAAGTACAGAAGGTATCTCTACAGCGCACAAAGGAGTACAGAAGGTATCTCTACAGCGCACAAAGGAGTACAGAAGGTATCTCTACCGCGCACAAAGGAGTACAGGAAATATCTCTAGAACGTACAAAGGAGTACACGAGGTATCTCTACAGCGTACAAAGGAGTACAGAAGGTATCTCTACAGCGCACAAGGAGTACAGAAGGTATCTCTACAGCGCACAAAGGAGTACAGAAGGTATCTCTACAGCGCAAAAAGGAGTACAGGAAATATCTCTAGAACGTACAAAGGAGTACAGAAGGTATCTCTACAGCGCACAAAGGAGTACAGAAGGTATCTCTACAGCGCACAAAGGAGTACACGAGGTATCTCTACAGCGTACAAAGGAGTACAGAAGGTATCTCTACAGCGCACAAAGGAGTACAGAAGGTATCTCTACAGCGCACAAAGGAGTAAAGAAGGTATCTCTACAGCGCTCAAAGAAGTACAGAAGGTATCTCTACAGCGCACAAAGGAGTACAGGAAATATCTCTAGAACGTACAAAGGAGTACACGAGGTATCTCTACAGCGTACAAAGGAGTACAGAAGGTATCTCTACAGCGCACAAAGGAGTACAGAAGGTATCTCTACAGCGCACAAAGGAGTACAGAAGGTATCTCTACAGCGCACAAAGTAGTACAGAAGGTATCTCTACAGCGCACAAAGGAGTACAGAAGGTATCTCTACAGCGCACAAAGGAGTACAGGAAATATCTCTAGAACGTACGAAGGAGTACACGAGGTATCTCTACAGCGTACAAAGGAGTACAGAAGGTATCTCTGCAGCGCACAAAGGAGTACAGAAGGTATCTCTACAGCGTACAAAGGAGTACAGAAGGTATCTCTAGAGCGCACAAAGGAGTACAGAAGGTATCTCTACAGCGCACAAAGGAGTACAGAAGGTATCTCTACAGCGCACAAAGGAGTAAAGGAAATATCTCTAGAACGTACAAAGGAGTACACGAGGTATCTCTACAGCGTAAAAAGGAGTACAGAAGGTATCTCTACAGCGCACAAAGGAGTACAGAAGGTATCTCTACAGCGCAAAAAGGAGTACAGAAGGTATCTCTACTGCGCACAAAGGAGTACAGAAGGTATCTCTACAGCGCACAAAGGAGTACAGAAGGTATCTCTACAGCGCGCAAAGGAGTACAGGAAGTATCTCTAGAACGTACAAAGGAGTACACGAGGTATCTCTACAGCGTACAAAGGAGTACAGAAGGTATCTCTACAGCGCACAAAGGAGTACAGAAGGTATCTCTACAGCGTACAAAGGAGTACAGAAGGTATCTCTACAGCGCACAAAGGAGTACAGAAGGTATCTCTACAGCGCACAAAGGAGTACAGAAGGTATCTCTACAGCGCACAAAGGAGTACAGGAAATATTTCTAGAACGTACAAAGGAGTACACGAGGTATCTCTACAGCGTACAAAGGAGTACAGAAGGTATCTCTACAGCGCACAAAGGAATACAGAAGGTATCTCTACAGCGTACAAAGGAGTACAGAAGGTATCTCTACAGCGCACAAAGAAGTACAGAAGGTATCTCTACAGCGCACAAAGGAGTACAGAAGGTATCTCTACAGCGCACAAAGGAGTACAGGAAATATCTCTAGAACGTAAAAGGAGTACACGAGGTATCTATACAGCGTACAAAGGAGTACAGAAGGTATCTCTACAGCGCACAAAGGAGTACAGAAGGTATCTCAACAGCGTACAAAGGAGTACAGAAGGTATCTCTACAGCGCACAAAGGAGTACAGAAGGTATCTCTACAGCGCACAAAGGAGTACAGGAAATATCTCTAGAACGTACAAAGGAGTACACGAGGTATCTCTACAGCGTACAAAGGAGTACAGAAAGTATCTCTACAGCGCACAAAGGAGTACAGAAGGTATCTCTACAGCGTACAAAGGAGTACAGAAGGTATCTCTACAGCGCACAAAGGAGTACAGAAGGTATCTCTACAGCGCACAAAGGAGTACAGAAGGTATTTTAACAGCGCACAAAGGAGTACAGGAAATATCTCTAGAACGTACAAAGGAGTACACGAGGTGTCTCTACAGCGTACAAAGGAGTACAAAAGGTATATCTACAGCGCACAAAGCAGTACAGAAGGTAACTCTACAGCGTACAAAGGAGTACAGAAGGTATCTCTACAGCGCACAAAGGAGTACAGAAGGTATCTCTACAGCGCACAAAGGAGTACAGAAGGTATCTCTACAGCGCACAAAGGAGTAAAGAAGGTATCTCTACAGCGCTCAAAGAAGTACAGAAGGTATCTCTACAGCGCACAAAGGAGTACAAGCAATATCTCTAGAACGTACAAAGGAGTACACGAGGTATCTCTACAGCGTACAAAGGAGTACAGAAGGTATCTCTACAGCGCACAAAGGAGTACAGAAGGTATCTCTACAGCGCACAAAGGAGTACAGAAGGTATCTCTACAGCGCACAAAGGAGTACAGAAGGTATCTCTACAGCGCACAAAGGAGTACAGAAGGTATCTCTACAGCGCACAAAGGAGTACAGGAAATATCTCTAGAACGTACGAAGGAGTACACGAGGTATCTCTACAGCGTACAAAGGAGTACAGAAGGTATCTCTACAGCGCACAAAGAAGTACAGAAGGTATCTCTACAGCGTACAAAGGAGTACAGTAGGTATCTCTACAGCGCACAAAGGAGTACAGAAGGTATCTCTACAGCGCACAAAGGAGTACAGAAGGTATCTCTACAGCGCACAAAGGAGTACAGGAAATATTTCTAGAACGTACAAAGGAGTACACGAGGTATCTCTACAGCGTACAAAGGAGTACAGAAGGTATCTCTACAGCGCACAAAGGAGTACAGAAGGTATCTCTACAGCGCACAAAGGAGTACAGAAGGTATCTCTACTGCGCACAAAGGAGTACAGAAGGTATCTCTACAGCGCACAAAGGAGTACAGAAGGTATCTCTACAGCGCGCAAAGGAGTACAGGAAATATCTCTAGAACGTACAAAGGAGTACACTAGGTATCTCTACAGCGTACAAAGGAGTACAGAAGGTATCACTACAGCGCACAAAGGAGTACAGAAGGTATCTCTACAGCGTACAAAGGAGTACAGAAGGTATCTCTACAGCGCACAAAGGAGTACAGAAGGTATCTCTACAGCGCACAAAGGAGTACAGAAGGTATCTCTACAGCGCACAAAGGAGTAC
Source organism: Morinoia aosen (assembly GCA_030386875.1). Classification (NCBI taxonomy): domain Eukaryota; kingdom Metazoa; phylum Arthropoda; class Malacostraca; order Amphipoda; family Talitridae; genus Morinoia; species Morinoia aosen. The sequence goes on from JASJYW010000027.1 coordinate 12,478,351, forward strand.
AGGAAATATCTCTAGAACGTACAAAGGAGTACACGAGGTATCTCTAGAGCGTAAAAAGGAGTACAGAAGGTATCTCTACAGCGCACAAAGGAGTACAGTAGGTATCTCTACAGCGTACAAAGGAGTTCAGAAGGTATATCTACAGCGCACAAAGGAGTACAGAAGGTAACTCTACAGCGCACAAAGGAGTACAGAAGGTATCTCTACAGCGCACAAAGGAGTACAGGAAATATCTCTAGAATGTAAAAGGAGTACACGAGGTATCTCTACAGCGTACAAAGGAGTACAGAAGGTATCTCTACAGCGCACAAAGGAGTACAGAAGGTATCTCAACAGCGTACAAAGGAGTACAGAAGGTATCTCTACAGCGCACAAAGGAGTACAGAAGGTATCTCTACAGCGCACAGAGGAGTACAGAAGGTATCTCTACAGCGCACAAAGGAGTACAGGAAATATCTCTAAAACGTACAAAGGAGTACACGAGGTATCTCTACAGCGTACAAAGGTGTACAGAAAGTATCTATACAGCGCACAAAGGAGTACAGAAGGTATCTCTACAGCGTACAAAGGAGTACAGAAGGTATCTCTACAGCGCACAAAGGAGTACAGAAGGTATCTCTACAGCGCACAAAGGAGTACAGAAGGTATTTCTACAGCACACAAAGGAGTACAGGAAATATCTCTAGAACGTACAAAGGAGTACACGAGGTATCTCTACAGCGTACAAAGGAGTACAGAAGGTATATCTACAGCGCACAAAGGAGTACAGAAGGTATCTCTACAGCGTACAAAGGAGTACAGAAGGTATCTCTACAGCGCACAAAAGAGTACAGAAGGTATCTCTACAGCGCACAAAGGAGTACAGAAGGTATCTCTACCGCGCACAAAGGAGTACAGGAAATATCTCTAGAACATACAAAGGAGTACACGAGGTATCTCTACAGCGTACAAAGGAGTTCAGAAGGTATCTCTACAGCGCACAAAGGAGTACAGAAGGTATCTCTACAGCGCACAAAGGAGTACACGAGGTATCTCTACAGCGTACAAAGGAGTACAGAAGGTATCTCTACAGCGCACAAAGGAGTACAGAAGGTATCTCTACAGCGCACAAAGGAGTAAAGAAGGTATCTCTACAGCGCTCAAAGAAGTACAGAAGGTATCTCTACAGCGCACAAAAGAGTACAGGAAATATCTCTAGAACGTACAAAGGAGTACACGAGGTATCTCTACAGCGTACAAAGGAGTACAGAAGGTATCTCTACAGCGCACAAAGGAGTACAGAAGGTATCTCTACAGCGCACAAAGGAGTACAGAAGGTATCTCTACAGCGCACAAAGGAGTACAGAAGGTATCTCTACAGCGCACAAAGGAGTACAGAAGGTATCTCTACAGCGCACATAGGAGTACAGGAAATATCTCTAGAACGTACGAAGGAGTACACGAGGTATCTCTACAGCGTACAAAGGAGTACAGAAGGTATCTCTGCAGCGCACAAAGGAGTACAGAAGGTATCTCTACAGCGTACAAAGGAGTACAGAAGGTATCTCTACAGCGCACAAAGGAGTACAGAAGGTATCTCTACAGCGCACAAAGGAGTACAGAAGGTATCTCTACAGCGCACAAAGGAGTACAGGAAATTTCTCTAGAACGCACAAAGGAGTACACGAGGTATCTCTACAGCGTACAAAGGAGTACAGAAGGTATCTCTACAGCGCACAAAGGAGTACAGAAGGTATCTCTACAGCGCACAAAGGAGTACAGAAGGTATCTCTACTGCGCACAAAGGAGTACAGAAGGTATCTCTACAGCGCACAAAGGAGTACAGAAGGTATCTCTACAGCGCGCAAAGGAGTACAGGAAATATCTCTAGAACGTACAAAGGAGTACACGAGGTATCTCTACAGCGTACAAAGGAGTACAGAAGGTATCTCTAGAGCGCACAAAGGAGTACAGAAGGTATCTCTACAGCGTACAAAGGAGTACAGAAGGTATCTCTACAGCGCACAAAGGAGTACAGAAGGTGTCTCTACAGCGCACAAAGGAGTACAGAAGGTATCTCTACAGCGCACAAAGGAGTACAGGAAATATCTCTAGAACGTACAAAGGAGTACACGAGGTATCTCTACAGCGTACAAAGGAGTACAGAAGGTATGTCTACAGCGCACAAAGGAGTACAGAAGGTATCTCTGCAGCGTACAAAGGAGTACAGAAGGTATCTCTACAGCGCACAAAGGAGTACAGAAGGTATCTCTACAGCGCACAAAGGAGTACAGAAGGTATCTCAACAGCGCACAAAGGAGTACAGGAAATATCTCTAGAACGTAAAAGGAGTACACGAGGTATCTATCCAGCGTACAAAGGAGTACAGAAGGTATCTCTACAGCGCACAAAGGAGTACAGAAGGTATCTCAACAGCGTACAAAGGAGTACAGAAGGTATCTCTACAGCGCACAAAGAAGTACAGAAGGTATCTCTACAGCGCACAAAGGAGTACAGAAGGTATCTCTACAGCGCACAAAGGAGTACAGGAAATATCTCTAGAACGTACAAAGGAGTACACGAGGTATCTCTACAGCGTACAAAGGAGTACAGAAAGTATCTCTACAGCGCACAAAGGAGTACAGAAGGTATCTCTCCAGCGTACAAAGGAGTACAGAAGGTATCTCTACAGCGCACAAAGGAGTACAGAAGGTATCTCTACAGCGCACAAAGGAGTTTAGAAGGTATTTTAACAGCGCACAAAGGAGTACAGGAAATATCTCTAGAACGTACAAAGGAGTACACGAGGTGTCTCTACAGCGTACAAAGGAGTACAGAAGGTATATCTACAGCGCACAAAGGAGTACAGAAGGTATCTCTACAGCGTACAAAGGAGTACAGAAGGTATCTCTACAGCGCACAAAGGAGTACAGAAGGTATCTCTACAGCGCACAAAGGAGTACAGAAGGTATCTCTACAGCGCACAAAGGAGTACAGGAAATATCTCTAGAACGTACATAGGAGTACACGAGGTATCTCTACAGCGTACAAAGGAGTACAGAAGGTATCTCTACAGCGCACAAAGGAGTACAGAAGGTATCTCTACAGCGCACAAAGGAGTACAGAAGGTATCTCTACAGCGCACAAAGGATTACAGGAAATATCTCTAGAACGTACAAAGGAGTACAGAAGGTATCTCTACAGCGCACAAAGGAGTACAGAAGGTATCTCTACAGCGCACAAAGGAGTACACGAGGTATCTCTACAGCGTTCAAAGGAGTACAGAAGGTATCTCTACAGCGCACAAAGGAGTACAGAAGGTATCTCTACAGCGCACAAAGGAGTAAAGAAGGTATCTCTACAGCGCTCAAAGAAGTACAGAAGGTATCTCTACAGCGCACAAAGGAGTACAGGAAATATCTCTAGAACGTACAAAGGAGTACACGAGGTATCTCTACAGCGTACAAAGGAGTACAGAAGGTATCTCTACAGCGCACAAAGGAGTACAGAAGGTATCTCTACAGCGCACAAAGGAGTACAGAAGGTATCTCTACAGCGCACAAAGGAGTACAGAACTTATCTCTACAGCGCACAAAGGAGTACAGGAAATATCTCTAGAACGTACAAAGAAGTACAGAAGGTATCTCTACAGCGCACAAAGGAGTACAGAAGGTATCTCTACAGCGCACAAAAGAGTACAGAAGGTATCTCTACAGCGCACAATGGAGTACACGAGGTATCTCTACAGCGTACAAAGGAGTACAGAAGGTATCTCTACAGCGCACAAAGGAGTACAGAAGGTATCTCTACAGCGCACAAAGGAGTACAGAAGGTATCTCTACAGCGCACAAAGGAGTACAGAAGGTATCTCTACAGCGCAAAAAGGAGTACAGAAGGTATCTCTACAGCGCACAAAGGAGTACAGGAAATATCTCTAGAACGTACAAAGGAGTACACGAGGTATCTCTACAGCGTACAAAGTAGTACAGAAGGTATCTCTACAGCGCACAAAGGAGTACAGAAGGTATCTCTACAGCGCACAAAGGAGTACAGGAAATATCTCTAGAACGTACAAAGGAGTACAGAAGGTATCTCTACAGCGCACAAAGAAGTACAGAAGGTATCTCTACAGCGCACAAAGGAGTACAGAAGGTATCTCTACAGCGCACAAAGGAGTACACGAGGTATCTCTACAGCGTACAAAGGAGTACAGAAGGTATTTCTACAGCGCACAAAGGAGTACAGGAAATATCTCTAGAACGTACAAAGGAGTACAGAAGGTATCTCTACAGCGCACAAAGGAGTACAGAAGGTATCTCTACAGCGCACAAAGGAGTACACGAGGTATCTCTACAGCGTACAAAGGAGTACAGAAGGTATCTCTACAGCGCACAAAGGAGTACAGGAAATATCTCTAGAACGTACAAAGGACTACAGAAGGTATCTCTACAGTGCACAAAGGAGTACAGAAGGTATCTCTACAGCGCACAAAGGAGTACAGAAGGTATCTCTACAGCGCACAAAGGAGTACACGAGGTATCTCTACAGCGTACAATGGAGTAGAGAAGGTATCTCTACAGCGCACAAAGGAGTACAGAAGGTATCTCTACAGCGCACAAAGGAGTACAGAAGGTATCTCTACAGCGCACAAAGGAGTACAGGAAATATCTCTAGAACGTACAAAGGAGTACAGAAGGTATCTCTACAGCGCACAAAGGAGTACAGAAGGTATCTATACAGCGCACAAAGGAGTACAGGAAATATCTCTAGAACGTACAAAGGAGTACACGAGGTATCTCTACAGCGTACAAAGGAGTACAGAATGTATCTCTACAGCGCACAAAGGAGTACAGAAGGTATCTCTAGAGCGCACAAAGGAGTACAGAAGGTATCTCTACAGCGCACAAAGGAGTACAGAAGGTATCTCTACAGCGCACAAAGGAGTACTGGAAATATCTCTAGAACGTACAAAGGAGTACACGAGGTATCTCTACAGCGTACAAAGGAGTACAGAAGGTATCTCTACAGCGCACAAAGGAGTACAGAAGGTATCTCTACAGCGCACAAAGGAGTACAGAAGGTATCTCTACAGCGCACAAAGGAGTACAGAAGGTATCTCTACAGCGCACAAAGGAGTACAGAAGGTATCTCTACAGCGCACAAAGGAGTACAGAAGGTATCTCTACAGCGCACAAAGGAGTACAGGAAATATCTCTAGAACGTACGAAGGAGTACACGAGGTATCTCTACAGCGTACAAAGGAGTACAGAAGGTATCTCTACAGCGCACAAAGAAGTACAGAAGGTATCTCTACAGCGTACAAAGGAGTACAGAAGGTATCTCTACAGCGCACAAAGGAGTACAGAAGGTATCTCTACAGCGCACAAAGGAGTACAGAAGGTATCTCTACAGCGCACAAAGGAGTACAGGAAATATTTCTAGAACGTACAAAGGAGTACACGAGGTATCTCTACAGCGTACAAAGGAGTACAGAAGGTATCTCTACAGCGCACAAAGGAGAACAGAAGGTATCTCTACAGCGCACAAAGGAGTACAGAAGGTATCTCTACTGCCCACAAAGGAGTACAGAAGGTATCTCTACAGCGCACAAAGGAGTACAGAATGTATCTCTACAGCGCGCAAAGGAGTACAGGAAATATCTCTAGAACGTACAAAGGAGTACACTAGGTATCTCTACAGCGTACAAAGGAGTACAGAAGGTATCACTACAGCGCACAAAGGAGTACAGAAGGTATCTCTACAGCGTACAAAGGAGTACAGAAGGTATCTCTACAGCGCACAAAGGAATACAGAAGGTATCTCTACAGCGCACAAAGGAGTACAGAAGGTATCTCTACAGCGCACAAAGGAGTACAGGAAATATCTCTAGAACGTACAAAGGAGTACACGAGGTATCTCTAGAGCGTAAAAAGGAGTACAGAAGGTATCTCTACAGCGCACAAAGGAGTACAGTAGGTATCTCTACAGCGTACAAAGGAGTACAGAAGGTATATCTACAGCGCACAAAGGAGTACAGAAGGTATCTCTACAGCGCACAAAGGAGTACAGAAGGTATCTCTACAGCGCACAAAGGAGTACAGGAAATATCTCTAGAATGTAAAAGGAGTACACGAGGTATCTCTACAGCGTACAAAGGAGTACAGAAGGTATCTCTACAGCGCACAAAGGAGTACAGAAGGTATCTCTACAGCGCACAAAGGAGTACAGAAGGTATCTCTACAGCGCACAAAGGAGTACACGAGGTATCTCTACAGCGTACAATGGAGTAGAGAAGGTATCTCTACAGCGCACAAAGGAGTACAGAAGGTATCTCTACAGCGCACAAAGGAGTACAGAAGGTATCTCTACAGCGCACAAAGGAGTACAGGAAATATCTCTAGAACGTACAAAGGAGTACAGAAGGTATCTCTACAGCGCACAAAGGAGTACAGAAGGTATCTATACAGCGCACAAAGGAGTACAGGAAATATCTCTAGAACGTACAAAGGAGTACACGAGGTATCTCTACAGCGTACAAAGGAGTACAGAATGTATCTCTACAGCGCACAAAGGAGTACAGAAGGTATCTCTAGAGCGCACAAAGGAGTACAGAAGGTATCTCTACAGCGCACAAAGGAGTACAGAAGGTATCTCTACAGCGCACAAAGGAGTACTGGAAATATCTCTAGAACGTACAAAGGAGTACACGAGGTATCTCTACAGCGTACAAAGGAGTACAGAAGGTATCTCTACAGCGCACAAAGGAGTACAGAAGGTATCTCTACAGCGCACAAAGGAGTACAGAAGGTATCTCTACAGCGCACAAAGGAGTACAGAAGGTATCTCTACAGCGCACAAAGGAGTACAGAAGGTATCTCTACAGCGCACAAAGGAGTACAGAAGGTATCTCTACAGCGCACAAAGGAGTACAGGAAATATCTCTAGAACGTACGAAGGAGTACACGAGGTATCTCTACAGCGTACAAAGGAGTACAGAAGGTATCTCTACAGCGCACAAAGAAGTACAGAAGGTATCTCTACAGCGTACAAAGGAGTACAGAAGGTATCTCTACAGCGCACAAAGGAGTACAGAAGGTATCTCTACAGCGCACAAAGGAGTACAGAAGGTATCTCTACAGCGCACAAAGGAGTACAGGAAATATTTCTAGAACGTACAAAGGAGTACACGAGGTATCTCTACAGCGTACAAAGGAGTACAGAAGGTATCTCTACAGCGCACAAAGGAGAACAGAAGGTATCTCTACAGCGCACAAAGGAGTACAGAAGGTATCTCTACTGCGCACAAAGGAGTACAGAAGGTATCTCTACAGCGCACAAAGGAGTACAGAATGTATCTCTACAGCGCGCAGAGGAGTACAGGAAATATCTCTAGAACGTACAAAGGAGTACACTAGGTATCTCTACAGCGTACAAAGGAGTACAGAAGGTATCACTACAGCGCACAAAGGAGTACAGAAGGTATCTCTACAGCGTACAAAGGAGTACAGAAGGTATCTCTACAGCGCACAAAGGAATACAGAAGGTATCTCTACAGCGCACAAAGGAGTACAGAAGGTATCTCTACAGCGCACAAAGGAGTACAGGAAATATCTCTAGAACGTACAAAGGAGTACACGAGGTATCTCTAGAGCGTAAAAAGGAGTACAGAAGGTATCTCTACAGCGCACAAAGGAGTACAGTAGGTATCTCTACAGCGTACAAAGGAGTACAGAAGGTATATCTACAGCGCACAAAGGAGTACAGAAGGTATCTCTACAGCGCACAAAGGAGTACAGAAGGTATCTCTACAGCGCACAAAGGAGTACAGGAAATATCTCTAGAATGTAAAAGGAGTACACGAGGTATCTCTACAGCGTACAAAGGAGTACAGAAGGTATCTCTACAGCGCACAAAGGAGTACAGAAGGTATCTCAACAGCGTACAAAGGAGTACAGAAGGTATCTCTACAGCGCACAAAGGAGTACAGAATGTATCTCTACAGCGCACAAAGGAGTACAGAAGGTATCTCTACAGCGCACAAAGGAGTACAGAAGGTATCTCTACAGCGCACAAAGGAGTACAGAAGGTATCTCTACAGCGCACAAAGGAGTACAGAAGGTATTTCTACAGCACACAAAGGAGTACAGGAAATATCTCTAGAATGTACAAAGGAGTACACGAGGTATCTCTACAGCGTACAAAGGAGTACAGAAGGTATATCTACAGCGCACAAAGGAGTACAGAAGGTATCTCTACAGCGTACAAAGGAGTACAGAAGGTATCTCTACAGCGCACAAAGGAGTACAGAAGGTATCTCTACAGCGCACAAAGGAGTACAGAAGGTATCTCTACCGCGCACAAAGGAGTACAGGAAATATCTCTAGAACGTACAAAGGAGTACACGAGGTATCTCTACAGCGTACAAAGGAGTACAGAAGGTATCTCTACAGCGCACAAGGAGTACAGAAGGTATCTCTACAGCGCACAAAGGAGTACAGAAGGTATCTCTACAGCGCAAAAAGGAGTACAGGAAATATCTCTAGAACGTACAAAGGAGTACAGAAGGTATCTCTACAGCGCACAAAGGAGTACAAAAGGTATCTCTACAGCGCACAAAGGAGTACACGAGGTATCTCTACAGCGTACAAAGGAGTACAGAAGGTATCTCTACAGCGCACAAAGGAGTACAGAAGGTATCTCTACAGCGCACAAAGGAGTAAAGAAGGTATCTCTACAGCGCTCAAAGAAGTACAGAAGGTATCTCTACAGCGCACAAAAGAGTACAGGAAATATCTCTAGAACGTACAAAGGAGTACACGAGGTATCTCTACAGCGTACAAAGGAGTACAGAAGGTATCTCTACAGCGCACAAAGGAGTACAGAAGGTATCTCTACAGCGCACAAAGGAGTACAGAAGGTATCTCTACAGCGCACAAACGAGTACAGAAGGTATCTCTACAGCGCCCAAATAGTACAGAAGGTATCTCTACAGCGCACAAAGGAGTACAGGAAATATCTCTAGAACGTACGAAGGAGTACACGAGGTATCTCTACAGCGTACAAAGGAGTACAGAAGGTATCTCTGCAGCGCACAAAGGAGTACAGAAGGTATCTCTACAGCGTACAAAGGAGTACAGAAGGTATCTCTACAGCGCACAAAGGAGTACAGAAGGTATCTCTACAGCGCACAAAGGAGTACAGAAGGTATCTCTACAGCGCACAAAGGAGTACAGGAAATTTCTCTAGAACGTACAAAGGAGTACACGAGGTATCTCTACAGCGTACAAAGGAGTACAGAAGGTATCTCTACAGCGCACAAAGGAGTACAGAAGGTATCTCTACAGCGCACAAAGGAGTACAGAAGGTATCTCTACTGCGCACAAAGGAGTACAGAAGGTATCTCTACAGCGCACAAAGGAGTACAGAAGGTATCTCTACAGCGCGCAAAGGAGTACAGGAAATATCTCTAGAACGTACAAAGGAGTACACGAGGTATCTCTACAGCGTACAAAGGAGTACAGAAGGTATCTCTAGAGCGCACAAAGGAGTGCAGAAGGTATCTCTACAGCGTACAAAGGAGTACAGAAGGTATCTCTACAGCGCACAAAGGAGTACAGAAGGTGTCTCTACAGCGCACAAAGGAGTACAGAAGGTATCTCTACAGCGCACAAAGGAGTACAGGAAATATCTATAGAACGTACAAAGGAGTACACGAGGTGTCTCTACAGCGTACAAAGGAGTACAGAAGGTATGTCTACAGCGCACAAAGGAGTACAGAAGGTATCTCTGCAGCGTACAAAGGAGTACAGAAGGTATCTCTACAGCGCACAAAGGAGTACAGAAGGTATCTCTACAGCGCACAAAGGAGTACAGAAGGTATCTCAACAGCGCACAAAGGAGTACAGGAAATATCTCTAGAACGTAAAAGGAGTACACGAGGTATCTATCCAGCGTACAAAGGAGTACAGAAGGTATCTCTACAGCGCACAAAGGAGTACAGAAGGTATCTCAACAGCGTACAAAGGAGTACAGAAGGTATCTCTACAGCGCACAAAGAAGTACAGAAGGTATCTCTACAGCGCACAAAGGAGTACAGAAGGTATCTCTACAGCGCACAAAGGAGTACAGGAAATATCTCTAGAACGTACAAAAAAGTACACGAGGTATCTCTACAGCGTACAAAGGAGTACAGAAAGTATCTCTACAGCGCACAAAGGAGTACAGAAGGTATCTCTTCAGCGTACAAAGGAGTACAGAAGGTATCTCTACAGCGCACAAAGGAGTACAGAAGGTATCTCTACAGCGCACAAAGGAGTACAGAAGGTATTTTAACAGCGCACAAAGGAGTACAGGAAATATCTCTAGAACGTACAAAGGAGTACACGAGGTGTCTCTACAGCGTACAAAGGAGTACAGAAGGTATATCTACAGCGCACAAAGGAGTACAGAAGGTATCTCTACAGCGTACAAAGGAGTACAGAAGGTATCTCTACAGCGCACAAAGGAGTACAGAAGGTATCTCTACAGCGCACAAAGGAGTACAGAAGGTATCTCTACAGCGCACAAAGGAGTACAGGAAATATCTCTAGAACGTACATAGGAGTACACGAGGTATCTCTACAGCGTACAAAGGAGTACAGAAGGTATCTCTACAGCGCACAAAGGAGTACAGAAGGTATCTCTACAGCGCACAAAGGAGTACAGAACGTATCTCTACAGCGCACAAAGGATTACAGGAAATATCTCTAGAACGTACAAAGGAGTACAGAAGGTATCTCTACAGCGCACAAAGGAGTACAGAAGGTATCTCTACAGCGCACAAAGGAGTACACGAGGTATCTCTACAGCGTTCAAAGGAGTACAGAAGGTATCTCTACAGCGCACAAAGGAGTACAGAAGGTATCTCTACAGCGCACAAAGGAGTAAAGAAGGTATCTCTACAGCGCTCAAAGAAGTACAGAAGGTATCTCTACAGCGCAAAAAGGAGTACAGGAAATATCTCTAGAACGTACAAAGGAGTACACGAGGTATCTCTACAGCGTACAAAGGAGTACAGAAGGTATCTCTACAGCGCACAAAGGAGTACAGAAGGTATCTCTACAGCGCACAAAGGAGTACAGAAGGTATCTCTACAGCGCACAAAGGAGTACAGAAGGTATCTCTACAGCGCACAAAGGAGTACAGGAAATATCTCTAGAACGTACAAAGGAGTACAGAAGGTATCTCTACAGCGCACAAAGGAGTACAGAAGGTATCTCTACAGCGCACAAAAGAGTACAGAAGGTATCTCTACAGCGCACAATGGAGTACACGAGGTATCTCTACAGCGTACAAAGGAGTACAGAAGGTATCTCTACAGCGCACAAAGGAGTACAGAAGGTATCTCTACAGCGCACAAAGGAGTACAGAAGGTATCTCTACAGCGCACAAAGGAGTACAGAAGGTATCTCTACAGCGCACAAAGGAGTACAGAAGGTATCTCTACAGCGCACAAAGGAGTACAGGAAATATCTCTAGAACGTACAAAGGAGTACACGAGGTATCTCTACAGCGTACAAAGTAGTACAGAAGGTATCTCTACAGCGCACAACGGAGTACAGAAGGTATCTCTACAGCGCACAAAGGAGTACAGAAGGTATCTCTACAGCGCACAAAGGAGTACAGGAAATATCTCTAGAACGTACAAAGGAGTACACGAGGTATCTCTACAGCGTACAAAGGAGTACAGAAGGTATCTCTACAGCGCACAAAAGAGTACAGAAGGTATCTCTACAGCGCACAAAGGAGTACAGAAGGTATCTCTACAGCGCACAAAGGAGTACAGAAGGTATCTCTACAGCGCACAAAGGAGTACAGGAAATATCTCTAGAACGTACAAAGGAGTACAGAAGGTATCTCTACAGCGCACAAAGGAGTACAGAAGGTATCTCTACAGCGCACAAAGGAGTACAGAAGGTATCTCTACAGCGCACAAAGGAGTACACGAGGTATCTCTACAGCGTACAAAGGAGTACAGAAGGTATTTCTACAGCGCACAAAGGAGTACAGGAAATATCTCTAGAACGTACAAAGGAGTACAGAAGGTATCTCTACAGCGCACAAAGGAGTACAGAAGGTATCTCTACAGCGCACAAAGGAGTACACGAGGTATCTCTACAGCGTACAAAGGAGTACAGAAGGTATATCTACAGCGCACAAAGGAGTACAGGAAATATCTCTAGAACGTACAAAGGACTACAGAAGGTATCTCTACAGCGCACAAAGGAGTACAGAAGGTATCTCTACAGCGCACAAAGGAGTACAGAAGGTATCTCTACAGCGCACAAAGGAGTACACGAGGTATCTCTACAGCGTACAATGGAGTAGAGAAGGTATCTCTACAGCGCACAAAGGAGTACAGAAGGTATCTCTACAGCGCACAAAGGAGTACAGAAGGTATCTCTACAGCGCACAAAGGAGTACAGGAAATATCTCTAGAACGTACAAAGGAGTACAGAAGGTATCTATACAGCGCACAAAGGAGTACAGGAAATATCTCTAGAACGTACAAAGGAGTACACGAGGTATCTCTACAGCGTACAAAGGAGTACAGAAGGTATCTCTACAGCGCACAAAGGAGTACAGAAGGTATCTCTAGAGCGCACAAAGGAGTACAGAAGGTATCTCTACAGCGCACAAAGGAGTACAGAAGGTATCTCTACAGCGCACAAAGGAGTACAGGAAATATCTCTAGAACGTACAAAGGAGTACACGAGGTATCTCTACAGCGTACAAAGGAGTACAGAAGGTATCTCTACAGCGCACAAAGGAGTACAGAAGGTATCTCTACAGCGCACAAAGGAGTACAGAAGGTATCTCTACAGCGCACAAAGGAGTACAGAAGGTATCTCTACAGCGCACAAAGGAGTACAGAAAATATCGTTAGAACGTACAAAGGAGTACACGAGGTATTACTACAGCGTACAAAGGAGTACAGAAGGTATCTCTACAGCGCACAAAGGAGTACACGAGGTATCTCTACAGCGTACAAAGGAGTACAGAAGGTATCTCTACAGCGCACAAAGGAGTACAGACGGTATCTCTACAGCGCACAAAGGAGTACAGAAGGTATCTCTACAGCGCACAAAGGAGTACAGAAGGTATCTGTACAGCGCACAAAGGAGTACAGGAAATATCTCTAGAACGTACAAAGGAGTACAGAAGGTATCCCTACAGCGCACAAAGGAGTACAGAAGGTATCTCTACAGCGCACAAAGGAGTACAGAAGGTATCTCTACAGCGCACAAAGGAGTACACGAGGTATCTCTACAGCGTACAAAGGAGTACAGAAGGTATCTCTACAGCGCACAAAGGAGTACAGAAGGTATCTCTACAGCGCACAAAGGAGTACAGAAGGTATCTCTACAGCGCACAAAGGAGTACAGAAGGTATCTCTACAGCGCACAAAGGAGTACAGAAGGTATCTCTACAGCGCACAAAGGAGTACAGGAAATATCTCTAGAACGCACAAAGGAGTACACGAGGTATCTCTACAGCGTACAAAGGAGTACAGAAGGTATCTCTACAGCGCACAAAGGAGTACAGAAGGTATCTCTACAGCGTACAAAGGAGTACAGAAGGTATCTCTACAGCGCACAAAGGAGTACAGAAGGTATCTCTACAGCGCACAAAGGAGTACAGAAGGTATCTCTACAGCGCACAAAGGAGTACAGGAAATATCTCTAGAACGTACAAAGGAGTACACGAGGTATCTCTACAGCGTACAAAGGAGTACAGAAGGTATCTCTACAGCGCACAAAGGAGTACAGAAGGTATCTCTACAGCGCACAAAGGAGTACAGAAGGTATCTCTACAGCGCACAAAGGAGTACAGAAGGTATCTCTACAGCGCACAAAGTAGTACAGAAGGTATCTCTACAGCGCACAAAGGAGTACAGGAAATATCTCTAGAACGTACAAAGGAGTACACGAGGTATCTCTACAGCGTACAAAGGAGTACAGAAGGTATCTCTACAGCGCACAAAGGAGTACAGAAGGTATCTCTACAGCGTACAAAGGAGTACAGAAGGTATCTCTACAGCGCACAAAGGAGTACAGAAGGTATCTCTACAGCGCACAAAGGAGTACAGAAGGTATCTCTACAGCGCACAAAGGAGTACAGGAAATATCTCTAGAACGTACAAATGAGTACACGAGGTATCTCTACAGCGTACAAAGGAGTACAGAAGGTATCTCTACAGCGCACAAAGGAGTACAGAAGGTATCTCTACAGCGTACAAAGGAGTACAGAAGGTATCTCTACAGCGCACAAAGGAGTACAGAAGGTATCTCTACAGCGCACAAAGGAGTACAGAAGGTATCTCTACAGCGCACAAAGGAGTACAGGAAATATCTCTAGAACGTACAAAGGAGTACACGAGGTATCTCTACAGCGTACAAAGGAGTACAGAAGGTATCTCTACAGCGCACAAAGGAGTACAGAAGGTATCTCTACAGCGTACAAAGGAGTACAGAAGGTATCTCTAGAGCGCACAATGGAGTACAGAAGGTATCTCTACAGCGCACAAAGGAGTACAGGAAATATCTCTAGAACTTAAAAAGGAGTACACGAGCTATCTCTACAGCGTATAAAGGAGTACAGAAGGTATCTCTACAGCGCACAAAGGAGTACAGAAGGTATCTCTACAGCGTACAAAGGAGTACAGAAGGTATCTCTACAGCGCACAAAGGAGTACAGAAGGTATCTCTACAGCGCTCAAAGGAGTACAGAAGGTATCTCTACAGCGCACAAAGGAGTACAGGAAATATCTCTAGAACGTACAAAGGAGTACACGAGGTATCTCTACAGCGTACAAAGGAGTACAGAAGGTATCTCTACAGCGCACAAAGGAGTACAGAAGGTATCTCTACAGCGCACAAAGGGGTACAGAAGGTATCTCTACTGCGCACAAAGGAGTACAGAAGGTATCTCTACAGCGCACAAAGGAGTACAGAAGGTATCTCTACAGCGCGCAAAGGAGTACAGGAAATATCTCTAGAACGTACAAAGGAGTACACGAGGTATCTCTACAGCGTACAAAGGAGTACAGAAGGTATCTCTACAGCGCACAAAGGAGTACAGAAGGTATCTCTACAGCGCACAAAGGAGTACAGAACGTATCTCTACAGCGCACAAAGGATTACAGGAAATATCTCTAGAACGTACAAAGGAGTACAGAAGGTATCTCTACAGCGCACAAAGGAGTACAGAAGGTATCTCTACAGCGCACAAAGGAGTACACGAGGTATCTCTACAGCGTTCAAAGGAGTACAGAAGGTATCTCTACAGCGCACAAAGGAGTACAGAAGGTATCTCTACAGCGCACAAAGGAGTAAAGAAGGTATCTCTACAGCGCTCAAAGAAGTACAGAAGGTATCTCTACAGCGCAAAAAGGAGTACAGGAAATATCTCTACAGCGCACAAAGGAGTACAGAACGTATCTCTACAGCGCACAAAGGATTACAGGAAATATCTCTAGAACGTACAAAGGAGTACAGAAGGTATCTCTACAGCGCACAAAGGAGTACAGAAGGTATCTCTACAGCGCACAAAGGAGTACACGAGGTATCTCTACAGCGTTCAAAGGAGTACAGAAGGTATCTCTACAGCGCACAAAGGAGTACAGAAGGTATCTCTACAGCGCACAAAGGAGTAAAGAAGGTATCTCTACAGCGCTCAAAGAAGTACAGAAGGTATCTCTACAGCGCAAAAAGGAGTACAGGAAATATCTCTAGAACGTACAAAGGAGTACACGAGGTATCTCTACAGCGTACAAAGGAGTACAGAAGGTATCTCTACAGCGCACAAAGGAGTACAGAAGGTATCTCTACAGCGCACAAAGGAGTACAGAAGGTATCTCTACAGCGCACAAAGGAGTACAGAAGGTATCTCTACAGCGCACAAAGGAGTACAGGAAATATCTCTAGAACGTACAAAGGAGTACAGAAGGTATCTCTACAGCGCACAAAGGAGTACAGAAGGTATCTCTACAGCGCACAAAAGAGTACAGAAGGTATCTCTACAGCGCACAATGGAGTACACGAGGTATCTCTACAGCGTACAAAGGAGTACAGAAGGTATCTCTACAGCGCACAAAGGAGTACAGAAGGTATCTCTACAGCGCACAAAGGAGTACAGAAGGTATCTCTACAGCGCACAAAGGAGTACAGAAGGTATCTCTACAGCGCACAAAGGAGTACAGAAGGTATCTCTACAGCGCACAAAGGAGTACAGGAAATATCTCTAGAACGTACAAAGGAGTACACGAGGTATCTCTACAGCGTACAAAGTAGTACAGAAGGTATCTCTACAGCGCACAAAGGAGTACAGAAGGTATCTCTACAGCGCACAAAGGAGTACAGAAGGTATCTCTACAGCGCACAAAGGAGTACAGGAAATATCTCTAGAACGTACAAAGGAGTACACGAGGTATCTCTACAGCGTACAAAGGAGTACAGAAGGTATCTCTACAGCGCACAAAAGAGTACAGAAGGTATCTCTACAGCGCACAAAGGAGTACAGAAGGTATCTCTACAGCGCACAAAGGAGTACAGAAGGTATCTCTACAGCGCACAAAGGAGTACAGGAAATATCTCTAGAACGTACAAAGGAGTACAGAAGGTATCTCTACAGCGCACAAAGGAGTACAGAAGGTATCTCTACAGCGCACAAAGGAGTACAGAAGGTATCTCTACAGCGCACAAAGGAGTACACGAGGTATCTCTACAGCGTACAAAGGAGTACAGAAGGTATTTCTACAGCGCACAAAGGAGTACAGGAAATATCTCTAGAACGTACAAAGGAGTACAGAAGGTATCTCTACAGCGCACAAAGGAGTACAGAAGGTATCTCTACAGCGCACAAAGGAGTACACGAGGTATCTCTACAGCGTACAAAGGAGTACAGAAGGTATATCTACAGCGCACAAAGGAGTACAGGAAATATCTCTAGAACGTACAAAGGACTACAGAAGGTATCTCTACAGCGCACAAAGGAGTACAGAAGGTATCTCTACAGCGCACAAAGGAGTACAGAAGGTATCTCTACAGCGCACAAAGGAGTACACGAGGTATCTCTACAGCGTACAATGGAGTAGAGAAGGTATCTCTACAGCGCACAAAGGAGTACAGAAGGTATCTCTACAGCGCACAAAGGAGTACAGGAAATATCTCTAGAACGTACAAAGGAGTACAGAAGGTATCTATACAGCGCACAAAGGAGTACAGGAAATATCTCTAGAACGTACAAAGGAGTACACGAGGTATCTCTACAGCGTACAAAGGAGTACAGAAGGTATCTCTACAGCGCACAAAGGAGTACAGAAGGTATCTCTAGAGCGCACAAAGGAGTACAGAAGGTATCTCTACAGCGCACAAAGGAGTACAGAAGGTATCTCTACAGCGCACAAAGGAGTACAGGAAATATCTCTAGAACGTACAAAGGAGTACACGAGGTATCTCTACAGCGTACAAAGGAGTACAGAAGGTATCTCTACAGCGCACAAAGGAGTACAGAAGGTATCTCTACAGCGCACAAAGGAGTACAGAAGGTATCTCTACAGCGCACAAAGGAGTACAGAAGGTATCTCTACAGCGCACAAAGGAGTACAGAAAATATCGTTAGAACGTACAAAGGAGTACACGAGGTATTACTACAGCGTACAAAGGAGTACAGAAGGTATCTCTACAGCGCACAAAGGAGTACACGAGGTATCTCTACAGCGTACAAAGGAGTACAGAAGGTATCTCTACAGCGCACAAAGGAGTACAGACGGTATCTCTACAGCGCACAAAGGAGTACAGAAGGTATCTCTACAGCGCACAAAGGAGTACAGAAGGTATCTGTACAGCGCACAAAGGAGTACAGGAAATATCTCTAGAACGTACAAAGGAGTACAGAAGGTATCTCTACAGCGCACAAAGGAGTACAGAAGGTATCTCTACAGCGCACAAAGGAGTACAGAAGGTATCTCTACAGCGCACAAAGGAGTACACGAGGTATCTCTACAGCGTACAAAGGAGTACAGAAGGTATCTCTACAGCGCACAAAGGAGTACAGAAGGTATCTCTACAGCGCACAAAGGAGTACAGAAGGTATCTCTACAGCGCACAAAGGAGTACAGAAGGTATCTCTACAGCGCACAAAGGAGTACAGAAGGTATCTCTACAGCGCACAAAGGAGTACAGGAAATATCTCTAGAACGCACAAAGGAGTACACGAGGTATCTCTACAGCGTACAAAGGAGTACAGAAGGTATCTCTACAGCGCACAAAGGAGTACAGAAGGTATCTCTACAGCGTACAAAGGAGTACAGAAGGTATCTCTACAGCGCACAAAGGAGTACAGAAGGTATCTCTACAGCGCACAAAGGAGTACAGAAGGTATCTCTACAGCGCACAAAGGAGTACAGGAAATATCTCTAGAACGTACAAAGGAGTACACGAGGTATCTCTACAGCGTACAAAGGAGTACAGAAGGTATCTCTACAGCGCACAAAGGAGTACAGAAGGTATCTCTACAGCGCACAAAGGAGTACAGAAGGTATCTCTACAGCGCACAAAGGAGTACAGAAGGTATCTCTACAGCGCACAAAGTAGTACAGAAGGTATCTCTACAGCGCACAAAGGAGTACAGGAAATATCTCTAGAACGTACAAAGGAGTACACGAGGTATCTCTACAGCGTACAAAGGAGTACAGAAGGTATCTCTACAGCGCACAAAGGAGTACAGAAGGTATCTCTACAGCGTACAAAGGAGTACAGAAGGTATCTCTACAGCGCACAAAGGAGTACAGAAGGTATCTCTACAGCGCACAAAGGAGTACAGAAGGTATCTCTACAGCGCACAAAGGAGTACAGGAAATATCTCTAGAACGTACAAATGAGTACACGAGGTATCTCTACAGCGTACAAAGGAGTACAGAAGGTATCTCTACAGCGCACAAAGGAGTACAGAAGGTATCTCTACAGCGTACAAAGGAGTACAGAAGGTATCTCTACAGCGCACAAAGGAGTACAGAAGGTATCTCTACAGCGCACAAAGGAGTACAGAAGGTATCTCTACAGCGCACAAAGGAGTACAGGAAATATCTCTAGAACGTACAAAGGAGTACACGAGGTATCTCTACAGCGTACAAAGGAGTACAGAAGGTATCTCTACAGCGCACAAAGGAGTACAGAAGGTATCTCTACAGCGTACAAAGGAGTACAGAAGGTATCTCTAGAGCGCACAATGGAGTACAGAAGGTATCTCTACAGCGCACAAAGGAGTACAGGAAATATCTCTAGAACTTAAAAAGGAGTACACGAGCTATCTCTACAGCGTATAAAGGAGTACAGAAGGTATCTCTACAGCGCACAAAGGAGTACAGAAGGTATCTCTACAGCGTACAAAGGAGTACAGAAGGTATCTCTACAGCGCACAAAGGAGTACAGAAGGTATCTCTACAGCGCTCAAAGGAGTACAGAAGGTATCTCTACAGCGCACAAAGGAGTACAGGAAATATCTCTAGAACGTACAAAGGAGTACACGAGGTATCTCTACAGCGTACAAAGGAGTACAGAAGGTATCTCAACAGCGCACAAAGGAGTACAGAAGGTATCTCTACAGCGCACAAAGGGGTACAGAAGGTATCTCTACTGCGCACAAAGGAGTACAGAAGGTATCTCTACAGCGCACAAAGGAGTACAGAAGGTATCTCTACAGCGCGCAAAGGAGTACAGGAAATATCTCTAGAACGTACAAAGGAGTACACGAGGTATCTCTACAGCGTACAAAGGAGTACAGAAGGTATCTCTACAGCGCACAAAGGAGTACAGAAGGTATCTCTACAGCGCACAAAGGAGTACAGAAGGTATCTCTACAGCGCACAAAGGAGTACACGAGGTATCTCTACAGCGTACAAAGGAGTACAGAAGGTATTTCTACAGCGCACAAAGGAGTACAGGAAATATCTCTAGAACGTACAAAGGAGTACAGAAGGTATCTCTACAGCGCACAAAGGAGTACAGAAGGTATCTCTACAGCGCACAAAGGAGTACACGAGGTATCTCTACAGCGTACAAAGGAGTACAGAAGGTATCTCTACAGCGCACAAAGGAGTACAGGAAATATCTCTAGAACGTTCAAAGGACTACAGAAGGTATCTCTACAGCGCACAAAGGAGTACAGAAGGTATCTCTACAGCGCACAAAGGAGTACAGAAGGTATCTCTACAGCGCACAAAGGAGTACACGAGGTATCTCTACAGCGTACAATGGAGTAGAGAAGGTATCTCTACAGCGCACAAAGGAGTACAGAAGGTATCTCTACAGCGCACAAAGGAGTACAGAAGGTATCTCTACAGCGCACAAAGGAGTACAGGAAATATCTCTAGAACGTACAAAGGAGTACAGAAGGTATCTATACAGCGCACAAAGGAGTACAGGAAATATCTCTAGAACGTACAAAGGAGTACACGAGGTATCTCTACAGCGTACAAAGGAGTACAGAAGGTATCTCTACAGCGCACGAAGGAGTACAGAAGGTATCTCTAGAGCGCACAAAGGAGTACAGAAGGTATCTATACAGCGCACAAAGGAGTACAGAAGGTATCTCTACAGCGCACAAAGGAGTACAGGAAATATCTCTAGAACGTACAAAGGAGTACACGAGGTATCTCTACAGCGTACAAAGGAGTACAGAAGGTATCTCTACAGCGCACAAAGAAGTACAGAAGGTATCTCTACAGCGCACAAAGGAGTACAGAAGGTATCTCTACAGCGCACAAAGGAGTACAGAAGGTATCTCTACAGCGTACAAAGGAGTACAGAAGGTATCTCTACAGCGCACAAAGGAGTACAGAAGGTATCTCTACAGCGCACAAAGGAGTACAGAAGGTATCTCTACAGCGCACAAAGGAGTACAGGAAATATTTCTAGAACGTACAAAGGAGTACACGAGGTATCTCTACAGCGTACAAAGGAGTACAGAAGGTATCTCTACAGCGCACAAAGGAATACAGAAGGTATCTCTACAGCGTACAAAGGAGTACAGAAGGTATCTCTACAGCGCACAAAGAAGTACAGAAGGTATCTCTACAGCGCACAAAGGAGTACAGAAGGTATCTCTACAGCGCACAAAGGAGTACAGGAAATATCTCTAGAACGTAAAAGGAGTACACGAGGTATCTATACAGCGTACAAAGGAGTACAGAAGGTATCTCTACAGCGCACAAAGGAGTACAGAAGGTATCTCAACAGCGTACAAAGGAGTACAGAAGGTATCTCTACAGCGCACAAAGGAGTACAGAAGGTATCTCTACAGCGCACAAAGGAGTACAGGAAATATCTCTAGAACGTACAAAGGAGTACACGAGGTATCTCTACAGCGTACAAAGGAGTACAGAAAGTATCTCTACAGCGCACAAAGGAGTACAGAAGGTATCTCTACAGCGTACAAAGGAGTACAGAAGGTATCTCTACAGCGCACAAAGGAGTACAGAAGGTATCTCTACAGCGCACAAAGGAGTACAGAAGGTATTTTAACAGCGCACAAAGGAGTACAGGAAATATCTCTAGAACGTACAAAGGAGTACACGAGGTGTCTCTACAGCGTACAAAGGAGTACAAAAGGTATATCTACAGCGCACAAAGCAGTACAGAAGGTAACTCTACAGCGTACAAAGGAGTACAGAAGGTATCTCTACAGCGCACAAAGGAGTACAGAAGGTATCTCTACAGCGCACAAAGAAGTACAGAAGGTATCTCTACAGCGCACAAAGGAGTAAAGAAGGTATCTCTACAGCGCTCAAAGAAGTACAGAAGGTATCTCTACAGCGCACAAAGGAGTACAAGAAATATCTCTAGAACGTACAAAGGAGTACACGAGGTATCTCTACAGCGTACAAAGGAGTACAGAATGTATCTCTACAGCGCACAAAGGAGTACAGAAGGTATCTCTACAGCGCAAAAAGGAGTACAGAAGGTATCTCTACAGCGCACAAAGGAGTACAGAAGGTATCTCTACAGCGCACAAAGGAGTACAGAAGGTATCTCTACAGCGCACAAAGGAGTACAGGAAATATCTCTAGAACGTACGAAGGAGTACACGAGGTATCTCTACAGCGTACAAAGGAGTACAGAAGGTATCTCTACAGCGCACAAAGAAGTACAGAAGGTATCTCTACAGCGTACAAAGGAGTACAGAAGGTATCTCTACAGCGCACAAAGGAGTACAGAAGGTATCTCTACAGCGCACAAAGGAGTACAGAAGGTATCTCTACAGCGCACAAAGGAGTACAGGAAATATTTCTAGAACGTACAAAGGAGTACACGAGGTATCTCTACAGCGTACAAAGGAGTACAGAAGGTATCTCTACAGCGCACAAAGGAGTACAGAAGGTATCTCTACAGCGTACAAAGGAGTACAGAAGGTATCTCTACAGCGCACAAAGGAGTACAGAAGGTATCTCTACAGCGCACAAAGGAGTACAGAAGGTATCTCTACAGCGCACAAAGGAGTACAGGAAATATCTCTAGAACGTACAAAGGAGTACACGAGGTATCTCTAGAGCGTAAAAAGGAGTACAGAAGGTATCTCTACAGCGCACAAAGGAGTACAGTAGGTATCTCTACAGCGTACAAAGGAGTTCAGAAGGTATATCTACAGCGCACAAAGGAGTACAGAAGGTAACTCTACAGCGCACAAAGGAGTACAGAAGGTATCTCTACAGCGCACAAAGGAGTACAGGAAATATCTCTAGAATGTAAAAGGAGTACACGAGGTATCTCTACAGCGTACAAAGGAGTACAGAAGGTATCTCTACAGCGCACAAAGGAGTACAGAAGGTATCTCAACAGCGTACAAAGGAGTACAGAAGGTATCTCTACAGCGCACAAAGGAGTACAGAAGGTATCTCTACAGCGCACAGAGGAGTACAGAAGGTATCTCTACAGCGCACAAAGGAGTACAGGAAATATCTCTAGAACGTACAAAGGACTACACGAGGTATCTCTACAGCGTACAAAGGTGTACAGAAAGTATCTATACAGCGCACAAAGGAGTACAGAAGGTATCTCTACAGCGTACAAAGGAGTACAGAAGGTATCTCTACAGCGCACAAAAGAGTACAGAAGGTATCTCTACAGCGCACAAAGGAGTACAGAAGGTATTTCTACAGCACACAAAGGAGTACAGGAAATATCTCTAGAACGTACAAAGGAGTACACGAGGTATCTCTACAGCGTACAAAGGAGTACAGAAGGTATATCTACAGCGCACAAAGGAGTACAGAAGGTATCTCTACAGCGTACAAAGGAGTACAGAAGGTATCTCTACAGCGCACAAAGGAGTACAGAAGGTATCTCTACAGCGCACAAAGGAGTACAGAAGGTATCTCTACCGCGCACAAAGGAGTACAGGAAATATCTCTAGAACATACAAAGGAGTACACGAGGTATCTCTACAGCGTACAAAGGAGTACAGAAGGTATCTCTACAGCGCACAAGGAGTACAGAAGGTATCTCTACAGCGCACAAAGGAGTACAGAAGGTATCTCTACAGCGCAAAAAGGAGTACAGGAAATATCTCTAGAACGTACAAAGGAGTACAGAAGGTATCTCTACAGCGCACAAAGGAGTACAAAAGGTATCTCTACAGCGCACAAAGGAGTACACGAGGTATCTCTACAGCGTACAAAGGAGTACAGAAGGTATCTCTACAGCGCACAAAGGAGTACAGAAGGTATCTCTACAGCGCACAAAGGAGTAAAGAAGGTATCTCTACAGCGCTCAAAGAAGTACAGAAGGTATCTCTACAGCGCACAAAAGAGTACAGGAAATATCTCTAGAACGTACAAAGGAGTACACGAGGTATCTCTACAGCGTACAAAGGAGTACAGAAGGTATCTCTACAGCGCACAAAGGAGTACAGAAGGTATCTCTACAGCGCACAAAGGAGTACAGAAGGTATCTCTACAGCGCACAAAGGAGTACAGAAGGTATCTCTACAGCGCACAAAGGAGTACAGAAGGTATCTCTACAGCGCACAAAGGAGTACAGGAAATATCTCTAGAACGTACGAAGGAGTACACGAGGTATCTCTACAGCGTACAAAGGAGTACAGAAGGTATCTCTGCAGCGCACAAAGGAGTACAGAAGGTATCTCTACAGCGTACAAAGGAGTACAGAAGGTATCTCTACAGCGCACAAAGGAGTACAGAAGGTATCTCTACAGCGCACAAAGGAGTACAGAAGGTATCTCTACAGCGCACAAAGGAGTACAGGAAATTTCTCTAGAACGTACAAAGGAGTACACGAGGTATCTCTACAGCGTACAAAGGAGTACAGAAGGTATCTCTACAGCGCACAAAGGAGTACAGAAGGTATCTCTACAGCGCACAAAGGAGTACAGAAGGTATCTCTACTGCGCACAAAGGAGTACAGAAGGTATCTCTACAGCGCACAAAGGAGTACAGAAGGTATCTCTACAGCGCGCAAAGGAGTACAGGAAATATCTCTAGAACGTACAAAGGAGTACACGAGGTATCTCTACAGCGTACAAAGGAGTACAGAAGGTATCTCTACAGCGCACAAAGGAGTACAGAAGGTATCTCTACAGCGCACAAAGGAGTACAGAAGGTATCTCTACAGCGCACAAAGTAGTACAGAAGGTATCTCTACAGCGCACAAAGGAGTACAGGAAATATCTCTAGAACGTACAAAGGAGTACACGAGGTATCTCTACAGCGTACAAAGGAGTACAGAAGGTATCTCTACAGCGCACAAAGGAGTACAGAAGGTATCTCTACAGCGTACAAAGGAGTACAGAAGGTATCTCTACAGCGCACAAAGGAGTACAGAAGGTATCTCTACAGCGCACAAAGGAGTACAGAAGGTATCTCTACAGCGCACAAAGGAGTACAGGAAATATCTCTAGAACGTACAAATGAGTACACGAGGTATCTCTACAGCGTACAAAGGAGTACAGAAGGTATCTCTACAGCGCACAAAGGAGTACAGAAGGTATCTCTACAGCGTACAAAGGAGTACAGAAGGTATCTCTACAGCGCACAAAGGAGTACAGAAGGTATCTCTACAGCGCACAAAGGAGTACAGAAGGTATCTCTACAGCGCACAAAGGAGTACAGGAAGTATCTCTAGAACGTACAAAGGAGTACACGAGGTATCTCTACAGCGTACAAAGGAGTACAGAAGGTATCTCTACAGCGCACAAAGGAGTACAGAAGGTATCTCTACAGCGTACAAAGGAGTACAGAAGGTATCTCTAGAGCGCACAATGGAGTACAGAAGGTATCTCTACAGCGCACAAAGGAGTACAGGAAATATCTCTAGAACTTAAAAAGGAGTACACGAGCTATCTCTACAGCGTATAAAGGAGTACAGAAGGTATCTCTACAGCGCACAAAGGAGTACAGAAGGTATCTCTACAGCGTACAAAGGAGTACAGAAGGTATCTCTACAGCGCACAAAGGAGTACAGAAGGTATCTCTACAGCGCTCAAAGGAGTACAGAAGGTATCTCTACAGCGCACAAAGGAGTACAGGAAATATCTCTAGAACGTACAAAGGAGTACACGAGGTATCTCTACAGCGTACAAAGGAGTACAGAAGGTATCTCTACAGCGCACAAAGGAGTACAGAAGGTATCTCTACAGCGCACAAAGGGGTACAGAAGGTATCTCTACTGCGCACAAAGGAGTACAGAAGGTATCTCTACAGCGCACAAAGGAGTACAGAAGGTATCTCTACAGCGCGCAAAGGAGTACAGGAAATATCTCTAGAACGTACAAAGGAGTACACGAGGTATCTCTACAGCGTACAAAGGAGTACAGAAGGTATCTCTACAGCGCACAAAGGAGTACAGAAGGTATCTCTACAGCGCACAAAGGAGTACAGAAGGTATCTCTACAGCGCACAAAGGAGTACACGAGGTATCTCTACAGCGTACAAAGGAGTACAGAAGGTATTTCTACAGCGCACAAAGGAGTACAGGAAATATCTCTAGAACGTACAAAGGAGTACAGAAGGTATCTCTACAGCGCACAAAGGAGTACAGAAGGTATCTCTACAGCGCACAAAGGAGTACACGAGGTATCTCTACAGCGTACAAAGGAGTACAGAAGGTATCTCTACAGCGCACAAAGGAGTACAGGAAATATCTCTAGAACGTTCAAAGGACTACAGAAGGTATCTCTACAGCGCACAAAGGAGTACAGAAGGTATCTCTACAGCGCACAAAGGAGTACAGAAGGTATCTCTACAGCGCACAAAGGAGTACACGAGGTATCTCTACAGCGTACAATGGAGTAGAGAAGGTATCTCTACAGCGCACAAAGGAGTACAGAAGGTATCTCTACAGCGCACAAAGGAGTACAGAAGGTATCTCTACAGCGCACAAAGGAGTACAGGAAATATCTCTAGAACGTACAAAGGAGTACAGAAGGTATCTATACAGCGCACAAAGGAGTACAGGAAATATCTCTAGAACGTACAAAGGAGTACACGAGGTATCTCTACAGCGTACAAAGGAGTACAGAAGGTATCTCTACAGCGCACAAAGGAGTACAGAAGGTATCTCTAGAGCGCACAAAGGAGTACAGAAGGTATCTCTACAGCGCACAAAGGAGTACAGAAGGTATCTCTACAGCGCACAAAGGAGTACAGGAAATATCTCTAGAACGTACAAAGGAGTACACGAGGTATCTCTACAGCGTACAAAGGAGTACAGAAGGTATCTCTACAGCGCACAAAGAAGTACAGAAGGTATCTCTACAGCGCACAAAGGAGTACAGAAGGTATCTCTACAGCGCACAAAGGAGTACAGAAGGTATCTCTACAGCGTACAAAGGAGTACAGAAGGTATCTCTACAGCGCACAAAGGAGTACAGAAGGTATCTCTACAGCGCACAAAGGAGTACAGAAGGTATCTCTACAGCGCACAAAGGAGTACAGGAAATATTTCTAGAACGTACAAAGGAGTACACGAGGTATCTCTACAGCGTACAAAGGAGTACAGAAGGTATCTCTACAGCGCACAAAGGAATACAGAAGGTATCTCTACAGCGTACAAAGGAGTACAGAAGGTATCTCTACAGCGCACAAAGAAGTACAGAAGGTATCTCTACAGCGCACAAAGGAGTACAGAAGGTATCTCTACAGCGCACAAAGGAGTACAGGAAATATCTCTAGAACGTAAAAGGAGTACACGAGGTATCTATACAGCGTACAAAGGAGTACAGAAGGTATCTCTACAGCGCACAAAGGAGTACAGAAGGTATCTCAACAGCGTACAAAGGAGTACAGAAGGTATCTCTACAGCGCACAAAGGAGTACAGAAGGTATCTCTACAGCGCACAAAGGAGTACAGGAAATATCTCTAGAACGTACAAAGGAGTACACGAGGTATCTCTACAGCGTACAAAGGAGTACAGAAAGTATCTCTACAGCGCACAAAGGAGTACAGAAGGTATCTCTACAGCGTACAAAGGAGTACAGAAGGTATCTCTACAGCGCACAAAGGAGTACAGAAGGTATCTCTACAGCGCACAAAGGAGTACAGAAGGTATTTTAACAGCGCACAAAGGAGTACAGGAAATATCTCTAGAACGTACAAAGGAGTACACGAGGTGTCTCTACAGCGTACAAAGGAGTACAAAAGGTATATCTACAGCGCACAAAGCAGTACAGAAGGTAACTCTACAGCGTACAAAGGAGTACAGAAGGTATCTCTACAGCGCACAAAGGAGTACAGAAGGTATCTCTACAGCGCACAAAGAAGTACAGAAGGTATCTCTACAGCGCACAAAGGAGTAAAGAAGGTATCTCTACAGCGCTCAAAGAAGTACAGAAGGTATCTCTACAGCGCACAAAGGAGTACAAGAAATATCTCTAGAACGTACAAAGGAGTACACGAGGTATCTCTACAGCGTACAAAGGAGTACAGAATGTATCTCTACAGCGCACAAAGGAGTACAGAAGGTATCTCTACAGCGCAAAAAGGAGTACAGAAGGTATCTCTACAGCGCACAAAGGAGTACAGAAGGTATCTCTACAGCGCACAAAGGAGTACAGAAGGTATCTCTACAGCGCACAAAGGAGTACAGGAAATATCTCTAGAACGTACGAAGGAGTACACGAGGTATCTCTACAGCGTACAAAGGAGTACAGAAGGTATCTCTACAGCGCACAAAGAAGTACAGAAGGTATCTCTACAGCGTACAAAGGAGTACAGAAGGTATCTCTACAGCGCACAAAGGAGTACAGAAGGTATCTCTACAGCGCACAAAGGAGTACAGAAGGTATCTCTACAGCGCACAAAGGAGTACAGGAAATATTTCTAGAACGTACAAAGGAGTACACGAGGTATCTCTACAGCGTACAAAGGAGTACAGAAGGTATCTCTACAGCGCACAAAGGAGTACAGAAGGTATCTCTACAGCGTACAAAGGAGTACAGAAGGTATCTCTACAGCGCACAAAGGAGTACAGAAGGTATCTCTACAGCGCACAAAGGAGTACAGAAGGTATCTCTACAGCGCACAAAGGAGTACAGGAAATATCTCTAGAACGTACAAAGGAGTACACGAGGTATCTCTAGAGCGTAAAAAGGAGTACAGAAGGTATCTCTACAGCGCACAAAGGAGTACAGTAGGTATCTCTACAGCGTACAAAGGAGTTCAGAAGGTATATCTACAGCGCACAAAGGAGTACAGAAGGTAACTCTACAGCGCACAAAGGAGTACAGAAGGTATCTCTACAGCGCACAAAGGAGTACAGGAAATATCTCTAGAATGTAAAAGGAGTACACGAGGTATCTCTACAGCGTACAAAGGAGTACAGAAGGTATCTCTACAGCGCACAAAGGAGTACAGAAGGTATCTCAACAGCGTACAAAGGAGTACAGAAGGTATCTCTACAGCGCACAAAGGAGTACAGAAGGTATCTCTACAGCGCACAGAGGAGTACAGAAGGTATCTCTACAGCGCACAAAGGAGTACAGGAAATATCTCTAGAACGTACAAAGGACTACACGAGGTATCTCTACAGCGTACAAAGGTGTACAGAAAGTATCTATACAGCGCACAAAGGAGTACAGAAGGTATCTCTACAGCGTACAAAGGAGTACAGAAGGTATCTCTACAGCGCACAAAGGAGTACAGAAGGTATCTCTACAGCGCACAAAGGAGTACAGAAGGTATTTCTACAGCACACAAAGGAGTACAGGAAATATCTCTAGAACGTACAAAGGAGTACACGAGGTATCTCTACAGCGTACAAAGGAGTACAGAAGGTATATCTACAGCGCACAAAGGAGTACAGAAGGTATCTCTACAGCGTACAAAGGAGTACAGAAGGTATCTCTACAGCGCACAAAGGAGTACAGAAGGTATCTCTACAGCGCACAAAGGAGTAAAGAAGGTATCTCTACCGCGCACAAAGGAGTACAGGAAATATCTCTAGAACATACAAAGGAGTACACGAGGTATCTCTACAGCGTACAAAGGAGTACAGAAGGTATCTCTACAGCGCACAAGGAGTACAGAAGGTATCTCTACAGCGCACAAAGGAGTACAGAAGGTATCTCTACAGCGCACAAAAGAGTACAGAAGGTATCTCTACAGCGCACAATGGAGTACACGAGGTATCTCTACAGCGTACAAAGGAGTACAGAAGGTATCTCTACAGCGCACAAAGGAGTACAGAAGGTATCTCTACAGCGCACAAAGGAGTACAGAAGGTATCTCTACAGCGCACAAAGGAGTACAGAAGGTATCTCTACAGCGCAAAAAGGAGTACAGAAGGTATCTCTACAGCGCACAAAGGAGTACAGGAAATATCTCTAGAACGTACAAAGGAGTACACGAGGTATCTCTACAGCGTACAAAGTAGTACAGAAGGTATCTCTACAGCGCACAAAGGAGTACAGAAGGTATCTCTACAGCGCACAAAGGAGTACAGGAAATATCTCTAGAACGTACAAAGGAGTACAGAAGGTATCTCTACAGCGCACAAAGGAGTACAGAAGGTATCTCTACAGCGCACAAAGGAGTACAGAAGGTATCTCTACAGCGCACAAAGGAGTACACGAGGTATCTCTACAGCGTACAAAGGAGTACAGAAGGTATTTCTACAGCGCACAAAGGAGTACAGGAAATATCTCTAGAACGTACAAAGGAGTACAGAAGGTATCTCTACAGCGCACAAAGGAGTACAGAAGGTATCTCTACAGCGCACAAAGGAGTACACGAGGTATCTCTACAGCGTACAAAGGAGTACAGAAGGTATCTCTACAGCGCACAAAGGAGTACAGGAAATATCTCTAGAACGTACAAAGGACTACAGAAGGTATCTCTACAGTGCACAAAGGAGTACAGAAGGTATCTCTACAGCGCACAAAGGAGTACAGAAGGTATCTCTACAGCGCACAAAGGAGTACACGAGGTATCTCTACAGCGTACAATGGAGTAGAGAAGGTATCTCTACAGCGCACAAAGGAGTACAGAAGGTATCTCTACAGCGCACAAAGGAGTACAGAAGGTATCTCTACAGCGCACAAAGGAGTACAGGAAATATCTCTAGAACGTACAAAGGAGTACAGAAGGTATCTCTACAGCGCACAAAGGAGTACAGAAGGTATCTATACAGCGCACAAAGGAGTACAGGAAATATCTCTAGAACGTACAAAGGAGTACACGAGGTATCTCTACAGCGTACAAAGGAGTACAGAATGTATCTCTACAGCGCACAAAGGAGTACAGAAGGTATCTCTAGAGCGCACAAAGGAGTACAGAAGGTATCTCTACAGCGCACAAAGGAGTACAGAAGGTATCTCTACAGCGCACAAAGGAGTACTGGAAATATCTCTAGAACGTACAAAGGAGTACACGAGGTATCTCTACAGCGTACAAAGGAGTACAGAAGGTATCTCTACAGCGCACAAAGGAGTACAGAAGGTATCTCTACAGCGCACAAAGGAGTACAGAAGGTATCTCTACAGCGCACAAAGGAGTACAGAAGGTATCTCTACAGCGCACAAAGGAGTACAGAAGGTATCTCTACAGCGCACAAAGGAGTACAGAAGGTATCTCTACAGCGCACAAAGGAGTACAGGAAATATCTCTAGAACGTACGAAGGAGTACACGAGGTATCTCTACAGCGTACAAAGGAGTACAGAAGGTATCTCTACAGCGCACAAAGAAGTACAGAAGGTATCTCTACAGCGTACAAAGGAGTACAGAAGGTATCTCTACAGCGCACAAAGGAGTACAGAAGGTATCTCTACAGCGCACAAAGGAGTACAGAAGGTATCTCTACAGCGCACAAAGGAGTACAGGAAATATTTCTAGAACGTACAAAGGAGTACACGAGGTATCTCTACAGCGTACAAAGGAGTACAGAAGGTATCTCTACAGCGCACAAAGGAGAACAGAAGGTATCTCTACAGCGCACAAAGGAGTACAGAAGGTATCTCTACTGCGCACAAAGGAGTACAGAAGGTATCTCTACAGCGCACAAAGGAGTACAGAATGTATCTCTACAGCGCGCAAAGGAGTACAGGAAATATCTCTAGAACGTACAAAGGAGTACACTAGGTATCTCTACAGCGTACAAAGGAGTACAGAAGGTATCACTACAGCGCACAAAGGAGTACAGAAGGTATCTCTACAGCGTACAAAGGAGTACAGAAGGTATCTCTACAGCGCACAAAGGAATACAGAAGGTATCTCTACAGCGCACAAAGGAGTACAGAAGGTATCTCTACAGCGCACAAAGGAGTACAGGAAATATCTCTAGAACGTACAAAGGAGTACACGAGGTATCTCTAGAGCGTAAAAAGGAGTACAGAAGGTATCTCTACAGCGCACAAAGGAGTACAGTAGGTATCTCTACAGCGTACAAAGGAGTACAGAAGGTATATCTACAGCGCACAAAGGAGTACAGAAGGTATCTCTACAGCGCACAAAGGAGTACAGAAGGTATCTCTACAGCGCACAAAGGAGTACAGGAAATATCTCTAGAATGTAAAAGGAGTACACGAGGTATCTCTACAGCGTACAAAGGAGTACAGAAGGTATCTCTACAGCGCACAAAGGAGTACAGAAGGTATCTCTACAGCGCACAAAGGAGTACAGAAGGTATCTCTACAGCGCACAAAGGAGTACACGAGGTATCTCTACAGCGTACAATGGAGTAGAGAAGGTATCTCTACAGCGCACAAAGGAGTACAGAAGGTATCTCTACAGCGCACAAAGGAGTACAGAAGGTATCTCTACAGCGCACAAAGGAGTACAGGAAATATCTCTAGAACGTACAAAGGAGTACAGAAGGTATCTCTACAGCGCACAAAGGAGTACAGAAGGTATCTATACAGCGCACAAAGGAGTACAGGAAATATCTCTAGAACGTACAAAGGAGTACACGAGGTATCTCTACAGCGTACAAAGGAGTACAGAATGTATCTCTACAGCGCACAAAGGAGTACAGAAGGTATCTCTAGAGCGCACAAAGGAGTACAGAAGGTATCTCTACAGCGCACAAAGGAGTACAGAAGGTATCTCTACAGCGCACAAAGGAGTACTGGAAATATCTCTAGAACGTACAAAGGAGTACACGAGGTATCTCTACAGCGTACAAAGGAGTACAGAAGGTATCTCTACAGCGCACAAAGGAGTACAGAAGGTATCTCTACAGCGCACAAAGGAGTACAGAAGGTATCTCTACAGCGCACAAAGGAGTACAGAAGGTATCTCTACAGCGCACAAAGGAGTACAGAAGGTATCTCTACAGCGCACAAAGGAGTACAGAAGGTATCTCTACAGCGCACAAAGGAGTACAGGAAATATCTCTAGAACGTACGAAGGAGTACACGAGGTATCTCTACAGCGTACAAAGGAGTACAGAAGGTATCTCTACAGCGCACAAAGAAGTACAGAAGGTATCTCTACAGCGTACAAAGGAGTACAGAAGGTATCTCTACAGCGCACAAAGGAGTACAGAAGGTATCTCTACAGCGCACAAAGGAGTACAGAAGGTATCTCTACAGCGCACAAAGGAGTACAGGAAATATTTCTAGAACGTACAAAGGAGTACACGAGGTATCTCTACAGCGTACAAAGGAGTACAGAAGGTATCTCTACAGCGCACAAAGGAGAACAGAAGGTATCTCTACAGCGCACAAAGGAGTACAGAAGGTATCTCTACTGCGCACAAAGGAGTACAGAAGGTATCTCTACAGCGCACAAAGGAGTACAGAATGTATCTCTACAGCGCGCAGAGGAGTACAGGAAATATCTCTAGAACGTACAAAGGAGTACACTAGGTATCTCTACAGCGTACAAAGGAGTACAGAAGGTATCACTACAGCGCACAAAGGAGTACAGAAGGTATCTCTACAGCGTACAAAGGAGTACAGAAGGTATCTCTACAGCGCACAAAGGAATACAGAAGGTATCTCTACAGCGCACAAAGGAGTACAGAAGGTATCTCTACAGCGCACAAAGGAGTACAGGAAATATCTCTAGAACGTACAAAGGAGTACACGAGGTATCTCTAGAGCGTAAAAAGGAGTACAGAAGGTATCTCTACAGCGCACAAAGGAGTACAGTAGGTATCTCTACAGCGTACAAAGGAGTACAGAAGGTATATCTACAGCGCACAAAGGAGTACAGAAGGTATCTCTACAGCGCACAAAGGAGTACAGAAGGTATCTCTACAGCGCACAAAGGAGTACAGGAAATATCTCTAGAATGTAAAAGGAGTACACGAGGTATCTCTACAGCGTACAAAGGAGTACAGAAGGTATCTCTACAGCGCACAAAGGAGTACAGAAGGTATCTCAACAGCGTACAAAGGAGTACAGAAGGTATCTCTACAGCGCACAAAGGAGTACAGAATGTATCTCTACAGCGCACAAAGGAGTACAGAAGGTATCTCTACAGCGCACAAAGGAGTACGGAAGGTATCTCTACAGCGCACAAAGGAGTACAGAAGGTATCTCTACAGCGCACAAAGGAGTACAGAAGGTATTTCTACAGCACACAAAGGAGTACAGGAAATATCTCTAGAATGTACAAAGGAGTACACGAGGTATCTCTACAGCGTACAAAGGAGTACAGAAGGTATATCTACAGCGCACAAAGGAGTACAGAAGGTATCTCTACAGCGTACAAAGGAGTACAGAAGGTATCTCTACAGCGCACAAAGGAGTACAGAAGGTATCTCTACAGCGCACAAAGGAGTACAGAAGGTATCTCTACCGCGCACAAAGGAGTACAGGAAATATCTCTAGAACGTACAAAGGAGTACACGAGGTATCTCTACAGCGTACAAAGGAGTACAGAAGGTATCTCTACAGCGCACAAGGAGTACAGAAGGTATCTCTACAGCGCACAAAGGAGTACAGAAGGTATCTCTACAGCGCAAAAAGGAGTACAGGAAATATCTCTAGAACGTACAAAGGAGTACAGAAGGTATCTCTACAGCGCACAAAGGAGTACAAAAGGTATCTCTACAGCGCACAAAGGAGTACACGAGGTATCTCTACAGCGTACAAAGGAGTACAGAAGGTATCTCTACAGCGCACAAAGGAGTACAGAAGGTATCTCTACAGCGCACAAAGGAGTAAAGAAGGTATCTCTACAGCGCTCAAAGAAGTACAGAAGGTATCTCTACAGCGCACAAAAGAGTACAGGAAATATCTCTAGAACGTACAAAGGAGTACACGAGGTATCTCTACAGCGTACAAAGGAGTACAGAAGGTATCTCTACAGCGCACAAAGGAGTACAGAAGGTATCTCTACAGCGCACAAAGGAGTACAGAAGGTATCTCTACAGCGCACAAACGAGTACAGAAGGTATCTCTACAGCGCCCAAATAGTACAGAAGGTATCTCTACAGCGCACAAAGGAGTACAGGAAATATCTCTAGAACGTACGAAGGAGTACACGAGGTATCTCTACAGCGTACAAAGGAGTACAGAAGGTATCTCTGCAGCGCACAAAGGAGTACAGAAGGTATCTCTACAGCGTACAAAGGAGTACAGAAGGTATCTCTACAGCGCACAAAGGAGTACAGAAGGTATCTCTACAGCGCACAAAGGAGTACAGAAGGTATCTCTACAGCGCACAAAGGAGTACAGGAAATTTCTCTAGAACGTACAAAGGAGTACACGAGGTATCTCTACAGCGTACAAAGGAGTACAGAAGGTATCTCTACAGCGCACAAAGGAGTACAGAAGGTATCTCTACAGCGCACAAAGGAGTACAGAAGGTATCTCTACTGCGCACAAAGGAGTACAGAAGGTATCTCTACAGCGCACAAAGGAGTACAGAAGGTATCTCTACAGCGCGCAAAGGAGTACAGGAAATATCTCTAGAACGTACAAAGGAGTACACGAGGTATCTCTACAGCGTACAAAGGAGTACAGAAGGTATCTCTAGAGCGCACAAAGGAGTGCAGAAGGTATCTCTACAGCGTACAAAGGAGTACAGAAGGTATCTCTACAGCGCACAAAGGAGTACAGAAGGTGTCTCTACAGCGCACAAAGGAGTACAGAAGGTATCTCTACAGCGCACAAAGGAGTACAGGAAATATCTATAGAACGTACAAAGGAGTACACGAGGTGTCTCTACAGCGTACAAAGGAGTACAGAAGGTATGTCTACAGCGCACAAAGGAGTACAGAAGGTATCTCTGCAGCGTACAAAGGAGTACAGAAGGTATCTCTACAGCGCACAAAGGAGTACAGAAGGTATCTCTACAGCGCACAAAGGAGTACAGAAGGTATCTCAACAGCGCACAAAGGAGTACAGGAAATATCTCTAGAACGTAAAAGGAGTACACGAGGTATCTATCCAGCGTACAAAGGAGTACAGAAGGTATCTCTACAGCGCACAAAGGAGTACAGAAGGTATCTCAACAGCGTACAAAGGAGTACAGAAGGTATCTCTACAGCGCACAAAGAAGTACAGAAGGTATCTCTACAGCGCACAAAGGAGTACAGAAGGTATCTCTACAGCGCACAAAGGAGTACAGGAAATATCTCTAGAACGTACAAAAAAGTACACGAGGTATCTCTACAGCGTACAAAGGAGTACAGAAAGTATCTCTACAGCGCACAAAGGAGTACAGAAGGTATCTCTTCAGCGTACAAAGGAGTACAGAAGGTATCTCTACAGCGCACAAAGGAGTACAGAAGGTATCTCTACAGCGCACAAAGGAGTACAGAAGGTATTTTAACAGCGCACAAAGGAGTACAGGAAATATCTCTAGAACGTACAAAGGAGTACACGAGGTGTCTCTACAGCGTACAAAGGAGTACAGAAGGTATATCTACAGCGCACAAAGGAGTACAGAAGGTATCTCTACAGCGTACAAAGGAGTACAGAAGGTATCTCTACAGCGCACAAAGGAGTACAGAAGGTATCTCTACAGCGCACAAAGGAGTACAGAAGGTATCTCTACAGCGCACAAAGGAGTACAGGAAATATCTCTAGAACGTACATAGGAGTACACGAGGTATCTCTACAGCGTACAAAGGAGTACAGAAGGTATCTCTACAGCGCACAAAGGAGTACAGAAGGTATCTCTACAGCGCACAAAGGAGTACAGAACGTATCTCTACAGCGCACAAAGGATTACAGGAAATATCTCTAGAACGTACAAAGGAGTACAGAAGGTATCTCTACAGCGCACAAAGGAGTACAGAAGGTATCTCTACAGCGCACAAAGGAGTACACGAGGTATCTCTACAGCGTTCAAAGGAGTACAGAAGGTATCTCTACAGCGCACAAAGGAGTACAGAAGGTATCTCTACAGCGCACAAAGGAGTAAAGAAGGTATCTCTACAGCGCTCAAAGAAGTACAGAAGGTATCTCTACAGCGCAAAAAGGAGTACAGGAAATATCTCTAGAACGTACAAAGGAGTACACGAGGTATCTCTACAGCGTACAAAGGAGTACAGAAGGTATCTCTACAGCGCACAAAGGAGTACAGAAGGTATCTCTACAGCGCACAAAGGAGTACAGAAGGTATCTCTACAGCGCACAAAGGAGTACAGAAGGTATCTCTACAGCGCACAAAGGAGTACAGGAAATATCTCTAGAACGTACAAAGGAGTACAGAAGGTATCTCTACAGCGCACAAAGGAGTACAGAAGGTATCTCTACAGCGCACAAAAGAGTACAGAAGGTATCTCTACAGCGCACAATGGAGTACACGAGGTATCTCTACAGCGTACAAAGGAGTACAGAAGGTATCTCTACAGCGCACAAAGGAGTACAGAAGGTATCTCTACAGCGCACAAAGGAGTACAGAAGGTATCTCTACAGCGCACAAAGGAGTACAGAAGGTATCTCTACAGCGCACAAAGGAGTACAGAAGGTATCTCTACAGCGCACAAAGGAGTACAGGAAATATCTCTAGAACGTACAAAGGAGTACACGAGGTATCTCTACAGCGTACAAAGTAGTACAGAAGGTATCTCTACAGCGCACAAAGGAGTACAGAAGGTATCTCTACAGCGCACAAAGGAGTACAGAAGGTATCTCTACAGCGCACAAAGGAGTACAGGAAATATCTCTAGAACGTACAAAGGAGTACACGAGGTATCTCTACAGCGTACAAAGGAGTACAGAAGGTATCTCTACAGCGCACAAAAGAGTACAGAAGGTATCTC
The DNA here is from genome assembly GCA_030386875.1 of Morinoia aosen. Lineage (NCBI taxonomy): Eukaryota > Metazoa > Arthropoda > Malacostraca > Amphipoda > Talitridae > Morinoia > Morinoia aosen. The sequence goes on from JASJYW010000027.1 coordinate 12,516,041, forward strand.
TACAGCGCACAAAGGAGTACAGAAGGTATCTCTACAGCGCACAAAGGAGTACAGAAGGTATCTCTACAGCGCACAAAGGAGTACAGGAAATATCTCTAGAACGTACAAAGGAGTACAGAAGGTATCTCTACAGCGCACAAAGGAGTACAGAAGGTATCTCTACAGCGCACAAAGGAGTACAGAAGGTATCTCTACAGCGCACAAAGGAGTACACGAGGTATCTCTACAGCGTACAAAGGAGTACAGAAGGTATTTCTACAGCGCACAAAGGAGTACAGGAAATATCTCTAGAACGTACAAAGGAGTACAGAAGGTATCTCTACAGCGCACAAAGGAGTACAGAAGGTATCTCTACAGCGCACAAAGGAGTACACGAGGTATCTCTACAGCGTACAAAGGAGTACAGAAGGTATATCTACAGCGCACAAAGGAGTACAGGAAATATCTCTAGAACGTACAAAGGACTACAGAAGGTATCTCTACAGCGCACAAAGGAGTACAGAAGGTATCTCTACAGCGCACAAAGGAGTACAGAAGGTATCTCTACAGCGCACAAAGGAGTACACGAGGTATCTCTACAGCGTACAATGGAGTAGAGAAGGTATCTCTACAGCGCACAAAGGAGTACAGAAGGTATCTCTACAGCGCACAAAGGAGTACAGAAGGTATCTCTACAGCGCACAAAGGAGTACAGGAAATATCTCTAGAACGTACAAAGGAGTACAGAAGGTATCTATACAGCGCACAAAGGAGTACAGGAAATATCTCTAGAACGTACAAAGGAGTACACGAGGTATCTCTACAGCGTACAAAGGAGTACAGAAGGTATCTCTACAGCGCACAAAGGAGTACAGAAGGTATCTCTAGAGCGCACAAAGGAGTACAGAAGGTATCTCTACAGCGCACAAAGGAGTACAGAAGGTATCTCTACAGCGCACAAAGGAGTACAGGAAATATCTCTAGAACGTACAAAGGAGTACACGAGGTATCTCTACAGCGTACAAAGGAGTACAGAAGGTATCTCTACAGCGCACAAAGGAGTACAGAAGGTATCTCTACAGCGCACAAAGGAGTACAGAAGGTATCTCTACAGCGCACAAAGGAGTACAGAAGGTATCTCTACAGCGCACAAAGGAGTACAGAAAATATCGTTAGAACGTACAAAGGAGTACACGAGGTATTACTACAGCGTACAAAGGAGTACAGAAGGTATCTCTACAGCGCACAAAGGAGTACACGAGGTATCTCTACAGCGTACAAAGGAGTACAGAAGGTATCTCTACAGCGCACAAAGGAGTACAGACGGTATCTCTACAGCGCACAAAGGAGTACAGAAGGTATCTCTACAGCGCACAAAGGAGTACAGAAGGTATCTGTACAGCGCACAAAGGAGTACAGGAAATATCTCTAGAACGTACAAAGGAGTACAGAAGGTATCTCTACAGCGCACAAAGGAGTACAGAAGGTATCTCTACAGCGCACAAAGGAGTACAGAAGGTATCTCTACAGCGCACAAAGGAGTACACGAGGTATCTCTACAGCGTACAAAGGAGTACAGAAGGTATCTCTACAGCGCACAAAGGAGTACAGAAGGTATCTCTACAGCGCACAAAGGAGTACAGAAGGTATCTCTACAGCGCACAAAGGAGTACAGAAGGTATCTCTACAGCGCACAAAGGAGTACAGAAGGTATCTCTACAGCGCACAAAGGAGTACAGGAAATATCTCTAGAACGCACAAAGGAGTACACGAGGTATCTCTACAGCGTACAAAGGAGTACAGAAGGTATCTCTACAGCGCACAAAGGAGTACAGAAGGTATCTCTACAGCGTACAAAGGAGTACAGAAGGTATCTCTACAGCGCACAAAGGAGTACAGAAGGTATCTCTACAGCGCACAAAGGAGTACAGAAGGTATCTCTACAGCGCACAAAGGAGTACAGGAAATATCTCGAGAACGTACAAAGGAGTACACGAGGTATCTCTACAGCGTACAAAGGAGTACAGAAGGTATCTCTACAGCGCACAAAGGAGTACAGAAGGTATCTCTACAGCGCACAAAGGAGTACAGAAGGTATCTCTACAGCGCACAAAGGAGTACAGAAGGTATCTCTACAGCGCACAAAGTAGTACAGAAGGTATCTCTACAGCGCACAAAGGAGTACAGGAAATATCTCTAGAACGTACAAAGGAGTACACGAGGTATCTCTACAGCGTACAAAGGAGTACAGAAGGTATCTCTACAGCGCACAAAGGAGTACAGAAGGTATCTCTACAGCGTACAAAGGAGTACAGAAGGTATCTCTACAGCGCACAAAGGAGTACAGAAGGTATCTCTACAGCGCACAAAGGAGTACAGAAGGTATCTCTACAGCGCACAAAGGAGTACAGGAAATATCTCTAGAACGTACAAATGAGTACACGAGGTATCTCTACAGCGTACAAAGGAGTACAGAAGGTATCTCTACAGCGCACAAAGGAGTACAGAAGGTATCTCTACAGCGTACAAAGGAGTACAGAAGGTATCTCTACAGCGCACAAAGGAGTACAGAAGGTATCTCTACAGCGCACAAAGGAGTACAGAAGGTATCTCTACAGCGCACAAAGGAGTACAGGAAATATCTCTAGAACGTACAAAGGAGTACACGAGGTATCTCTACAGCGTACAAAGGAGTACAGAAGGTATCTCTACAGCGCACAAAGGAGTACAGAAGGTATCTCTACAGCGTACAAAGGAGTACAGAAGGTATCTCTAGAGCGCACAATGGAGTACAGAAGGTATCTCTACAGCGCACAAAGGAGTACAGGAAATATCTCTAGAACTTAAAAAGGAGTACACGAGCTATCTCTACAGCGTATAAAGGAGTACAGAAGGTATCTCTACAGCGCACAAAGGAGTACAGAAGGTATCTCTACAGCGTACAAAGGAGTACAGAAGGTATCTCTACAGCGCACAAAGGAGTACAGAAGGTATCTCTACAGCGCTCAAAGGAGTACAGAAGGTATCTCTACAGCGCACAAAGGAGTACAGGAAATATCTCTAGAACGTACAAAGGAGTACACGAGGTATCTCTACAGCGTACAAAGGAGTACAGAAGGTATCTCAACAGCGCACAAAGGAGTACAGAAGGTATCTCTACAGCGCACAAAGGGGTACAGAAGGTATCTCTACTGCGCACAAAGGAGTACAGAAGGTATCTCTACAGCGCACAAAGGAGTACAGAAGGTATCTCTACAGCGCGCAAAGGAGTACAGGAAATATCTCTAGAACGTACAAAGGAGTACACGAGGTATCTCTACAGCGTACAAAGGAGTACAGAAGGTATCTCTACAGCGCACAAAGGAGTACAGAAGGTATCTCTACAGCGCACAAAGGAGTACAGAAGGTATCTCTACAGCGCACAAAGGAGTACACGAGGTATCTCTACAGCGTACAAAGGAGTACAGAAGGTATTTCTACAGCGCACAAAGGAGTACAGGAAATATCTCTAGAACGTACAAAGGAGTACAGAAGGTATCTCTACAGCGCACAAAGGAGTACAGAAGGTATCTCTACAGCGCACAAAGGAGTACACGAGGTATCTCTACAGCGTACAAAGGAGTACAGAAGGTATCTCTACAGCGCACAAAGGAGTACAGGAAATATCTCTAGAACGTTCAAAGGACTACAGAAGGTATCTCTACAGCGCACAAAGGAGTACAGAAGGTATCTCTACAGCGCACAAAGGAGTACAGAAGGTATCTCTACAGCGCACAAAGGAGTACACGAGGTATCTCTACAGCGTACAATGGAGTAGAGAAGGTATCTCTACAGCGCACAAAGGAGTACAGAAGGTATCTCTACAGCGCACAAAGGAGTACAGAAGGTATCTCTACAGCGCACAAAGGAGTACAGGAAATATCTCTAGAACGTACAAAGGAGTACAGAAGGTATCTATACAGCGCACAAAGGAGTACAGGAAATATCTCTAGAACGTACAAAGGAGTACACGAGGTATCTCTACAGCGTACAAAGGAGTACAGAAGGTATCTCTACAGCGCACAAAGGAGTACAGAAGGTATCTCTAGAGCGCACAAAGGAGTACAGAAGGTATCTCTACAGCGCACAAAGGAGTACAGAAGGTATCTCTACAGCGCACAAAGGAGTACAGGAAATATCTCTAGAACGTACAAAGGAGTACACGAGGTATCTCTACAGCGTACAAAGGAGTACAAAAGGTATCTCTACAGCGCACAAAGAAGTACAGAAGGTATCTCTACAGCGCACAAAGGAGTACAGAAGGTATCTCTACAGCGCACAAAGGAGTACAGAAGGTATCTCTACAGCGTACAAAGGAGTACAGAAGGTATCTCTACAGCGCACAAAGGAGTACAGAAGGTATCTCTACAGCGCACAAAGGAGTACAGAAGGTATCTCTACAGCGCACAAAGGAGTACAGGAAATATTTCTAGAACGTACAAAGGAGTACACGAGGTATCTCTACAGCGTACAAAGGAGTACAGAAGGTATCTCTACAGCGCACAAAGGAATACAGAAGGTATCTCTACAGCGTACAAAGGAGTACAGAAGGTATCTCTACAGCGCACAAAGAAGTACAGAAGGTATCTCTACAGCGCACAAAGGAGTACAGAAGGTATCTCTACAGCGCACAAAGGAGTACAGGAAATATCTCTAGAACGTAAAAGGAGTACACGAGGTATCTATACAGCGTACAAAGGAGTACAGAAGGTATCTCTACAGCGCACAAAGGAGTACAGAAGGTATCTCAACAGCGTACAAAGGAGTACAGAAGGTATCTCTACAGCGCACAAAGGAGTACAGAAGGTATCTCTACAGCGCACAAAGGAGTACAGGAAATATCTCTAGAACGTACAAAGGAGTACACGAGGTATCTCTACAGCGTACAAAGGAGTACAGAAAGTATCTCTACAGCGCACAAAGGAGTACAGAAGGTATCTCTACAGCGTACAAAGGAGTACAGAAGGTATCTCTACAGCGCACAAAGGAGTACAGAAGGTATCTCTACAGCGCACAAAGGAGTACAGAAGGTATTTTAACAGCGCACAAAGGAGTACAGGAAATATCTCTAGAACGTACAAAGGAGTACACGAGGTGTCTCTACAGCGTACAAAGGAGTACAAAAGGTATATCTACAGCGCACAAAGCAGTACAGAAAGTAACTCTACAGCGTACAAAGGAGTACAGAAGGTATCTCTACAGCGCACAAAGGAGTACAGAAGGTATCTCTACAGCGCACAAAGAAGTACAGAAGGTATCTCTACAGCGCACAAAGGAGTAAAGAAGGTATCTCTACAGCGCTCAAAGAAGTACAGAAGGTATCTCTACAGCGCACAAAGGAGTACAAGAAATATCTCTAGAACGTACAAAGGAGTACACGAGGTATCTCTACAGCGTACAAAGGAGTACAGAATGTATCTCTACAGCGCACAAAGGAGTACAGAAGGTATCTCTACAGCGCAAAAAGGAGTACAGAAGGTATCTCTACAGCGCACAAAGGAGTACAGAAGGTATCTCTACAGCGCACAAAGGAGTACAGAAGGTATCTCTACAGCGCACAAAGGAGTACAGGAAATATCTCTAGAACGTACGAAGGAGTACACGAGGTATCTCTACAGCGTACAAAGGAGTACAGAAGGTATCTCTACAGCGCACAAAGAAGTACAGAAGGTATCTCTACAGCGTACAAAGGAGTACAGAAGGTATCTCTACAGCGCACAAAGGAGTACAGAAGGTATCTCTACAGCGCACAAAGGAGTACAGAAGGTATCTCTACAGCGCACAAAGGAGTACAGGAAATATTTCTAGAACGTACAAAGGAGTACACGAGGTATCTCTACAGCGTACAAAGGAGTACAGAAGGTATCTCTACAGCGCACAAAGGAGTACAGAAGGTATCTCTACAGCGTACAAAGGAGTACAGAAGGTATCTCTACAGCGCACAAAGGAGTACAGAAGGTATCTCTACAGCGCACAAAGGAGTACAGAAGGTATCTCTACAGCGCACAAAGGAGTACAGGAAATATCTCTAGAACGTACAAAGGAGTACACGAGGTATCTCTAGAGCGTAAAAAGGAGTACAGAAGGTATCTCTACAGCGCACAAAGGAGTACAGTAGGTATCTCTACAGCGTACAAAGGAGTTCAGAAGGTATATCTACAGCGCACAAAGGAGTACAGAAGGTAACTCTACAGCGCACAAAGGAGTACAGAAGGTATCTCTACAGCGCACAAAGGAGTACAGGAAATATCTCTAGAATGTAAAAGGAGTACACGAGGTATCTCTACAGCGTACAAAGGAGTACAGAAGGTATCTCTACAGCGCACAAAGGAGTACAGAAGGTATCTCAACAGCGTACAAAGGAGTACAGAAGGTATCTCTACAGCGCACAAAGGAGTACAGAAGGTATCTCTACAGCGCACAGAGGAGTACAAAAGGTATCTCTACAGCGCACAAAGGAGTACAGGAAATATCTCTAGAACGTACAAAGGACTACACGAGGTATCTCTACAGCGTACAAAGGTGTACAGAAAGTATCTATACAGCGCACAAAGGAGTACAGAAGGTATCTCTACAGCGTACAAAGGAGTACAGAAGGTATCTCTACAGCGCACAAAGGAGTACAGAAGGTATCTCTACAGCGCACAAAGGAGTACAGAAGGTATTTCTACAGCACACAAAGGAGTACAGGAAATATCTCTAGAACGTACAAAGGAGTACACGAGGTATCTCTACAGCGTACAAAGGAGTACAGAAGGTATATCTACAGCGCACAAAGGAGTACAGAAGGTATCTCTACAGCGTACAAAGGAGTACAGAAGGTATCTCTACAGCGCACAAAGGAGTACAGAAGGTATCTCTACAGCGCACAAAGGAGTACAGAAGGTATCTCTACCGCGCACAAAGGAGTACAGGAAATATCTCTAGAACATACAAAGGAGTACACGAGGTATCTCTACAGCGTACAAAGGAGTACAGAAGGTATCTCTACAGCGCACAAGGAGTACAGAAGGTATCTCTACAGCGCACAAAGGAGTACAGAAGGTATCTCTACAGCGCAAAAAGGAGTACAGGAAATATCTCTAGAACGTACAAAGGAGTACAGAAGGTATCTCTACAGCGCACAAAGGAGTACAAAAGGTATCTCTACAGCGCACAAAGGAGTACACGAGGTATCTCTACAGCGTACAAAGGAGTACAGAAGGTATCTCTACAGCGCACAAAGGAGTACAGAAGGTATCTCTACAGCGCACAAAGGAGTAAAGAAGGTATCTCTACAGCGCTCAAAGAAGTACAGAAGGTATCTCTACAGCGCACAAAAGAGTACAGGAAATATCTCTAGAACGTACAAAGGAGTACACGAGGTATCTCTACAGCGTACAAAGGAGTACAGAAGGTATATCTACAGCGCACAAAGGAGTACAGAAGGTATCTCTACAGCGCACAAAGGAGTACAGAAGGTATCTCTACAGCGCACAAAGGAGTACAGAAGGTATCTCTACAGCGCACAAAGGAGTACAGAAGGTATCTCTACAGCGCACAAAGGAGTACAGGAAATATCTCTAGAACGTACGAAGGAGTACACGAGGTATCTCTACAGCGTACAAAGGAGTACAGAAGGTATCTCTGCAGCGCACAAAGGAGTACAGAAGGTATCTCTACAGCGTACAAAGGAGTACAGAAGGTATCTCTACAGCGCACAAAGGAGTACAGAAGGTATCTCTACAGCGCACAAAGGAGTACAGAAGGTATCTCTACAGCGCACAAAGGAGTACAGGAAATTTCTCTAGAACGTACAAAGGAGTACACGAGGTATCTCTACAGCGTACAAAGGAGTACAGAAGGTATCTCTACAGCGCACAAAGGAGTACAGAAGGTATCTCTACAGCGCACAAAGGAGTACAGAAGGTATCTCTACTGCGCACAAAGGAGTACAGAAGGTATCTCTACAGCGCACAAAGGAGTACAGAAGGTATCTCTACAGCGCGCAAAGGAGTACAGGAAATATCTCTAGAACGTACAAAGGAGTACACGAGGTATCTCTACAGCGTACAAAGGAGTACAGAAGGTATCTCTACAGCGCACAAAGGAGTACAGAAGGTATCTCTACAGCGCACAAAGGAGTACAGAAGGTATCTCTACAGCGCACAAAGTAGTACAGAAGGTATCTCTACAGCGCACAAAGGAGTACAGGAAATATCTCTAGAACGTACAAAGGAGTACACGAGGTATCTCTACAGCGTACAAAGGAGTACAGAAGGTATCTCTACAGCGCACAAAGGAGTACAGAAGGTATCTCTACAGCGTACAAAGGAGTACAGAAGGTATCTCTACAGCGCACAAAGGAGTACAGAAGGTATCTCTACAGCGCACAAAGGAGTACAGAAGGTATCTCTACAGCGCACAAAGGAGTACAGGAAATATCTCTAGAACGTACAAATGAGTACACGAGGTATCTCTACAGCGTACAAAGGAGTACAGAAGGTATCTCTACAGCGCACAAAGGAGTACAGAAGGTATCTCTACAGCGTACAAAGGAGTACAGAAGGTATCTCTACAGCGCACAAAGGAGTACAGAAGGTATCTCTACAGCGCACAAAGGAGTACAGAAGGTATCTCTACAGCGCACAAAGGAGTACAGGAAATATCTCTAGAACGTACAAAGGAGTACACGAGGTATCTCTACAGCGTACAAAGGAGTACAGAAGGTATCTCTACAGCGCACAAAGGAGTACAGAAGGTATCTCTACAGCGTACAAAGGAGTACAGAAGGTATCTCTAGAGCGCACAATGGAGTACAGAAGGTATCTCTACAGCGCACAAAGGAGTACAGGAAATATCTCTAGAACTTAAAAAGGAGTACACGAGCTATCTCTACAGCGTATAAAGGAGTACAGAAGGTATCTCTACAGCGCACAAAGGAGTACAGAAGGTATCTCTACAGCGTACAAAGGAGTACAGAAGGTATCTCTACAGCGCACAAAGGAGTACAGAAGGTATCTCTACAGCGCTCAAAGGAGTACAGAAGGTATCTCTACAGCGCACAAAGGAGTACAGGAAATATCTCTAGAACGTACAAAGGAGTACACGAGGTATCTCTACAGCGTACAAAGGAGTACAGAAGGTATCTCTACAGCGCACAAAGGAGTACAGAAGGTATCTCTACAGCGCACAAAGGGGTACAGAAGGTATCTCTACTGCGCACAAAGGAGTACAGAAGGTATCTCTACAGCGCACAAAGGAGTACAGAAGGTATCTCTACAGCGCGCAAAGGAGTACAGGAAATATCTCTAGAACGTACAAAGGAGTACACGAGGTATCTCTACAGCGTACAAAGGAGTACAGAAGGTATCTCTACAGCGCACAAAGGAGTACAGAAGGTATCTCTACAGCGCACAAAGGAGTACAGAAGGTATCTCTACAGCGCACAAAGGAGTACACGAGGTATCTCTACAGCGTACAAAGGAGTACAGAAGGTATTTCTACAGCGCACAAAGGAGTACAGGAAATATCTCTAGAACGTACAAAGGAGTACAGAAGGTATCTCTACAGCGCACAAAGGAGTACAGAAGGTATCTCTACAGCGCACAAAGGAGTACACGAGGTATCTCTACAGCGTACAAAGGAGTACAGAAGGTATCTCTACAGCGCACAAAGGAGTACAGGAAATATCTCTAGAACGTTCAAAGGACTACAGAAGGTATCTCTACAGCGCACAAAGGAGTACAGAAGGTATCTCTACAGCGCACAAAGGAGTACAGAAGGTATCTCTACAGCGCACAAAGGAGTACACGAGGTATCTCTACAGCGTACAATGGAGTAGAGAAGGTATCTCTACAGCGCACAAAGGAGTACAGAAGGTATCTCTACAGCGCACAAAGGAGTACAGAAGGTATCTCTACAGCGCACAAAGGAGTACAGGAAATATCTCTAGAACGTACAAAGGAGTACAGAAGGTATCTATACAGCGCACAAAGGAGTACAGGAAATATCTCTAGAACGTACAAAGGAGTACACGAGGTATCTCTACAGCGTACAAAGGAGTACAGAAGGTATCTCTACAGCGCACAAAGGAGTACAGAAGGTATCTCTAGAGCGCACAAAGGAGTACAGAAGGTATCTCTACAGCGCACAAAGGAGTACAGAAGGTATCTCTACAGCGCACAAAGGAGTACAGGAAATATCTCTAGAACGTACAAAGGAGTACACGAGGTATCTCTACAGCGTACAAAGGAGTACAGAAGGTATCTCTACAGCGCACAAAGAAGTACAGAAGGTATCTCTACAGCGCACAAAGGAGTACAGAAGGTATCTCTACAGCGCACAAAGGAGTACAGAAGGTATCTCTACAGCGTACAAAGGAGTACAGAAGGTATCTCTACAGCGCACAAAGGAGTACAGAAGGTATCTCTACAGCGCACAAAGGAGTACAGAAGGTATCTCTACAGCGCACAAAGGAGTACAGGAAATATTTCTAGAACGTACAAAGGAGTACACGAGGTATCTCTACAGCGTACAAAGGAGTACAGAAGGTATCTCTACAGCGCACAAAGGAATACAGAAGGTATCTCTACAGCGTACAAAGGAGTACAGAAGGTATCTCTACAGCGCACAAAGGAGTACAGAAGGTATCTCTACAGCGCACAAAGGAGTACAGGAAATATCTCTAGAACGTAAAAGGAGTACACGAGGTATCTATACAGCGTACAAAGGAGTACAGAAGGTATCTCTACAGCGCACAAAGGAGTACAGAAGGTATCTCAACAGCGTACAAAGGAGTACAGAAGGTATCTCTACAGCGCACAAAGGAGTACAGAAGGTATCTCTACAGCGCACAAAGGAGTACAGGAAATATCTCTAGAACGTACAAAGGAGTACACGAGGTATCTCTACAGCGTACAAAGGAGTACAGAAAGTATCTCTACAGCGCACAAAGGAGTACAGAAGGTATCTCTACAGCGTACAAAGGAGTACAGAAGGTATCTCTACAGCGCACAAAGGAGTACAGAAGGTATCTCTACAGCGCACAAAGGAGTACAGAAGGTATTTTAACAGCGCACAAAGGAGTACAGGAAATATCTCTAGAACGTACAAAGGAGTACACGAGGTGTCTCTACAGCGTACAAAGGAGTACAAAAGGTATATCTACAGCGCACAAAGCAGTACAGAAGGTAACTCTACAGCGTACAAAGGAGTACAGAAGGTATCTCTACAGCGCACAAAGGAGTACAGAAGGTATCTCTACAGCGCACAAAGAAGTACAGAAGGTATCTCTACAGCGCACAAAGGAGTAAAGAAGGTATCTCTACAGCGCTCAAAGAAGTACAGAAGGTATCTCTACAGCGCACAAAGGAGTACAAGAAATATCTCTAGAACGTACAAAGGAGTACACGAGGTATCTCTACAGCGTACAAAGGAGTACAGAATGTATCTCTACAGCGCACAAAGGAGTACAGAAGGTATCTCTACAGCGCAAAAAGGAGTACAGAAGGTATCTCTACAGCGCACAAAGGAGTACAGAAGGTATCTCTACAGCGCACAAAGGAGTACAGAAGGTATCTCTACAGCGCACAAAGGAGTACAGGAAATATCTCTAGAACGTACGAAGGAGTACACGAGGTATCTCTACAGCGTACAAAGGAGTACAGAAGGTATCTCTACAGCGCACAAAGAAGTACAGAAGGTATCTCTACAGCGTACAAAGGAGTACAGAAGGTATCTCTACAGCGCACAAAGGAGTACAGAAGGTATCTCTACAGCGCACAAAGGAGTACAGAAGGTATCTCTACAGCGCACAAAGGAGTACAGGAAATATTTCTAGAACGTACAAAGGAGTACACGAGGTATCTCTACAGCGTACAAAGGAGTACAGAAGGTATCTCTACAGCGCACAAAGGAGTACAGAAGGTATCTCTACAGCGTACAAAGGAGTACAGAAGGTATCTCTACAGCGCACAAAGGAGTACAGAAGGTATCTCTACAGCGCACAAAGGAGTACAGAAGGTATCTCTACAGCGCACAAAGGAGTACAGGAAATATCTCTAGAACGTACAAAGGAGTACACGAGGTATCTCTAGAGCGTAAAAAGGAGTACAGAAGGTATCTCTACAGCGCACAAAGGAGTACAGTAGGTATCTCTACAGCGTACAAAGGAGTTCAGAAGGTATATCTACAGCGCACAAAGGAGTACAGAAGGTAACTCTACAGCGCACAAAGGAGTACAGAAGGTATCTCTACAGCGCACAAAGGAGTACAGGAAATATCTCTAGAATGTAAAAGGAGTACACGAGGTATCTCTACAGCGTACAAAGGAGTACAGAAGGTATCTCTACAGCGCACAAAGGAGTACAGAAGGTATCTCAACAGCGTACAAAGGAGTACAGAAGGTATCTCTACAGCGCACAAAGGAGTACAGAAGGTATCTCTACAGCGCACAGAGGAGTACAGAAGGTATCTCTACAGCGCACAAAGGAGTACAGGAAATATCTCTAGAACGTACAAAGGACTACACGAGGTATCTCTACAGCGTACAAAGGTGTACAGAAAGTATCTATACAGCGCACAAAGGAGTACAGAAGGTATCTCTACAGCGTACAAAGGAGTACAGAAGGTATCTCTACAGCGCACAAAGGAGTACAGAAGGTATCTCTACAGCGCACAAAGGAGTACAGAAGGTATTTCTACAGCACACAAAGGAGTACAGGAAATATCTCTAGAACGTACAAAGGAGTACACGAGGTATCTCTACAGCGTACAAAGGAGTACAGAAGGTATATCTACAGCGCACAAAGGAGTACAGAAGGTATCTCTACAGCGTACAAAGGAGTACAGAAGGTATCTCTACAGCGCACAAAGGAGTACAGAAGGTATCTCTACAGCGCACAAAGGAGTACAGAAGGTATCTCTACCGCGCACAAAGGAGTACAGGAAATATCTCTAGAACATACAAAGGAGTACACGAGGTATCTCTACAGCGTACAAAGGAGTACAGAAGGTATCTCTACAGCGCACAAGGAGTACAGAAGGTATCTCTACAGCGCACAAAGGAGTACAGAAGGTATCTCTACAGCGCAAAAAGGAGTACAGGAAATATCTCTAGAACGTACAAAGGAGTACAGAAGGTATCTCTACAGCGCACAAAGGAGTACAAAAGGTATCTCTACAGCGCACAAAGGAGTACACGAGGTATCTCTACAGCGTACAAAGGAGTACAGAAGGTATCTCTACAGCGCACAAAGGAGTACAGAAGGTATCTCTACAGCGCACAAAGGAGTAAAGAAGGTATCTCTACAGCGCTCAAAGAAGTACAGAAGGTATCTCTACAGCGCACAAAAGAGTACAGGAAATATCTCTAGAACGTACAAAGGAGTACACGAGGTATCTCTACAGCGTACAAAGGAGTACAGAAGGTATCTCTACAGCGCACAAAGGAGTACAGAAGGTATCTCTACAGCGCACAAAGGAGTACAGAAGGTATCTCTACAGCGCACAAAGGAGTACAGAAGGTATCTCTACAGCGCACAAAGGAGTACAGAAGGTATCTCTACAGCGCACAAAGGAGTACAGGAAATATCTCTAGAACGTACGAAGGAGTACACGAGGTATCTCTACAGCGTACAAAGGAGTACAGAAGGTATCTCTGCAGCGCACAAAGGAGTACAGAAGGTATCTCTACAGCGTACAAAGGAGTACAGAAGGTATCTCTACAGCGCACAAAGGAGTACAGAAGGTATCTCTACAGCGCACAAAGGAGTACAGAAGGTATCTCTACAGCGCGCAAAGGAGTACAGGAAATATCTCTAGAACGTACAAAGGAGTACACGAGGTATCTCTACAGCGTACAAAGGAGTACAGAAGGTATCTCTAGAGCGCACAAAGGAGTACAGAAGGTATCTCTACAGCGTACAAAGGAGTACAGAAGGTATCTCTACAGCGCACAAAGGAGTACAGAAGGTGTCTCTACAGCGCACAAAGGAGTACAGAAGGTATCTCTACAGCGCACAAAGGAGTACAGGAAATATCTCTATAACGTACAAAGGAGTACACGAGGTATCTCTACAGCGTACAAAGGAGTACAGAAGGTATGTCTACAGCGCACAAAGGAGTACAGAAGGTATCTCTGCAGCGTACAAAGGAGTACAGAAGGTATCTCTACAGCGCACAAAGGAGTACAGAAGGTATCTCTACAGCGCACAAAGGAGTACAGAAGGTATCTCAACAGCGCACAAAGGAGTACAGGAAATATCTCTAGAACGTAAAAGGAGTACACGAGGTATCTCTACAGCGTACAAAGGAGTACAGAAGGTATCTCTACAGCGCACAAAGGAGTACAGAAGGTATCTCTACAGCGTACAAAGGAGTACAGAAGGTATCTCTAGAGCGCACAATGGAGTACAGAAGGTATCTCTACAGCGCACAAAGGAGTACAGGAAATATCTCTAGAACTTAAAAAGGAGTACACGAGCTATCTCTACAGCGTATAAAGGAGTACAGAAGGTATCTCTACAGCGCACAAAGGAGTACAGAAGGTATCTCTACAGCGTACAAAGGAGTACAGAAGGTATCTCTACAGCGCACAAAGGAGTACAGAAGGTATCTCTACAGCGCTCAAAGGAGTACAGAAGGTATCTCTACAGCGCACAAAGGAGTACAGGAAATATCTCTAGAACGTACAAAGGAGTACACGAGGTATCTCTACAGCGTACAAAGGAGTACAGAAGGTATCTCTACAGCGCACAAAGGAGTACAGAAGGTATCTCTACAGCGCACAAAGGGGTACAGAAGGTATCTCTACTGCGCACAAAGGAGTACAGAAGGTATCTCTACAGCGCACAAAGGAGTACAGAAGGTATCTCTACAGCGCGCAAAGGAGTACAGGAAATATCTCTAGAACGTACAAAGGAGTACACGAGGTATCTCTACAGCGTACAAAGGAGTACAGAAGGTATCTCTACAGCGCACAAAGGAGTACAGAAGGTATCTCTACAGCGCACAAAGGAGTACAGAAGGTATCTCTACAGCGCACAAAGGAGTACACGAGGTATCTCTACAGCGTACAAAGGAGTACAGAAGGTATTTCTACAGCGCACAAAGGAGTACAGGAAATATCTCTAGAACGTACAAAGGAGTACAGAAGGTATCTCTACAGCGCACAAAGGAGTACAGAAGGTATCTCTACAGCGCACAAAGGAGTACACGAGGTATCTCTACAGCGTACAAAGGAGTACAGAAGGTATCTCTACAGCGCACAAAGGAGTACAGGAAATATCTCTAGAACGTTCAAAGGACTACAGAAGGTATCTCTACAGCGCACAAAGGAGTACAGAAGGTATCTCTACAGCGCACAAAGGAGTACAGAAGGTATCTCTACAGCGCACAAAGGAGTACACGAGGTATCTCTACAGCGTACAATGGAGTAGAGAAGGTATCTCTACAGCGCACAAAGGAGTACAGAAGGTATCTCTACAGCGCACAAAGGAGTACAGAAGGTATCTCTACAGCGCACAAAGGAGTACAGGAAATATCTCTAGAACGTACAAAGGAGTACAGAAGGTATCTATACAGCGCACAAAGGAGTACAGGAAATATCTCTAGAACGTACAAAGGAGTACACGAGGTATCTCTACAGCGTACAAAGGAGTACAGAAGGTATCTCTACAGCGCACAAAGGAGTACAGAAGGTATCTCTAGAGCGCACAAAGGAGTACAGAAGGTATCTCTACAGCGCACAAAGGAGTACAGAAGGTATCTCTACAGCGCACAAAGGAGTACAGGAAATATCTCTAGAACGTACAAAGGAGTACACGAGGTATCTCTACAGCGTACAAAGGAGTACAGAAGGTATCTCTACAGCGCACAAAGAAGTACAGAAGGTATCTCTACAGCGCACAAAGGAGTACAGAAGGTATCTCTACAGCGCACAAAGGAGTACAGAAGGTATCTCTACAGCGTACAAAGGAGTACAGAAGGTATCTCTACAGCGCACAAAGGAGTACAGAAGGTATCTCTACAGCGCACAAAGGAGTACAGAAGGTATCTCTACAGCGCACAAAGGAGTACAGGAAATATTTCTAGAACGTACAAAGGAGTACACGAGGTATCTCTACAGCGTACAAAGGAGTACAGAAGGTATCTCTACAGCGCACAAAGGAATACAGAAGGTATCTCTACAGCGTACAAAGGAGTACAGAAGGTATCTCTACAGCGCACAAAGGAGTACAGAAGGTATCTCTACAGCGCACAAAGGAGTACAGGAAATATCTCTAGAACGTAAAAGGAGTACACGAGGTATCTATACAGCGTACAAAGGAGTACAGAAGGTATCTCTACAGCGCACAAAGGAGTACAGAAGGTATCTCAACAGCGTACAAAGGAGTACAGAAGGTATCTCTACAGCGCACAAAGGAGTACAGAAGGTATCTCTACAGCGCACAAAGGAGTACAGGAAATATCTCTAGAACGTACAAAGGAGTACACGAGGTATCTCTACAGCGTACAAAGGAGTACAGAAAGTATCTCTACAGCGCACAAAGGAGTACAGAAGGTATCTCTACAGCGTACAAAGGAGTACAGAAGGTATCTCTACAGCGCACAAAGGAGTACAGAAGGTATCTCTACAGCGCACAAAGGAGTACAGAAGGTATTTTAACAGCGCACAAAGGAGTACAGGAAATATCTCTAGAACGTACAAAGGAGTACACGAGGTGTCTCTACAGCGTACAAAGGAGTACAAAAGGTATATCTACAGCGCACAAAGCAGTACAGAAGGTAACTCTACAGCGTACAAAGGAGTACAGAAGGTATCTCTACAGCGCACAAAGGAGTACAGAAGGTATCTCTACAGCGCACAAAGAAGTACAGAAGGTATCTCTACAGCGCACAAAGGAGTAAAGAAGGTATCTCTACAGCGCTCAAAGAAGTACAGAAGGTATCTCTACAGCGCACAAAGGAGTACAAGAAATATCTCTAGAACGTACAAAGGAGTACACGAGGTATCTCTACAGCGTACAAAGGAGTACAGAATGTATCTCTACAGCGCACAAAGGAGTACAGAAGGTATCTCTACAGCGCAAAAAGGAGTACAGAAGGTATCTCTACAGCGCACAAAGGAGTACAGAAGGTATCTCTACAGCGCACAAAGGAGTACAGAAGGTATCTCTACAGCGCACAAAGGAGTACAGGAAATATCTCTAGAACGTACGAAGGAGTACACGAGGTATCTCTACAGCGTACAAAGGAGTACAGAAGGTATCTCTACAGCGCACAAAGAAGTACAGAAGGTATCTCTACAGCGTACAAAGGAGTACAGAAGGTATCTCTACAGCGCACAAAGGAGTACAGAAGGTATCTCTACAGCGCACAAAGGAGTACAGAAGGTATCTCTACAGCGCACAAAGGAGTACAGGAAATATTTCTAGAACGTACAAAGGAGTACACGAGGTATCTCTACAGCGTACAAAGGAGTACAGAAGGTATCTCTACAGCGCACAAAGGAGTACAGAAGGTATCTCTACAGCGTACAAAGGAGTACAGAAGGTATCTCTACAGCGCACAAAGGAGTACAGAAGGTATCTCTACAGCGCACAAAGGAGTACAGAAGGTATCTCTACAGCGCACAAAGGAGTACAGGAAATATCTCTAGAACGTACAAAGGAGTACACGAGGTATCTCTAGAGCGTAAAAAGGAGTACAGAAGGTATCTCTACAGCGCACAAAGGAGTACAGTAGGTATCTCTACAGCGTACAAAGGAGTTCAGAAGGTATATCTACAGCGCACAAAGGAGTACAGAAGGTAACTCTACAGCGCACAAAGGAGTACAGAAGGTATCTCTACAGCGCACAAAGGAGTACAGGAAATATCTCTAGAATGTAAAAGGAGTACACGAGGTATCTCTACAGCGTACAAAGGAGTACAGAAGGTATCTCTACAGCGCACAAAGGAGTACAGAAGGTATCTCAACAGCGTACAAAGGAGTACAGAAGGTATCTCTACAGCGCACAAAGGAGTACAGAAGGTATCTCTACAGCGCACAGAGGAGTACAGAAGGTATCTCTACAGCGCACAAAGGAGTACAGGAAATATCTCTAGAACGTACAAAGGACTACACGAGGTATCTCTACAGCGTACAAAGGTGTACAGAAAGTATCTATACAGCGCACAAAGGAGTACAGAAGGTATCTCTACAGCGTACAAAGGAGTACAGAAGGTATCTCTACAGCGCACAAAGGAGTACAGAAGGTATCTCTACAGCGCACAAAGGAGTACAGAAGGTATTTCTACAGCACACAAAGGAGTACAGGAAATATCTCTAGAACGTACAAAGGAGTACACGAGGTATCTCTACAGCGTACAAAGGAGTACAGAAGGTATATCTACAGCGCACAAAGGAGTACAGAAGGTATCTCTACAGCGTACAAAGGAGTACAGAAGGTATCTCTACAGCGCACAAAGGAGTACAGAAGGTATCTCTACAGCGCACAAAGGAGTACAGAAGGTATCTCTACCGCGCACAAAGGAGTACAGGAAATATCTCTAGAACATACAAAGGAGTACACGAGGTATCTCTACAGCGTACAAAGGAGTACAGAAGGTATCTCTACAGCGCACAAGGAGTACAGAAGGTATCTCTACAGCGCACAAAGGAGTACAGAAGGTATCTCTACAGCGCAAAAAGGAGTACAGGAAATATCTCTAGAACGTACAAAGGAGTACAGAAGGTATCTCTACAGCGCACAAAGGAGTACAAAAGGTATCTCTACAGCGCACAAAGGAGTACACGAGGTATCTCTACAGCGTACAAAGGAGTACAGAAGGTATCTCTACAGCGCACAAAGGAGTACAGAAGGTATCTCTACAGCGCACAAAGGAGTAAAGAAGGTATCTCTACAGCGCTCAAAGAAGTACAGAAGGTATCTCTACAGCGCACAAAAGAGTACAGGAAATATCTCTAGAACGTACAAAGGAGTACACGAGGTATCTCTACAGCGTACAAAGGAGTACAGAAGGTATCTCTACAGCGCACAAAGGAGTACAGAAGGTATCTCTACAGCGCACAAAGGAGTACAGAAGGTATCTCTACAGCGCACAAAGGAGTACAGAAGGTATCTCTACAGCGCACAAAGGAGTACAGAAGGTATCTCTACAGCGCACAAAGGAGTACAGGAAATATCTCTAGAACGTACGAAGGAGTACACGAGGTATCTCTACAGCGTACAAAGGAGTACAGAAGGTATCTCTGCAGCGCACAAAGGAGTACAGAAGGTATCTCTACAGCGTACAAAGGAGTACAGAAGGTATCTCTACAGCGCACAAAGGAGTACAGAAGGTATCTCTACAGCGCACAAAGGAGTACAGAAGGTATCTCTACAGCGCGCAAAGGAGTACAGGAAATATCTCTAGAACGTACAAAGGAGTACACGAGGTATCTCTACAGCGTACAAAGGAGTACAGAAGGTATCTCTAGAGCGCACAAAGGAGTACAGAAGGTATCTCTACAGCGTACAAAGGAGTACAGAAGGTATCTCTACAGCGCACAAAGGAGTACAGAAGGTGTCTCTACAGCGCACAAAGGAGTACAGAAGGTATCTCTACAGCGCACAAAGGAGTACAGGAAATATCTCTATAACGTACAAAGGAGTACACGAGGTATCTCTACAGCGTACAAAGGAGTACAGAAGGTATGTCTACAGCGCACAAAGGAGTACAGAAGGTATCTCTGCAGCGTACAAAGGAGTACAGAAGGTATCTCTACAGCGCACAAAGGAGTACAGAAGGTATCTCTACAGCGCACAAAGGAGTACAGAAGGTATCTCAACAGCGCACAAAGGAGTACAGGAAATATCTCTAGAACGTAAAAGGAGTACACGAGGTATCTATCCAGCGTACAAAGGAGTACAGAAGGTATCTCTACAGCGCACAAAGGAGTACAGAAGGTATCTCAACAGCGTACAAAGGAGTACAGAAGGTATCTCTACAGCGCACAAAGAAGTACAGAAGGTATCTCTACAGCGCACAAAGGAGTACAGAAGGTATCTCTACAGCGCACAAAGGAGTACAGGAAATATCTCTAGAACGTACAAAGGAGTACACGAGGTATCTCTACAGCGTACAAAGGAGTACAGAAAGTATCTCTACAGCGCACAAAGGAGTACAGAAGGTATCTCTTCAGCGTACAAAGGAGTACAGAAGGTAT
Organism: Morinoia aosen; assembly: GCA_030386875.1. NCBI lineage: Eukaryota > Metazoa > Arthropoda > Malacostraca > Amphipoda > Talitridae > Morinoia > Morinoia aosen. The sequence continues at coordinate 12,536,251 of JASJYW010000027.1, forward strand.
CTCTACAGCGCACAAAGGAGTACAGAAGGTATCTCTACAGCGCACAAAGGAGTACAGAAGGTATTTTAACAGCGCACAAAGGAGTACAGGAAATATCTCTAGAACGTACAAAGGAGTACACGAGGTGTCTCTACAGCGTACAAAGGAGTACAGAAGGTATATCTACAGCGCACAAAGGAGTACAGAAGGTATCTCTACAGCGTACAAAGGAGTACAGAAGGTATCTCTACAGCGCACAAAGGAGTACAGAAGGTATCTCTACAGCGCACAAAGGAGTACAGAAGGTATCTCTACAGCGCACAAAGGAGTACAGGAAATATCTCTAGAACGTACATAGGAGTACACGAGGTATCTCTACAGCGTACAAAGGAGTACAGAAGGTATCTCTACAGCGCACAAAGGAGTACAGAAGGTATCTCTACAGCGCACAAAGGAGTACAGAAGGTATCTCTACAGCGCACAAAGGATTACAGGAAATATCTCTAGAACGTACAAAGGAGTACAGAAGGTATCTCTACAGCGCACAAAGGAGTACAGAAGGTATCTCTACAGCGCACAAAGGAGTACACGAGGTATCCCTACAGCGTTCAAAGGAGTACAGAAGGTATCTCTACAGCGCACAAAGGAGTACAGAAGGTATCTCTACAGCGCACAAAGGAGTAAAGAAGGTATCTCTACAGCGCTCAAAGAAGTACAGAAGGTATCTCTACAGCGCACAAAGGAGTACAGGAAATATCTCTAGAACGTACAAAGGAGTATACGAGGTATCTCTACAGCGTACAAAGGAGTACAGAAGGTATCTCTACAGCGCACAAAGGAGTACAGAAGGTATCTCTACAGCGCACAAAGGAGTACAGAAGGTATCTCTACAGCGCACAAAGGAGTACAGAACTTATCTCTACAGCGCACAAAGGAGTACAGGAAATATCTCTAGAACGTACAAAGGAGTACAGAAGGTATCTCTACAGCGCACAAAGGAGTACAGAAGGTATCTCTACAGCGCACAAAAGAGTACAGAAGGTATCTCTACAGCGCACAATGGAGTACACGAGGTATCTCTACAGCGTACAAAGGAGTACAGAAGGTATCTCTACAGCGCACAAAGGAGTACAGAAGGTATCTCTACAGCGCACAAAGGAGTACAGAAGGTATCTCTACAGCGCACAAAGGAGTACAGAAGGTATCTCTACAGCGCACAAAGGAGTACAGAAGGTATCTCTACAGCGCACAAAGGAGTACAGGAAATATCTCTAGAACGTACAAAGGAGTACACGAGGTATCTCTACAGCGTACAAAGTAGTACAGAAGGTATCTCTACAGCGCACAAAGGAGTACAGAAGGTATCTCTACAGCGCACAAAGGAGTACAGGAAATATCTCTAGAACGTACAAAGGAGTACAGAAGGTATCTCTACAGCGCACAAAGGAGTACAGAAGGTATCTCTACAGCGCACAAAGGAGTACAGAAGGTATCTCTACAGCGCACAAAGGAGTACACGAGGTATCTCTACAGCGTACAAAGGAGTACAGAAGGTATTTCTACAGCGCACAAAGGAGTACAGGAAATATCTCTAGAACGTACAAAGGAGTACAGAAGGTATCTCTACAGCGCACAAAGGAGTACAGAAGGTATCTCTACAGCGCACAAAGGAGTACACGAGGTATCTCTACAGCGTACAAAGGAGTACAGAAGGTATCTCTACAGCGCACAAAGGAGTACAGGAAATATCTCTAGAACGTACAAAGGACTACAGAAGGTATCTCTACAGCGCACAAAGGAGTACAGAAGGTATCTCTACAGCGCACAAAGGAGTACAGAAGGTATCTCTACAGCGCACAAAGGAGTACACGAGGTATCTCTACAGCGTACAATGGAGTAGAGAAGGTATCTCTACAGCGCACAAAGGAGTACAGAAGGTATCTCTACAGCGCACAAAGGAGTACAGAAGGTATCTCTACAGCGCACAAAGGAGTACAGGAAATATCTCTAGAACGTACAAAGGAGTACAGAAGGTATCTCTACAGCGCACAAAGGAGTACAGAAGGTATCTATACAGCGCACAAAGGAGTACAGGAAATATCTCTAGAACGTACAAAGGAGTACACGAGGTATCTCTACAGCGTACAAAGGAGTACAGAATGTATCTCTACAGCACACAAAGGAGTACAGAAGGTATCTCTAGAGCGCACAAAGGAGTACAGAAGGTATCTCTACAGCGCACAAAGGAGTACAGAAGGTATCTCTACAGCGCACAAAGGAGTACTGGAAATATCTCTAGAACGTACAAAGGAGTACACGAGGTATCTCTACAGCGTACAAAGGAGTACAGAAGGTATCTCTACAGCGCACAAAGGAGTACAGAAGGTATCTCTACAGCGCACAAAGGAGTACAGAAGGTATCTCTACAGCGCACAAAGGAGTACAGAAGGTATCTCTACAGCGCACAAAGGAGTACAGAAGGTATCTCTACAGCGCACAAAGGAGTACAGAAGGTATCTCTACAGCGCACAAAGGAGTACAGGAAATATCTCTAGAACGTACGAAGGAGTACACGAGGTATCTCTACAGCGTACAAAGGAGTACAGAAGGTATCTCTACAGCGCACAAAGAAGTACAGAAGGTATCTCTACAGCGTACAAAGGAGTACAGAAGGTATCTCTACAGCGCACAAAGGAGTACAGAAGGTATCTCTACAGCGCACAAAGGAGTACAGAAGGTATCTCTACAGCGCACAAAGGAGTACAGGAAATATTTCTAGAACGTACAAAGGAGTACACGAGGTATCTCTACAGCGTACAAAGGAGTACAGAAGGTATCTCTACAGCGCACAAAGGAGAACAGAAGGTATCTCTACAGCGCACAAAGGAGTACAGAAGGTATCTCTACTGCGCACAAAGGAGTACAGAAGGTATCTCTACAGCGCACAAAGGAGTACAGAATGTATCTCTACAGCGCGCAAAGGAGTACAGGAAATATCTCTAGAACGTACGAAGGAGTACACTAGGTATCTCTACAGCGTACAAAGGAGTACAGAAGGTATCACTACAGCGCACAAAGGAGTACAGAAGGTATCTCTACAGCGTACAAAGGAGTACAGAAGGTATCTCTAGAGCGCACAAAGGAATACAGAAGGTATCTCTACAGCGCACAAAGGAGTACAGAAGGTATCTCTACAGCGCACAAAGGAGTACAGGAAATATCTCTAGAACGTACAAAGGAGTACACGAGGTATCTCTAGAGCGTAAAAAGGAGTACAGAAGGTATCTCTACAGCGCACAAAGGAGTACAGTAGGTATCTCTACAGCGTACAAAGGAGTACAGAAGGTATATCTACAGCGCACAAAGGAGTACAGAAGGTATCTCTACAGCGCACAAAGGAGTACAGAAGGTATCTCTACAGCGCACAAAGGAGTACAGGAAATATCTCTAGAATGTAAAAGGAGTACACGAGGTATCTCTACAGCGTACAAAGGAGTACAGAAGGTATCTCTACAGCGCACAAAGGAGTACAGAAGGTATCTCTACAGCGCACAAAGGAGTACAGAAGGTATCTCTACAGCGCACAAAGGAGTACACGAGGTATCTCTACAGCGTACAATGGAGTAGAGAAGGTATCTCTACAGCGCACAAAGGAGTACAGAAGGTATCTCTACAGCGCACAAAGGAGTACAGAAGGTATCTCTACAGCGCACAAAGGAGTACAGGAAATATCTCTAGAACGTACAAAGGAGTACAGAAGGTATCTCTACAGCACACAAAGGAGTACAGAAGGTATCTATACAGCGCACAAAGGAGTACAGGAAATATCTCTAGAACGTACAAAGGAGTACACGAGGTATCTCTACAGCGTACAAAGGAGTACAGAATGTATCTCTACAGCGCACAAAGGAGTACAGAAGGTATCTCTAGAGCGCACAAAGGAGTACAGAAGGTATCTCTACAGCGCACAAAGGAGTACAGAAGGTATCTCTACAGCGCACAAAGGAGTACTGGAAATATCTCTAGAACGTACAAAGGAGTACACGAGGTATCTCTACAGCGTACAAAGGAGTACAGAAGGTATCTCTACAGCGCACAAAGGAGTACAGAAGGTATCTCTACAGCGCACAAAGGAGTACAGAAGGTATCTCTACAGCGCACAAAGGAGTACAGAAGGTATCTCTACAGCGCACAAAGGAGTACAGAAGGTATCTCTACAGCGCACAAAGGAGTACAGAAGGTATCTCTACAGCGCACAAAGGAGTACAGGAAATATCTCTAGAACGTACGAAGGAGTACACGAGGTATCTCTACAGCGAACAAAGGAGTACCGAAGGTATCTCTACAGCGCACAAAGAAGTACAGAAGGTATCTCTACAGCGTTCAAAGGAGTACAGAAGGTATCTCTACAGCGCACAAAGGAGTACAGAAGGTATCTCTACAGCGCACAAAGGAGTACAGAAGGTATCTCTACAGCGCACAAAGGAGTACAGGAAATATTTCTAGAACGTACAAAGGAGTACACGAGGTATCTCTACAGCGTACAAAGGAGTACAGAAGGTATCTCTACAGCGCACAAAGGAGAACAGAAGGTATCTCTACAGCGCACAAAGGAGTACAGAAGGTATCTCTACTGCGCACAAAGGAGTACAGAAGGTATCTCTACAGCGCACAAAGGAGTACAGAATGTATCTCTACAGCGCGCAAAGGAGTACAGGAAATATCTCTAGAACGTACAAAGGAGTACACTAGGTATCTCTACAGCGTACAAAGGAGTACAGAAGGTATCACTACAGCGCACAAAGGAGTACAGAAGGTATCTCTACAGCGTACAAAGGAGTACAGAAGGTATCTCTACAGCGCACAAAGGAATACAGAAGGTATCTCTACAGCGCACAAAGGAGTACAGAAAGTATCTCTACAGCGCACAAAGGAGTACAGGAAATATCTCTAGAACGTACAAAGGAGTACACGAGGTATCTCTAGAGCGTAAAAAGGAGTACAGAAGGTATCTCTACAGCGCACAAAATAGTACAGTAGGTATCTCTACAGCGTACAAAGGAGTACAGAAGGTATATCTACAGCGCACAAAGGAGTACAGAAGGTATCTCTACAGCGCACAAAGGAGTACAGAAGGTATCTCTACAGCGCACAAAGGAGTACAGGAAATATCTCTAGAATGTTAAAGGAGTACACGAGGTATCTCTACAGCGTACAAAGGAGTACAGAAGGTATCTCTACAGCGCACAAAGGAGTACAGAAGGTATCTCAACAGCGTACAAAGGAGTACAGAAGGTATCTCTACAGCGCACAAAGGAGTACAGAATGTATCTCTACAGCGCACAAAGGAGTACAGAAGGTATCTCTACAGCGCACAAAGGAGTACAGGAAATATCTCTAGAACGTACAAAGGAGTACACGAGGTATCTCTACAGCGTACAAAGGAGTACAGAAAGTATCTATACAGCGCACAAAGGAGTACAGAAGGTATCTCTACAGCGTACAAAGGAGTACAGAAGGTATCTCTACAGCGCACAAAGGAGTACAGAAGGTATCTCTACAGCGCACAAAGGAGTACAGAAGGTATTTCTACAGCACACAAAGGAGTACAGGATATATCTCTAGAACGTACAAAGGAGTACACGAGGTATCTCTACAGCGTACAAAGGAGTACAGAAGGTATATCTACAGCGCACAAAGGAGTACAGAAGGTATCTCTACAGCGTACAAAGGAGTACAGAAGGTATCTCTACAGCGCACAAAGGAGTACAGAAGGTATCTCTACAGCGCACAAAGGAGTACAGAAGGTATCTCTACCGCGCACAAAGGAGTACAGGAAATATCTCTAGAACGTACAAAGGAGTACACGAGGTATCTCTACAGCGTACAAAGGAGTACAGAAGGTATCTCTACAGCGCACAAGGAGTACAGAAGGTATCTCTACAGCGCACAAAGGAGTACAGAAGGTATCTCTACAGCGCAAAAAGGAGTACAGGAAATATCTCTAGAACGTACAAAGGAGTACAGAAGGTATCTCTACAGCGCACAAAGGAGTACAAAAGGTATCTCTACAGCGCACAAAGGAGTACACGAGGTATCTCTACAGCGTACAAAGGAGTACAGAAGGTATCTCTACAGCGCACAAAGGAGTACAGAAGGTATCTCTACAGCGCACAAAGGAGTAAAGAAGGTATCTCTACAGCGCTCAAAGAAGTACAGAAGGTATCTCTACAGCGCACAAAAGAGTACAGGAAATATCTCTAGAACGTACAAAGGAGTACACGAGGTATCTCTACAGCGTACAAAGGAGTACAGAAGGTATCTCTACAGCGCACAAAGGAGTACAGAAGGTATCTCTACAGCGCACAAAGGAGTACAGAAGGTATCTCTACAGCGCACAAACGAGTACAGAAGGTATCTCTACAGCGCCCAAATAGTACAGAAGGTATCTCTACAGCGCACAAAGGAGTACAGGAAATATCTCTAGAACGTACGAAGGAGTACACGAGGTATCTCTACAGCGTACAAAGGAGTACAGAAGGTATCTCTGCAGCGCACAAAGGAGTACAGAAGGTATCTCTACAGCGTACAAAGGAGTACAGAAGGTATCTCTACAGCGCACAAAGGAGTACAGAAGGTATCTCTACAGCGCACAAAGAAGTACAGAAGGTATCTCTACAGCGCACAAAGGAGTACAGGAAATTTCTCTAGAACGTACAAAGGAGTACACGAGGTATCTCTACAGCGTACAAAGGAGTACAGAAGGTATCTCTACAGCGCACAAAGGAGTACAGAAGGTATCTCTACAGCGCACAAAGGAGTACAGAAGGTATCTCTACTGCGCACAAAGGAGTACAGAAGGTATCTCTACAGCGCACAAAGGAGTACAGAAGGTATCTCTACAGCGCGCAAAGGAGTACAGGAAATATCTCTAGAACGTACAAAGGAGTACACGAGGTATCTCTACAGCGTACAAAGGAGTACAGAAGGTATCTCTAGAGCGCACAAAGGAGTACAGAAGGTATCTCTACAGCGTACAAAGGAGTACAGAAGGTATCTCTACAGCGCACAAAGGAGTACAGAAGGTGTCTCTACAGCGCACAAAGGAGTACAGAAGGTATCTCTACAGCGCACAAAGGAGTACAGGAAATATCTATAGAACGTACAAAGGAGTACACGAGGTGTCTCTACAGCGTACAAAGGAGTACAGAAGGTATGTCTACAGCGCACAAAGGAGTACAGAAGGTATCTCTGCAGCGTACAAAGGAGTACAGAAGGTATCTCTACAGCGCACAAAGGAGTACAGAAGGTATCTCTACAGCGCACAAAGGAGTACAGAAGGTATCTCAACAGCGCACAAAGGAGTACAGGAAATATCTCTAGAACGTAAAAGGAGTACACGAGGTATCTATCCAGCGTACAAAGGAGTACAGAAGGTATCTCTACAGCGCACAAAGGAGTACAGAAGGTATCTCAACAGCGTACAAAGGAGTACAGAAGGTGTCTCTACAGCGCACAAAGAAGTACAGAAGGTATCTCTACAGCGCACAAAGGAGTACAGAAGGTATCTCTACAGCGCACAAAGGAGTACAGGAAATATCTCTAGAACGTACAAAAAAGTACACGAGGTATCTCTACAGCGTACAAAGGAGTACAGAAAGTATCTCTACAGCGCACAAAGGAGTACAGAAGGTATCTCTTCAGCGTACAAAGGAGTACAGAAGGTATCTCTACAGCGCACAAAGGAGTACAGAAGGTATCTCTACAGCGCACAAATAGTACAGAAGGTATCTCTACAGCGCACAAAGGAGTACAGGAAATATCTCTAGAACGTACGAAGGAGTACACGAGGTATCTCTACAGCGTACAAAGGAGTACAGAAGGTATCTCTGCAGCGCACAAAGGAGTACAGAAGGTATCTCTACAGCGTACAAAGGAGTACAGAAGGTATCTCTACAGCGCACAAAGGAGTACAGAAGGTATCTCTACAGCGCACAAAGGAGTACAGAAGGTATCTCTACAGCGCACAAAGGAGTACAGGAAATTTCTCTAGAACGTACAAAGGAGTACACGAGGTATCTCTACAGCGTACAAAGGAGTACAGAAGGTATCTCTACAGCGCACAAAGGAGTACAGAAGGTATCTCTACAGCGCACAAAGGAGTACAGAAGGTATCTCTACTGCGCACAAAGGAGTACAGAAGGTATCTCTACAGCGCACAAAGGAGTACAGAAGGTATCTCTACAGCGCGCAAAGGAGTACAGGAAATATCTCTAGAACGTACAAAGGAGTACACGAGGTATCTCTACAGCGTACAAAGGAGTACAGAAGGTATCTCTAGAGCGCACAAAGGAGTACAGAAGGTATCTCTACAGCGTACAAAGGAGTACAGAAGGTATCTCTACAGCGCACAAAGGAGTACAGAAGGTGTCTCTACAGCGCACAAAGGAGTACAGAAGGTATCTCTACAGCGCACAAAGGAGTACAGGAAATATCTATAGAACGTACAAAGGAGTACACGAGGTGTCTCTACAGCGTACAAAGGAGTACAGAAGGTATGTCTACAGCGCACAAAGGAGTACAGAAGGAATCTCTGCAGCGTACAAAGGAGTACAGAAGGTATCTCTACAGCGCACAAAGGAGTACAGAAGGTATCTCTACAGCGCACAAAGGAGTACAGAAGGTATCTCAACAGCGCACAAAGGAGTACAGGAAATATCTCTAGAACGTAAAAGGAGTACACGAGGTATCTATCCAGCGTACAAAGGAGTACAGAAGGTATCTCTACAGCGCACAAAGGAGTACAGAAGGTATCTCAACAGCGTACAAAGGAGTACAGAAGGTATCTCTACAGCGCACAAAGAAGTACAGAAGGTATCTCTACAGCGCACAAAGGAGTACAGAAGGTATCTCTACAGCGCACAAAGGAGTACAGGAAATATCTCTAGAACGTACAAAAAAGTACACGAGGTATCTCTACAGCGTACAAAGGAGTACAGAAAGTATCTCTACAGCGCACAAAGGAGTACAGAAGGTATCTCTTCAGCGTACAAAGGAGTACAGAAGGTATCTCTACAGCGCACAAAGGAGTACAGAAGGTATCTCTACAGCGCACAAAGGAGTACAGAAGGTATTTTAACAGCGCACAAAGGAGTACAGGAAATATCTCTAGAACGTACAAAGGAGTACACGAGGTGTCTCTACAGCGTACAAAGGAGTACAGAAGGTATATCTACAGCGCACAAAGGAGTACAGAAGGTATCTCTACAGCGTACAAAGGAGTACAGAAGGTATCTCTACAGCGCACAAAGGAGTACAGAAGGTATCTCTACAGCGCACAAAGGAGTACAGAAGGTATCTCTACAGCGCACAAAGGAGTACAGGAAATATCTCTAGAACGTACATAGGAGTACACGAGGTATCTCTACAGCGTACAAAGGAGTACAGAAGGTATCTCTACAGCGCACAAAGGAGTACAGAAGGTATCTCTACAGCGCACAAAGGAGTACAGAACGTATCTCTACAGCGCACAAAGGATTACAGGAAATATCTCTAGAACGTACAAAGGAGTACAGAAGGTATCTCTACAGCGCACAAAGGAGTACAGAAGGTATCTCTACAGCGCACAAAGGAGTACACGAGGTATCTCTACAGCGTTCAAAGGAGTACAGAAGGTATCTCTACAGCGCACAAAGGAGTACAGAAGGTATCTCTACAGCGCACAAAGGAGTAAAGAAGGTATCTCTACAGCGCTCAAAGAAGTACAGAAGGTATCTCTACAGCGCAAAAAGGAGTACAGGAAATATCTCTAGAACGTACAAAGGAGTACACGAGGTATCTCTACAGCGTACAAAGGAGTACAGAAGGTATCTCTACAGTGCACAAAGGAGTACAGAAGGTATCTCTACAGCGCACAAAGGAGTACAGAAGGTATCTCTACAGCGCACAAAGGAGTACAGAAGGTATCTCTACAGCGCACAAAGGAGTACAGGAAATATCTCTAGAACGTACAAAGGAGTACAGAAGGTATCTCTACAGCGCACAAAGGAGTACAGAAGGTATCTCTACAGCGCGCAAAAGAGTACAGAAGGTATCTCTACAGCGCACAATGGAGTACACGAGGTATCTCTACAGCGTACAAAGGAGTACAGAAGGTATCTCTACAGCGCACAAAGGAGTACAGAAGGTATCTCTACAGCGCACAAAGGAGTACAGAAGGTATCTCTACAGCGCACAAAGGAGTACAGAAGGTATCTCTACAGCGCACAAAGGAGTACAGAAGGTATCTCTACAGCGCACAAAGGAGTACAGGAAATATCTCTAGAACGTACAAAGGAGTACACGAGGTATCTCTACAGCGTACAAAGTAGTACAGAAGGTATCTCTACAGCGCACAAAGGAGTACAGAAGGTATCTCTACAGCGCACAAAGGAGTACAGAAGGTATCTCTACAGCGCACAAAGGAGTACAGGAAATATCTCTAGAACGTACAAAGGAGTACACGAGGTATCTCTACAGCGTACAAAGGAGTACAGAAGGTATCTCTACAGCGCACAAAAGAGTACAGAAGGTATCTCTACAGCGCACAAAGGAGTACAGAAGGTATCTCTACAGCGCACAAAGGAGTACAGAAGGTATCTCTACAGCGCACAAAGGAGTACAGGAAATATCTCTAGAACGTACAAAGGAGTACAGAAGGTATCTCTACAGCGCACAAAGGAGTACAGAAGGTATCTCTACAGCGCACAAAGGAGTACAGAAGGTATCTCTACAGCGCACAAAGGAGTACACGAGGTATCTCTACAGCGTACAAAGGAGTACAGAAGGTATTTCTACAGCGCACAAAGGAGTACAGGAAATATCTCTAGAACGTACAAAGGAGTACAGAAGGTATCTCTACAGCGCACAAAGGAGTACAGAAGGTATCTCTACAGCGCACAAAGGAGTACACGAGGTATCTCTACAGCGTACAAAGGAGTACAGAAGGTATCTCTACAGCGCACAAAGGAGTACAGGAAATATCTCTAGAACGTACAAAGGACTACAGAAGGTATCTCTACAGCGCACAAAGGAGTACAGAAGGTATCTCTACAGCGCACAAAGGAGTACAGAAGGTATCTCTACAGCGCACAAAGGAGTACACGAGGTATCTCTACAGCGTACAATGGAGTAGAGAAGGTATCTCTACAGCGCACAAAGGAGTACAGAAGGTATCTCTACAGCGCACAAAGGAGTACAGAAGGTATCTCTACAGCGCACAAAGGAGTACAGGAAATATCTCTAGAACGTACAAAGGAGTACAGAAGGTATCTATACAGCGCACAAAGGAGTACAGGAAATATCTCTAGAACGTACAAAGGAGTACACGAGGTATCTCTACAGCGTACAAAGGAGTACAGAAGGTATCTCTACAGCGCACAAAGGAGTACAGAAGGTATCTCTAGAGCGCACAAAGGAGTACAGAAGGTATCTCTACAGCGCACAAAGGAGTACAGAAGGTATCTCTACAGCGCACAAAGGAGTACAGGAAATATCTCTAGAACGTACAAAGGAGTACACGAGGTATCTCTACAGCGTACAAAGGAGTACAGAAGGTATCTCTACAGCGCACAAAGGAGTACAGAAGGTATCTCTACAGCGCACAAAGGAGTACAGAAGGTATCTCTACAGCGCACAAAGGAGTACAGAAGGTATCTCTACAGCGCACAAAGGAGTACAGAAAATATCTCTAGAACGTACAAAGGAGTACACGAGGTATTACTACAGCGTACAAAGGAGTACAGAAGGTATCTCTACAGCGCACAAAGGAGTACACGAGGTATCTCTACAGCGTACAAAGGAGTACAGAAGGTATCTCTACAGCGCACAAAGGAGTACAGACGGTATCTCTACAGCGCACAAAGGAGTACAGAAGGTATCTCTACAGCGCACAAAGGAGTACAGAAGGTATCTGTACAGCGCACAAAGGAGTACAGGAAATATCTCTAGAACGTACAAAGGAGTACAGAAGGTATCTCTACAGCGCACAAAGGAGTACAGAAGGTATCTCTACAGCGCACAAAGGAGTACAGAAGGTATCTCTACAGCGCACAAAGGAGTACACGAGGTATCTCTACAGCGTACAAAGGAGTACAGAAGGTATCTCTACAGCGCACAAAGGAGTACAGAAGGTATCTCTACAGCGCACAAAGGAGTACAGAAGGTATCTCTACAGCGCACAAAGGAGTACAGAAGGTATCTCTACAGCGCACAAAGGAGTACAGAAGGTATCTCTACAGCGCACAAAGGAGTACAGGAAATATCTCTAGAACGTACAAAGGAGTACACGAGGTATCTCTACAGCGTACAAAGGAGTACAGAAGGTATCTCTACAGCGCACAAAGGAGTACAGAAGGTATCTCTACAGCGTACAAAGGAGTACAGAAGGTATCTCTACAGCGCACAAAGGAGTACAGAAGGTATCTCTACAGCGCACAGAGGAGTACAGAAGGTATCTCTACAGCGCACAAAGGAGTACAGGAAATATCTCTAGAACGTACAAAGGAGTACACGAGGTATCTCTACAGCGTACAAAGGAGTACAGAAGGTATCTCTACAGCGCACAAAGGAGTACAGAAGGTATCTCTACAGCGCACAAAGGAGTACAGAAGGTATCTCTACAGCGCACAAAGGAGTACAGAAGGTATCTCTACAGCGCACAAAGTAGTACAGAAGGTATCTCTACAGCGCACAAAGGAGTACAGGAAATATCTCTAGAACGTACAAAGGAGTACACGAGGTATCTCTACAGCGTACAAAGGAGTACAGAAGGTATCTCTACAGCGCACAAAGGAGTACAGAAGGTATCTCTACAGCGTACAAAGGAGTACAGAAGGTATCTCTACAGCGCACAAAGGAGTACAGAAGGTATCTCTACAGCGCACAAAGGAGTACAGAAGGTATCTCTACAGCGCACAAAGGAGTACAGGAAATATCTCTAGAACGTACAAATGAGTACACGAGGTATCTCTACAGCGTACAAAGGAGTACAGAAGGTATCTCTACAGCGCACAAAGGAGTACAGAAGGTATCTCTACAGCGTACAAAGGAGTACAGAAGGTATCTCTACAGCGCACAAAGGAGTACAGAAGGTATCTCTACAGCGCACAAAGGAGTACAGGAAATATCTCTAGAACCTACAAAGGAGTACACGAGGTATCTCTACAGCGTACAAAGGAGTACAGAAGGTATCTCTACAGCGCACAAAGGAGTACAGAAGGTATCTCTACAGCGTACAAAGGAGTACAGAAGGTATCTCTACAGCGCACAATGGAGTACAGAAGGTATCTCTACAGCGCACAAAGGAGTACAGGAAATATCTCTAGAACGTAAAAAGGAGTACACGAGCTATCTCTACAGCGTATAAAGGAGTACAGAAGGTATCTCTACAGCGCACAAAGGAGTACAGAAGGTATCTCTACAGCGTACAAAGGAGTACAGAAGGTATCTCTACAGCGCACAAAGGAGTACAGAAGGTATCTCTACAGCGCTCAAAGGAGTACAGAAGGTATCTCTACAGCGCACAAAGGAGTACAGGAAATATCTCTAGAACGTACAAAGGAGTACACGAGGTATCTCTACAGCGTACAAAGGAGTACAGAAGGTATCTCTACAGCGCACAAAGGAGTACAGAAGGTATCTCTACAGCGCACAAAGGGGTACAGAAGGTATCTCTACTGCGCACAAAGGAGTACAGAAGGTATCTCTACAGCGCACAAAGGAGTACAGAAGGTATCTCTACAGCGCGCAAAGGAGTACAGGAAATATCTCTAGAACGTACAAAGGAGTACACGAGGTATCTCTACAGCGTACAAAGGAGTACAGAAGGTATCTCTACAGCGCACAAAGGAGTACAGAAGGTATCTCTACAGCGCACAAAGGAGTACAGAAGGTATCTCTACAGCGCACAAAGGAGTACACGAGGTATCTCTACAGCGTACAAAGGAGTACAGAAGGTATTTATACAGCGCACAGAGGAGTACAGGAAATATCTCTAGAACGTACAAAGGAGTACAGAAGGTATCTCTACAGCGCACAAAGGAGTACAGAAGGTATCTCTACAGCGCACAAAGGAGTACACGAGGTATCTCTACAGCGTACAAAGGAGTACAGAAGGTATCTCTACAGCGCACAAAGGAGTACAGGAAATATCTCTAGAACGTTCAAAGGACTACAGAAGGTATCTCTACAGCGCACAAAGGAGTACAGAAGGTATCTCTACAGCGCACAAAGGAGTACAGAAGGTATCTCTACAGCGCACAAAGGAGTACACGAGGTATCTCTACAGCGTACAATGGAGTAGAGAAGGTATCTCTACAGCGCACAAAGGAGTACAGAAGGTATCTCTACAGCGCACAAAGGAGTACAGAAGGTATCTCTACAGCGCACAAAGGAGTACAGGAAATATCTCTAGAACGTACAAAGGAGTACAGAAGGTATCTATACAGCGCACAAAGGAGTACAGGAAATATCTCTAGAACGTACAAAGGAGTACACGAGGTATCTCTACAGCGTACAAAGGAGTACAGAAGGTATCTCTACAGCGCACAAAGGAGTACAGAAGGTATCTCTAGAGCGCACAAAGGAGTACAGAAGGTATCTCTACAGCGCACAAAGGAGTACAGAAGGTATCTCTACAGCGCACAAAGGAGTACAGGAAATATCTCTAGAACGTACAAAGGAGTACACGAGGTATCTCTACAGCGTACAAAGGAGTACAGAAGGTATCTCTACAGCGCACAAAGGAGTACAGAAGGTATCTCTACAGCGCACAAAGGAGTAAAGAAGGTATCTCTACAGCGCACAAAGGAGTACAGAAGGTATCTCTACAGCGCACAAAGGAGTACAGAAAATATCTCTAGAACGTACAAAGGAGTACACGAGGTATTACTACAGCGTACAAAGGAGTACAGAAGGTATCTCTACAGCGCACAAAGGAGTACACGAGGTATCTCTACAGCGTACAAAGGAGTACAGAAGGTATCTCTACAGCGCACAAAGGAGTACAGACGGTATCTCTACAGCGCACAAAGGAGTACAGAAGGTATCTCTACAGCGCACAAAGGAGTACAGAAGGTATCTGTACAGCGCACAAAGGAGTACAGGAAATATCTCTAGAACGTACAAAGGAGTACAGAAGGTATCTCTACAGCGCACAAAGGAGTACAGAAGGTATCTCTACAGCGCACAAAGGAGTACAGAAGGTATCTCTACAGCGCACAAAGGAGTACACGAGGTATCTCTACAGCGTACAAAGGAGTACAGAAGGTATCTCTACAGCGCACAAAGGAGTACAGAAGGTATCTCTACAGCGCACAAAGGAGTACAGAAGGTATCTCTACAGCGCACAAAGGAGTACAGAAGGTATCTCTACAGCGCACAAAGGAGTACAGAAGGTATCTCTACAGCGCACAAAGGAGTACAGAAGGTATCTCTACAGCGCACAAAGGAGTACAGGAAATATCTCTAGAACGTACAAAGGAGTACACGAGGTATCTCTACAGCGTACAAAGGAGTACAGAAGGTATCTCTACAGCGCACAAAGGAGTACAGAAGGTATCTCTACAGCGTACAAAGGAGTACAGAAGGTATCTCTACAGCGCACAAAGGAGTACAGAAGGTATCTCTACAGCGCACAAAGGAGTACAGAAGGTATCTCTACAGCGCACAAAGGAGTACAGGAAATATCTCTAGAACGTACAAAGGAGTACACGAGGTATCTCTACAGCGTACAAAGGAGTACAGAAGGTATCTCTACAGCGCACAAAGGAGTACAGAAGGTATCTCTACAGCGCACAAAGGAGTACAGAAGGTATCTCTACAGCGCACAAAGGAGTACAGAAGGTATCTCTACAGCGCACAAAGTAGTACAGAAGGTATCTCTACAGCGCACAAAGGAGTACAGGAAATATCTCTAGAACGTACAAAGGAGTACACGAGGTATCTCTACAGCGTACAAAGGAGTACAGAAGGTATCTCTACAGCGCACAAAGGAGTACAGAAGGTATCTCTACAGCGTACAAAGGAGTACAGAAGGTATCTCTACAGCGCACAAAGGAGTACAGAAGGTATCTCTACAGCGCACAAAGGAGTACAGAAGGTATCTCTACAGCGCACAAAGGAGTACAGGAAATATCTCTAGAACGTACAAATGAGTACACGAGGTATCTCTACAGCGTACAAAGGAGTACAGAAGGTATCTCTACAGCGCACAAAGGAGTACAGAAGGTATCTCTACAGCGTACAAAGGAGTACAGAAGGTATCTCTACAGCGCACAAAGGAGTACAGAAGGTATCTCTACAGCGCACAAAGGAGTACAGAAGGTATCTCTACAGCGCACAAAGGAGTACAGGAAATATCTCTAGAACGTACAAAGGAGTACACGAGGTATCTCTACAGCGTACAAAGGAGTACAGAAGGTATCTCTACAGCGCACAAAGGAGTACAGAAGGTATCTCTACAGCGTACAAAGGAGTACAGAAGGTATCTCTACAGCGCACAATGGAGTACAGAAGGTATCTCTACAGCGCACAAAGGAGTACAGGAAATATCTCTAGAACGTACAAAGGAGTACACGAGCTATCTCTACAGCGTATAAAGGAGTACAGAAGGTATCTCTACAGCGCACAAAGGAGTACAGAAGGTATCTCTACAGCGTACAAAGGAGTACAGAAGGTATCTCTACAGCGCACAAAGGAGTACAGAAGGTATCTCTACAGCGCTCAAAGGAGTACAGAAGGTATCTCTACAGCGCACAAAGGAGTACAGGAAATATCTCTAGAACGTACAAAGGAGTACACGAGGTATCTCTACAGCGTACAAAGGAGTACAGAAGGTATCTCTACAGCGCACAAAGGAGTACAGAAGGTATCTCTACAGCGCACAAAGGGGTACAGAAGGTATCTCTACTGCGCACAAAGGAGTACAGAAGGTATCTCTACAGCGCACAAAGGAGTACAGAAGGTATCTCTACAGCGCGCAAAGGAGTACAGGAAATATCTCTAGAACGTACAAAGGAGTACACGAGGTATCTCTACAGCGTACAAAGGAGTACAGAAGGTATCTCTACAGCGCACAAAGGAGTACAGAAGGTATCTCTACAGCGTACAAAGGAGTACAGAAGGTATCTCTAAAGCGCACAAAGGAGTACAGAAGGTATCTCTACAGCGCACAAAGGAGTACAGAAGGTATCTCTACAGCGCACAAAGGAGTACAGGAAATATCTCTAAAACGTACAAAGGAGTACACGAGGTATCTCTACAGCGTACAAAGGAGTACAGAAGGTATCTCTACAGCGCACAAAGGAGTGCAGCAGGTATCTCTACAGCGTACAAAGGAGTACAGAAGGTATCTCTACAGCGCACAAAGGAGTACAGAAGGTATCTCTACAGCGCACAAAGGAGTACAGAAGGTATCTCTACAGCGCACAAAGGAGTACAGGAAATATCTCTAGAACGTACAAAGGAGTACACGGGGTATCTCTACAGCGCACAAAGGAGTACAGAAGGTATCTCTACAGCGTACAAAGGAGTAAAGAAGGTATCTTTTAAGCGCACAAAGGAGTACAGAAGGTATCTCTACAGCGCACAAAGGAGTACAGAAGGTATCTCTACAGCGCACAAAGGAGTACAGGACATATCTCTAGAACGTACAAAGGAGTACACGAGGTATCTCTACAGCGTACAAAGGAGTACAGAAGGTATCTCTACAGCGCACAAAGGAGTACAGAAGGTATCTCTACAGCGTACAAAGGAGTACAGGAAATATCTCTAGAACGTACAAAGGAGTACAGAAGGTATCTCTACAGCGCACAAAGGAGTACAGAAGGTATCTCTACAGCGCACAAAGGAGTTTAGGAAATATCTCTAGAACGTACAAAGGAGTACACGAGGTATCTCTACAGCGTACAAAGGAGTACAGAAGGTATCTCTACAGCGCATAAAGGAGTACAGAAGGTATCTCTACAGCGTACAAAGGAGTACAGAAGGTATCTCTACAGCGCACAAAGGAGTACAGAAGGTATCTCTACAGCGCACAAAGGAGTACACAAGGTATCTCTACAGCGCACAAAGGAGTACAGAAGGTATCTCTACAGCGCACAAAGGATTACAGGAAATATCTCTAGAACGTACAAAGGAGTACACGAGGTATCTCTACAGCGTACAAAGGAGTATAGAAGGAATCTCTACAGCGCACAAAGGAGTACAGAAGGTATCTCTACAGCGTACAAAAGAGTACAGAAGGTATCTCTACAGCGCACAAAGGAGTACAGAAGGTATCTCTACAGCGCACAAAGGAGTACAGAAGGTATCTCTACAGCGCACAAAGGAGTACAGGAAATATCTCTAGAACGTACAAAGGAGTACACGAGGTATCTCTACAGCGCACAAAGGTGTACAGAAGGTATCTCTACAGCGCACAAAAGAGTACAGATGGTATCTCTACAGCGCACAAAGGAGTACAGAAGGTATCTCTACAGCGCACAAAGGAGTACAGAAGGTATCTCTACAGCGCACAAAGAAGTACAGGAAATATCTCTAGAACGTACAAAGGAGTACAGAAGGTATCTCTACAGCGCACAAAGGAGTACAGAAGGTATCTCTACAGCGCACAAAGGAGTACACGAGGTATCTCTACAGCGTACAATGGAGTACAGAAGGTATCTCTACAGCGCACAAAGGAGTACAGAAGGTATCTCTACAGCGCACATAGGAGTACAGAAGGTATCTCTACAGCGCACAAAGGAGTACAGGAAATATCTCTAGAACGTACAAAGGAGTACAGAAGGTATCTCTACAGCGCACAAAGGAGTACAGAAGGTATCTCTACAGCGCACAAAGGAGTACAGAAGGTATCTCTACAGCGCACAAAGGAGTACAGAAGGTTTCTCTACAGCGCACAAAGGAGTACAGAAGGTATCTCTACAGCGTACAAAGGAGTACAGAAGGTATCTCTACAGCGCACAAAGGAGTACAGAAGGTATCCCTACAGCGCACAAAGGAGTACAGAAGGTATCTCTACAGCGCACAAAGGAGTACAGGAAATATCTCTAGAACGTACAAAGGAGTACACGAGGTATCTCTACATCGTACAAAGGAGTACAGAAGGTATCTCTACAGCGCACAAAGGAGTACAGAAGAGATCTCTACAGCGCACAAAGGAGTACAGAAGGTATCTCTACAGCGCACAAAGGAGTACAGAAGGTATCTCTAAAGCGCACAAAGGAGTACAGGAAATATCTCTAGAACGTACAAAGGAGTACACGAGGTATCTCTATAGCGTACAAAGGAGTACAGAAGGTATCTCTACAGCGCACAAAGGAGTAAAGAAGGTATCTTTACAGCGCACAAAGAAGTACAGAAGGTATCTCTACAGCGCACAAAGGAGTACAGAAGGTATCTCTACAGCGCACAAAGGAGTACAGGAAATATCTCTCGAACGTACAAAATAGTACACGAGGTATCTCTACAGCGTACAAAGGAGTACAGAAGGTAACTCTACAGCGCACAAAGGAGTACAGAAGGTATCTCTACAGCGTACAAAGGAGTACAGGAAATATCTCTAGAACGTACAAAGGAGTACAGAAGGTATCTCTACAGCGCACAAAGGAGTACAGAAGGAATCTCTACAGCGCACAAAGGAGTACAGAAGGTATCTCTACAGCGCACAAAGGAGTACAGGAAATATCTCTAGAACGTACAAAGGAGTACACGAGGTATCTCTACAGCGTACAAAGGAGTACAGAAGGTATCTCTACAGCGCACAAAGGAGTACAGAAGGTATCTCTACAGCGTACAAAGGAGTACAGAAGGTATCTCTACAGCGCACAAAGGAGTACAGAAGGTATTTCTACAGCGCACATAGGAGTACAGAAGGTATCTCTACAGCGCACAAAGGAGTACAGGAAATATCTCTAGAACGTACAAAGGAGTAAACGAGGTATCTCTACAGCGTACGAAGGAGTACAGAAGGTATCTCTACAGCGCACAAAGGAGTACAGAAGGTATCTCTACAGCACGCAAAGGAATACAGGAAATATCTCTAGAACGTACAAAGGAGTACACGAGGTATCTCTACAGCGTACAAAGGAGTACAGAAGGTATCTCTACAGCGCACAAAGGAGTACAGAAGGTATCTCTACAGGGTACAAAGGAGTACAGAAGGTATCTCTACAGCGCACAAAGGAGTACAGAAGATATCTCTACAGCGCACAAAGGAGTACAGAAGGTATCTCTACAGCGCACAAAGGAGTACAGGAGATATCTCTAGAACGTACATAGGAGTACACGAGGTATCTCTACAGCGTACAAAGGAGTACAGAAGGTATCTCTACAGCGCACAATGGTGTACAGAAGGTATCTCTACAGCGTACAAAGGAGTACAGAAGGTATCTCTACAGCGCACAAAGGAGTACAGAAGGTATCTCTACAGCGCACAAAGGAGTACAGAAGGTATCTCTACAGCGCACAAAGGAGTACAGGAAATATCTCTAGAACGTACAAAGGAGTACACGAGGTATCTCTACAGCGTACAAAGGAGTACAGAAGGTATCTCTACAGCGCACAAAGGAGTACAGAAGGTATCTCTACAGCGCACAAAGGAGGACAGGAAATATCTCTACAGCGCACAAAGGAGTACAGAAGGTATCTCTTCAGCGCACAAAGGAGTACAGGAAATATCTCTATAACGTACAAAGGAGTACAGAAGGTATCTCTACAGCGCACAAAGGAGTACAGAAGGTATCTCTACAGCGCACAAAGGAGTACAGAAGGTATCTCTACAGCGCACAAAGGAGTACACGAGGTATCTCTACAGCGTACAAAGGGGTACAGAAGGTATCTCTACAGCGCACAAAGGAGTACAGAAGGTATCTCTACAGCGCACAAAGGAGTACAGAAGGTATCTCTACAGCGCACAAAGGAGTACAGAAGGTATCTCTACAGCGCACAAAGGAGTGCAGAAGGTATCTCTACAGCGCACAAAGGAGTACAGGAAATATCTCTAAAACGTACAAAGGAGTACACGAGGTATCTCTACAGCGTACAAAGGAGTACAGAAAGTATCTCTACAGCGCACAAAGGAGTACAGAAGGTATCTGTACAGCGCACAAAGGAGTACAGGAAATATCTCTAGAACGTACAAAGGAGTACACGAGGTATCTCTACAGCGTACAAAGGAGTACAGAAGGTAACTCTACAGAGCATAAAGGAGTACAGAAGGTATCTCTACAGCGTACAAAGGAGTACAGAAGGTATCTCTACAGCGCACAAAGGAGTACAGAAGGTATCTCTACAGCGCACAAAGGAGTACAGAAGGTATCTCTACAGCGTACAAAAGAGTACAGAAGGTATCTCTACAGCGCACAAAGGAGTACAGAAGGTATCTCTACAGCGCACAAAGGAGTACAGAAGGTATCTCTACAGCGCACAAAGGATTACAGGAAATATCTCTAGAACGTACAAAGGAGTACACGAGGTATCTCTACAGCGTACAAAGGAGTATAGAAGGTATCTCTACAGCGCACAAAGGAGTACAGAAGGTATCTCTACAGCGTACAAAAGAGTACAGAAGGTATCTCTACAGCGCACAAAGGAGTACAGAAGGTATCTCTACAGCGCACAAAGGAGTACAGAAGGTATCTCTACAGCGCACAAAGGAGTACAGGAAATATCTCTAGAACGTACAAAGGAGTACACGAGGTATCTCTACAGCGTACAAAGGAGTACAGAAGGTATCTCTACAGCGCACAAAAGAGTACAGATGGTATCTCTACAGCGCACAAAGGAGTACAGAAGGTATCTCTACAGCGCACAAAGGAGTACAGAAGGTATCTCTACAGCGCACAAAGAAGTACAGGAAATATCTCTAGAACGTACAAAGGAGTACAGAAGGTATCTCTACAGCGCACAAAGGAGTACAGAAGGTATCTCTACAGCGCACAAAGGAGTACACGAGGTATCTCTACAGCGTACAATGGAGTACAGAAGGTATCTCTACAGCGCACAAAGGAGTACAGAAGGTATCTCTACAGCGCACATAGGAGTACAGAAGGTATCTCTACAGCGCACAAAGGAGTACAGGAAATATCTCTAGAACGTACAAAGGAGTACAGAAGGTATCTCTACAGCGCACAAAGGAGTACAGAAGGTATCTCTACAGCGCACAAAGGAGTACAGAAGGTATCTCTACAGCGCACAAAGGAGTACAGAAGGTATCTCCACAGCGCACAAAGGAGTACAGAAGGTATCTCTACAGCGTACAAAGGAGTACAGAAGGTATCTCTACAGCGCACAAAGGAGTACAGAAGGTATCTCTACAGCGCACAAAGGAGTACAGAAGGTATCTCTACAGCGCACAAAGGAGTACAGAAGGTATCTCTACAGCGCACAAAGGAGGACAGGAAATATCTCTAGAACGTACAAAGGAGTACACGAGGTATCTATACAGCGTACAAAGGAGTACAGAAGGTATCTCTACAGCGCACAAAGGAGTACAAAAGGTATCTCTACAGCGCATAAAGGAGTACAGAAGGTATCTCTACAGCGCACAAAGGAGTACAGAAGGTATCTCTACAGCGCACAAAGAAGTACAGAAGGTATCTCTACAGCGCACAAAGGAGTACAGAAGGTATCTCTACAGCGCACAAAGGAGTACAGAAGGTATCTCTACAGCGCACAAAGGAGTACAGAAGGTATCTCCACAGCGCACAAAGGAGTACAGAAGGTATCTCTACAGCGTACAAAGGAGTACAGAAGGTATCTCTACAGCGCACAAAGGAGTACAGAAGGTATCTCTACAGCGCACAAAGGAGTACAGAAGGTATCTCTACAGCGCACAAAGGAGTACAGGAAATATCTCTAGAACGTACAAAGGAGTACACGAGGTATCTCTACAGCGTACAAAGGAGTACAGAAGGTATCTCTACAGCGCACAAAGGAGTACAGAAGGTATCTCTACAGCGCACAAAGGAGTACAGAAGGTATCTCTACAGCGCACAAAGGAGTACAGAAGGTATCTCTAAAGCGCACAAAGGAGTACAGGAAATATCTCTAGAACGTACAAAGGAGTACACGAGGTATCTCTATAGCGTACAAAGGGGTACAGAAGGTATCTCTACAGCGCACAAAGGAGTACAGAAGGTATCTTTACAGCGCACAAAGAAGTACAGAAGGTATCTCTACAGCGCACAAAGGAGTACAGAAGGTATCTCTACAGCGCACAAAGGAGTACAGGAAATATCTCTAGAACGTACAAAGGAGTACACGAGGTATCTCTACAGCGTACAAAGGAGTACAGAAGGTAACTCTACAGCGCACAAAGGAGTACAGAAGGTATCTCTACTGCGTACAAAGGAGTACAGGAAATATCTCTAGAACGTACAAAGGAGTACAGAAGGTATCTCTACAGCGCACAAAGGAGTACAGAAGCAATCTCTACAGCGCACAAAGGAGTACAGAAGGTATCTCTACAGCGCACAAAGGAGTACAGGAAATATCTCTAGAACGTACAAAGGAGTACACGAGGTATCTCTACAGCGTACAAAGGAGTACAGAAGGTATCTCTACAGCGCACAAAGGAGTACAGAAGGTATCTCTGCAGCGTACAAAGGAGTACAGAAGGTATCTCTACACCGCACAAAGGAGTACAGAAGGTATCTCTACAGCGCACAAAGGAGTACAGAAGGTATCTCTACAGCGCACAAAGGAGTACAGAAGGTATCTCTACAGCGCACAAAGGAGTACAGAAGGTATCTCTACAGCGCACAATGGAGTACAGAAGGTATCTCTACAGCGTACAAAGGAGTACAGAAGGTATCTCTACAGCGCACAAAGGAGTACAGAAGGTATCTCTACAGCGCACAAAGGAGTACAGAAGGTATCTCTACAGCGCACAAAGGAGTACAGGAAATATCTCTAGAACGTACAAAGGAGTACACGAGGTATCTCTACAGCGTACAAAGGAGTACAGAAGGTATCTCAACAGCGCACAAAGGAGTACAGAAGGTATCTCTACAGCGCACAAAGGAGTACAGGAAATATCTCTACAGCGCACAAAGGAGTACAGAAGGGATCTCTTCAGCGCACAAAGGAGTACAGGAAATATCTCTAGAACGTACAAAGGAGTACAGAAGGTATCTCTACAGCGCACAAAGGAGTACAGAAGGTATCTCTACAGCGCACAAAGGAGTACAGAAGGTATATCTACAGCGCACAAAGGAGTACACGAGGTATCTCTACAGCGTACAAAGGAGTACAGAAGGTATCTCTACAGCGCACAAAGGAGTACAGAAGGTATCTCTACAGCGCACAAAGGAGTACAGAAGGTATCTTTACAGCGCACAAAGGAGTACAGAAGGTATCTCTACAGCGCACAAAGGAGTACAGAAGGTATCTCTACAGCGCACAAAGGAGTACAGGAAATATCTCTAGAACGTACAAAGGAGTACACGAGGTATCTCTACAGCGTACAAAGGAGTACAGAAGGTATCTCTACAGCGCACGAAGAAGTACAGAAAGGATCTCTACAGCGCACAAAGGAGTACAGAAGGTATCTCTACAGCGCACAAAGGAGTACAGAAGGTATCTCTATAGCGCACAAAGGAGTACAGGAAATATCTCTAGAACGAACAAAGGAGTACACGAGGTATCTCTACAGCGTACAGAGGAGTGCAGAAGGTATCTCTACAGCGCACAGAGGAGTACAGAAGGTATCTCTACAGCGCACAAAGGAGTACAGAAGGTATCTCTACATCGCACAAAGGAGTACAGAAGGTATCCCTACAGCGCACAAAGGAGTACAGGAAATATCTCTTGAACGTACAAAGGAGTACACGAGGTATCTCTACAGCGTACAAAGAAGTACAGAAGGTATCTCTACAGCGCATAAAGGAGTACACGAGGTATCTCTACAGCGTACAAAGGACTACAGAAGGTATCTCTACAGCGCACAAAGGAGTACAGAAGGTATCTCTACAGCGCACAAAGGAGTACAGAAGGTATCTCTACAGCGCACAAAGGAGTACAGAAGGTATCTCTACAGCGCACAAAGGAGTACAGGAAATATCTCTAGAACGTCCAAAGGAGTACACGAGGTATCTCTACAGCGTACAAAGGAGTACAGAAGGTATCTCTACAGCGCACAAAGGAGTACAGAAGGTATCTCTACAGCGCACAAAGGAGTACAGAAGGTATCTCTACAGCACACAAAGGATTACAGAAGGTATCTCTACAGCGCACAAAGGAGTACAGGAAATATCTCTAGAACGTACAAAGGAGTACAGAAGGTATCTCTACAGCGCACAAAGGAGTACAGAAGGTATCCCTACAGCGCACAAAGGAGTACAGAAGGTATCTCTACAGCGCACAAAGGAGTACACGAGGTATCTCTACAGCGTACAAAGGAGTACAGAAGGTATCTCTACAGCGCACAAAGGAGTACTGAAGGTATCTCTACAGCACACAAAGGAGTACAGAAGGTATCTCTACAGCGCACAAAGGAGTACAGAAGGTATCTCTACAGCGCACAAAGGAGTACAGAAGGTATCTCTACAGCGCACAAAGGAGTACAGGAAATATCTCTAGAACATACAAAGGAGTACACGAATTATCTCTACAGCTTACAAAGGAGTACAGAAGGTATCTCTACAGCGCACAAAGGAGTACAGAAGGTATCTCTACAGCGCACAAAGGAGTACAGGAAATATCTCTAGAACGTACAAAGGAGTACACGAGGTATCTCTACAGCGTACAAAGGAGTACAGAAGGTATCTCTACAGCGCACAAGGGAGTACAGAAGGTATCTCTACAGCGCACAAAGGAGTACAGAAGGTATCTCTACAGCGCACAAAGGAGTACAGAAGGTATCTCTAAAGCGCACAAAGGAGTACAGGAAATATCTCTAGAACGTACAAAGGAGTACACGAGGTATCTCTATAGCGTACAAAGGGGTACAGAAGGTATCTCTACAGCGCACAAAGGAGTACAGAAGGTATCTTTACAGCGCACAAAGAAGTACAGAAGGTATCTCTACAGCGCACAAAGGAGTACAGAAGGTATCTCTACAGCGCACAAAGGAGTACAGGAAATATCTCTAGAACGTACAAAGGAGTACACGAGGTATCTCTACAGCGTACAAAGGAGTACAGAAGGTAACTCTACAGCGCACAAAGGAGTACAGAAGGTATCTCTACAGCCTACAAAGGAGTACAGGAAATATCTCTAGAACGTACAAAGGAGTACAGAAGGTATCTCTACAGCGCACAAAGGAGTACAGAAGCAATCTCTACAGCGCACAAAGGAGTACAGAAGGTATCTCTACAGCGCACAAAGGAGTACAGGCAATATCTCTAGAACGTACAAAGGAGTACACGAGGTATCTCTACAGCGTACAAAGGAGTACAGAAGGTATCTCTACAGCGCACAAAGGAGAACAGAAGGTATCTCTACAGCGTACAAAGGAGTACAGAAGGTATCTCTACAGCGCACAAAGGAGTACAGAAGGTATCTCTACAGCGCACAAAGGAGTACAGAAGGTATCTCTACAGCGCACAAAGGAGTACAGAAGGTATTTCTACAGCGCACATAGGAGTACAGAAGGTATCTCTACAGCGCACAAAGGAGTACAGGAAATATCTCTAGAACGAACAAAGGAGTAAACGAGGTATCTCTACAGCGTACGAAGGAGTACAGAAGGTATCTCTACAGCGCACAAAGGAGTACAGAAGGTATCTCTACAGCGCACAAAGGAGTACAGGAAATATCTCTAGAACGTACAAAGGAGTACACGAGGTATCTCTACAGCGTACAAAGGAGTACAGACGGTATCTCTACAGCGCACAAAGGAGTACAGAAGGTATCTCTACAGGGTACAAAGGAGTACAGAAGGTATCTCTACAGCGCACAAAGGAGTACAGAAGATATCTCTACAGCGCACAAAGGAGTACAGAAGGTATCTCTACAGCGCACAAAGGAGTACAGGAGATATCTCTAGAACGTACAAAGGAGTACACGAGGTATCTCTACAGCGTACAAAAGAGTACAGAAGGTATCTCTACAGCGCACAATGGAGTACAGAAGGTATCTCTACAGCGTACAAAGGAGTACAGAAGGTATCTCTACAGCGCACAAAGGAGTACAGAAGGTATCTCTACAGCGCACAAAGGAGTACAGAAGGTATCTCTACAGCGCACAAAGGAGTACAGGAAATATCTCTAGAACGTACAAAGGAGTACACGAGGTATCTCTACAGCGTACAAAGGAGTACAGAAGGTGTCTCTACAGCGCACAAAGGAGTACAGAAGGTATCTCTACAGCGCACAAAGGAGTACAGGAAATATCTCTACAGCGCACAAAGGAGTACAGAAGGTATCTCTTCAGCGCACAAAGGAGTACAAGAAATATCTCTAGAACGTACAAAGGAGTACAGAAGGTATCTCTACAGCGCACAAAGGAGTACAGAAGGTATCTCTACAGCGCACAAAGGAGTACAGAAGGTATATCTAAAGCGCACAAAGGAGTACACGAGGTATCTCTACAGCGTACAAAGGAGTACAGAAGGTATCTCTACAGCGCACAAAGGAGTACAGAAGGTATCTCTACAGCGCACAAAGGAGTACAGAAGGTATCTTTACAGCGCACAAAGGAGTACAGAAGGTATCTCTACAGCGCACAAAGGAGTACAGAAGGTATCTCTACAGCGCACAAAGGAGTACAGGAAATATCTCTAGAACGTACAAAGGAGTACACGAGGTATCTCTACAGCGTACAAAGGAGTACAGAAGGTATCTCTACAGCGCACGAAGAAGTACAGAAGGTATCTCTACAGCGCACAAAGGAGTACAGAAGGTATCTCTACAGCGCACAAAGGAGTACAGAAGGTATCTCTATAGCGCACAAAGGAGTACAGGAAATATCTCTAGAACGAACAAAGGAGTACACGAGGTATCTCTACAGCGTACAGAGGAGTGCAGAAGGTATCTCTACAGCGCACAAGGGAGTACAGAAGGTATCTCTACAGCGCACAAAGGAGTACAGAAGGTATCTCTACATCGCACAAAGGAGTACAGAAGGTATCCCTACAGCGCACAAAGGAGTACAGGAAATATCTCTAGAACGTACAAAGGAGTACACGAGGTATCTCTACAGCGTACAAAGAAGTACAGAAGGTATCTCTACAGCGCATAAAGGAGTACACGAGGTATCTCTACAGCGTACAAAGGACTACAGAAGGTATCTCTACAGCGCACAAAGGAGTACAGAAGGTATCTCTACAGCGCACAAAGGAGTACAGAAGGTATCTCTACAGCACACAAAGGAGTACAGAAGGTATCTCTACAGCGCACAAAGGAGTACAGGAAATATCTCTAGAACGTACAAAGGAGTACACGAGGTATCTCTACAGCGTACAAAGGAGTACAGAAGGTATCTCTACAGCGCACAAAGGAGTACAGAAGGTATCTCTACAGCGCACAAAGGAGTACAGAAGGTATCTCTACAGCACACAAAGGATTACAGAAGGTATCTCTACAGCGCACAAAGGAGTACAGGAAATATCTCTATAACGTACAAAGGAGTACAGAAGGTATCTCTACAGCGCACAAAGGAGTACAGAAGGTATCCCTACAGCACACAAAGGAGTACAGAAGGTATCTCTACAGCGCACAAAGGAGTACACGAGGTATCTCTACAGCGTACAAAGGAGTACAGAAGGTATCTCTACAGCGCACAAAGGAGTACTGAAGGTATCTCTACAGCACACAAAGGAGTACAGAAGGTATCTCTACAGCGCACAAAGGAGTACAGAAGGTATCTCTACAGCGCACAAAGGAGTACAGAAGGTATCTCTACAGCGCACAAAGGAGTACAGGAAATATCTCTAGAACGTACAAAGGAGTACACGAATTATCTCTACAGCTTACAAAGGAGTACAGAAGGTATCTCTACAGCGCACAAAGGAGTACAGAAGGTATCTCTACAGCGCACAGAGGAGTACAGAAGGTATCTCTACAGCGCAAAAAGGAGTACAGGAAATATCTCTAGAACGTACAAAGGAGTACAGAAGGTATCTCTACAGCGCTCAAAGGAGTACAGAAGGTATCTCTACAGCGCACAAAGGAGTACAGAAGGTATCTCTACAGCGCACAAAGGAGTACACAAGGTATCTCTACAGCGCACAAAGGAGTACAGAAGGTATCTCTACAGCGTACAAAGGAGTACAGAAGGTATCTCTACAGCGCACAAAGGAGTACAGAAGGTATCTCTACAGCGCACAAAGGAGTACAGAAGGTATCTCTACAGCGCACAAAGGAGTACAGGAAATATCTCTAGAACGTACAAAGGAGTACACGAGGTATCTCTACAGCGTACAAAGGAGTACAGAAGGTATCTCTACAGCGCACAAAGGAGTACAGAAGGTATCTCTACAGCGCACAAAGGAGTACAGAAGGTATCTCTACAGCGCACAAAGGAGTACAGAAGGTATCTCTACAGCGCACAAAGGAGTACAGGAAATATCTCTAGAACGTACAAAGGAGTACACGAGGTATCTTTACAGCGTACAAAGGAGTACAGAGGGTATCACTACAGAGCACAAAGGAGTACAGAAGGTATCTCTACAGCGCACAAAGGAGTACAGAAGGTATCTCTACAGCGCACAAAGGAGTACAGAAGGTATCTCTACAGCGCACAAAGGAGTACAGGAAATATCTCTAGAACGTAAAAAGGAGTACAGAAGGTATCTCTACAGCGCACAAAGGAGTACAGAAGGTATCTCTACAGCGCACAAAGGAGTACAGAAAGTATCTCTACAGCGCACAAAGGAGTACAGGAAATATCTCTAGAACGTACAAAGGAGTACACGAGGTATCTCTACAGCGTACAAAGGAGTACAGAAGGTATCTCTACAGCGCACAAAGGAGTACAGAAGGTATCTCTACAGCGCACAAAGGAGTACAGAAGGTATCTCTACAGCGCACAAAGGAGTACAGAAGGTATCTCTACAGCGCACAAAGTAGTACAGAAGGTATCTCTAGAGCGCACAAAGGAGTACAGGAAATATCTCTAGAACGTACAAAGGAGTACACGAGGTATCTCTACAGCGTACGAAGGAGTACAGAAGGTATCTCTACAGCGCACAAAGGAGTACAGAAGGTATCTCTACAGCGCACAAAGGAGTACAGGAAATATCTCTAGAACGTACAAAGGAGTACACGAGGTATCTCTACAGCGTACAAAGGAGTACAGAAGGTATCTCTACAGCGCACAAAGGAGTACAGAAGGTATCTCTACAGCAAACAAAGGAGTACAGAAGGTATCTCTACAGCGCACAAAGGAGTACAGAAGATATCTCTACAGCGCACAAAGGAGTACAGAAGGTATCTCTACAGCGCACAAAAGAGTACAGGAGATATCTCTAAAACGTACAAAGGAGTACACGAGGTATCTCTACAGCGTACAAAGGAGTACAGAAGGTATCTCTACAGCGCACATAGGAGTACAGAAGGTATCTCTACAGCGTACAAAGGAGTACAGAAGGTATCTCTACAGCGCACAAAGGAGTACAGAAGGTATCTCTACAGCGCACAAAGGAGTACAGAAGGTATCTCTACAGCGCACAAAGGAGTACAGGAAATATCTCTAGAACGTACATAGGAGTACACGAGGTATCTCTAGAGCGTACAAAGGAGTACAGAAGGTATCTCTACAGCGCACAAAGGAGTACAGAAGGTATCTCTACAGCGCACAAAGGAGTACAGGAAATATCTCTACAGCGCACAAAGGAGTACAGAAGGTATCTCTACAGCGCACAAAGGAGTACAGAAGGTATCTCTACAGCGCACAAAGGAGTACAGAAGGTATCTCTACAGCGCACAAAGAAGTACACGAGGTATCTCTACAGCATAAAAGGAGTACAGAAGGTATCTCTACAGCGCACAAAGGAGTACAGAAGGTATCTCTACAGCGCACAAAGGAGTACAGAAGGTATCTCTACAGCGCACAAAGGAGTACAGAAGGTATCTCTACAGCGCACAAAGGAGTACAGAAGGTATCTCTACAGCGCACAAAGGAGTACAGGAAATATCTCTAGAACGTACTAAGGAGTACACGAGGTATCTCTACAGCGTACAAAGGAGTACAGAAGGTATCTCTACAGCGCACAAAGGAGTACAGAAGGTATCTCTACAGCGCACAAAGGAGTACAGAAGGTATCTCTACAGCGCACAAAGGAGTACAGAAGGTATCTCTACAGCGCACAAAGGAGTACAGGAAATATCTCTAGAACGTACAAAGGAGTACACGAGGTATCTCTACAGCGTACAAAGGAGTACAGAAGGTATCTCTACAGCGCACAAAGGAGTACAGAAGGTATCTCTACAGCGCACAAAGGAATACAGAAGGTATCTCTACAGCGCACAAAGGAGTACAGGAAATATCTCTAGAACGTACAAAAGAGTACACGAGGTATCTCTACAGCGTACAAAGAAGACAGAAGGTATCTCTACAGCGCATAAAGGAGTACACGAGGTATCTCTACAGCGTACAAAGGAGTACAGAAGGGATCTCTACAGCGCACAAAGGAGTACAGAAGGTATCTCTACAGCGCACAAAGGAGTACAGAAGGTATCTCTACAGCGCACAAAGGAATACAGAAGGTATCTCTACAGCGCACAAAGGAGTACAGAAGGTATCTCTACAGCGCACAAAGGAGTACAGAAGGTATCTCTACAGCGCACAAAGGAGTACAGAAGGTATCTCTACAGCGCACGAAGGAGTACAGGAAATATCTCTAGAACGTACAAAGAAGTACAGAAGGTATCTCTACAGCGCACAAAGGAGTACAGAAGGTATCTCTACAGCGCACAAAGGGCTACAGAAGGTATCTCTACAGCGCACAAAGGAGTACACGAGGTATCTCGACAGCGTACAAAGGAGTACAGAAGGTATCTCTACAGCGCACAAAGGAGTACAGAAGGTATCTCTACAGCGCACAAAGGAGTACACGAGGTATCTCTACAGCGTACAAAGGAGTACAGAAGGTATCTCTACAGCGCACAAAGGAGTACAGAAGGTATCTCTACAGCGCACAAAGGAGTACAGAAGGTATCTCTACAGCGCACAAAGGAGTACAGAAGGTATCTCTACAGCGCACAAAGGAGTACAGAAGGTATCTCTACAGCGCACAAAGGAGTACAGGAAATATCTCTAGAACGTACAAAGGAGTACACGAGGTATCTCTACAGCGTACAAAGGAGTACAGAAGGTATCTCTACAGCGCACAAAGGAGTACAGAAGGTATCTCTACAGCGCACAAAGGAGTACAGAAGGTATCTCTACAGCGCACAAAGGAGTACAGAAGGTATCTCTACAGCGCACAAAAGAGTACAGGAGATATCTCTAAAACGTACAAAGGAGTACACGAGGTATCTCTACAGCGTACAAAGGAGTACAGAAGGTATCTCTACAGCGCACAAAGGAGTACAGAAGGTATCTCTACAGCGTACAAAGGAGTACAGAAGGTATCTCTACAGCGCACATAGGAGTACAGAAGGTATCTCTACAGCGCACAAAGGAGTACAGAAGGTATCTCTACAGCGCACAAAGGAGTACAGGAAATATCTCTAGAACGTACATAGGAGTACACGACGTATCTCTACAGCGTACAAAGGAGTACAGAAGGTATCTCTACAGCGCACAAAGGAGTACAGAAGGTATCTCTACAGCGCACAAAGGAGTACAGGAAATATCTCTACAGCGCACAAAGGAGTACAGAAGGTATCTCTACAGCGCACAAAGGAGTACAGGAAATATCTCTAGAACGTACAAAGGAGTACAGAAGGTATCTCTACAGCGCACAAAGGAGTACAGAAGGTATCTCTACAGCGCACAAAGGAGTACAGAAGGTATCTCTACAGCGCACAAAGGAGTACACGAGGTATCTCTACAGCATACAAAGGAGTACAGAAGGTATCTCTAGAGCGCACAAAGGAGTACAGAAGGTATCTCTACAGCGCACAAAGGAGTACAGAAGGTATCTCTACAGCGCACAAAGGAGTACAGAAGGTATCTCTACAGCGCACAAAGGAGTACAGAAGGTATCTCTACAGCGCACAAAGGAGTACAGGAAATATCTCTAGAACGTACAAAGGAGTACACGAGGTATCTCTACAGCGTACAAAGGAGTACAGAAGGTATCTCTACAGCGCACAAAGGAGTACAGAAGGTATCTCTACAGCGCACAAAGGAGTACAGAAGGTATCTCTACAGCGCACAAAGGAGTACAGAAGGTATCTCTAGAGCGCACAAAGGAGTACAGGAAATATCTCTAGAACGAACAAAGGAGTACACGAGGTATCTCTACAGCGAACAAAGGAGTACAGAAGGTATCTCTACAGCGCACAAAGGAGTACAGAAGGTATCTCAACAGCGCACAAAGGAGTACAGAAGGTCTCTCTACAGCGCACAAAGGAGTACAGAAGGTATCTCTACAGCGCACAAAGGAGTACAGGAAATATCTCTAGAACGTACAAAGGAGAACAGAAGGTATCTCAACAGCGCACAAAGGAGTACAGAAGGTATCTCTACAGCGCACAAAGGAGTACAGAAGGTATCTCTGGAGCGCACAAACGAGTACACGAGGTATCTCCACAGCGTACAAAGGAGTACAGAAGGTATCTCTACAGCGCACAAAGAAGTACAGAAGGTATCTCTACAGCGCACAAAGGATTACAGAAGGTATCTCTACAGCGCACAAAGGAGTACAGGAAATATCTCTAGAACGTACAAAGGAGTACAGAAGGTACCTCTACAGCGCACAAAGGAGTAAAGAAGGTATCTCTACAGCGCACAAAGGAGTACAGAAGGTATCTCTACAGCGCACAAAGGAGTACAGAAGGTATCTCTACAGCGCACAAAGGAGTACAGGAAATATCTCTACAGCGTACAAAGGAGTACAGAAGGTATCTCTACAGCGCACAAAGGAGTACAGAAGGTATCTCTACAGCGCACAAAGGAGTACAGAAGGTATCTCTACAGCGCACAAAGGAGTACAGGAAATATCTCTAGAACGTACAAAGGAGTACACGAGGTATCTCTACAGCGTACAAAGGAGTACAGAAGGTATCTCTACAGCGCACATAGGAGTACAGAAGGTATCTCTACAGCGTACAAAGGAGTACAGAAGGTATCTCTACACCGCACAAAGGAGTACAGAAGGTATCTCTACAGCGCACAAAGGAGTACAGAAGGTATCTCTACAGCGCACAAAGGAGTTCAGGAAATATCTCTAGAACGTACAAAGGAGTACACGAGGTATCTCTACAGCGTACAAAGGAGTACAGAAGGTATCTCTACAGCGCACAAAGGAGTACAGAAGGTATCTCTACAGCGTACAAAGGAGTACAGAAGGTATCTCTACAGCGCACAAAGGAGTACAGAAGGTATCTCTACAGCGCACAAAGGAGTACAGAAAGTATCTCTACAGCGCACAAAGGAGTACAGGAAATATCTATAGAACGTACAAAGGAGTACACGAGGTATCTCTACAGCGTACGAAGGAGTACAGAAGGTATCTCTACAGCGCACAAAGGAGTACAGAAGGTATCTCTACAGCGCACAAAGGAGTACAGAAGGTATCTCTACAGCGCACATAGGAGTACAGAAGGTATCTCTACAGCGTACAAAGGAGTACAGAAGGTATCTCTACACCGCACAAAGGAGTACAGAAGGTATCTCTACAGCGCACAAAGGAGT
The DNA here is from genome assembly GCA_030386875.1 of Morinoia aosen. Taxonomy (NCBI): domain Eukaryota; kingdom Metazoa; phylum Arthropoda; class Malacostraca; order Amphipoda; family Talitridae; genus Morinoia; species Morinoia aosen. The sequence continues at coordinate 12,571,015 of JASJYW010000027.1, forward strand.
ACAGAAGGTATCTCTACAGCGCACAAAGGAGTTCAGGAAATATCTCTAGAACGTACAAAGGAGTACACGAGGTATCTCTACAGCGTACAAAGGAGTACAGAAGGTATCTCTACAGCGCACAAAGGAGTACAGAAGGTATCTCTACAGCGTACAAAGGAGTACAGAAGGTATCTCTACAGCGCACAAAGGAGTACAGAAGGTATCTCTACAGCGCACAAAGGAGTACAGAAAGTATCTCTACAGCGCACAAAGGAGTACAGGAAATATCTATAGAACGTACAAAGGAGTACACGAGGTATCTCTACAGCGTACGAAGGAGTACAGAAGGTATCTCTACAGCGCACAAAGGAGTACAGAAGGTATCTCTACAGCGCACAAAGGAGTACAGAAGGTATCTCTACAGCGCACAAAGGAGTACAGGAAATATCTCTAGAACGTACAAAGGAGTACAGAAGGTATCTCTACAGCGCACAAAGGAGTACAGAAGGTATCTCTACAGCGCACAAAGGAGTACAGAAGGTATCTCTACAGCGCACAAAGGAGTACACGAGGTATCTCTACAGCGTACAAAGGAGTACAGAAGGTATCTCTACAGCGCACAAAGGAGTACAGAAGGTATCTCTACAACGCACAAAGGAGTACAGAAGGTATCTCTACAGCGCACAAAGGAGTACAGAGGGTATCTCTACAGCGCACAAAGGAGTACAGAAGGTATCTCTACAGCGCATAAAGGAGTACAGGAAATATCTCTAGAACGTACAAAGGAGTACACGAGGTATCTCTACAGCGTACAAAGGTGTACAGAAGGTATCTCTACAGCGCACAAAGGAGTACAGAAGGTATCTCTACAGCGCACAAAGGAGTACAGGAAATATCTCTACAGCGCACAAAGGAGTACAGAAGGTATCTCTACAGCGCACAAAGGAGTACAGGAAATATCTCTAGAACGTACAAAGGAGTACAAAAGGTATCTCTACAGCACACAAAGGAGTACAGAAGGAATCTCTACAGCGCACAAAGGAGTACAGAAGGTATCTCTACAGCGCACAAAGGAGTACACGAGGTATCTCTACAGCGTACAAAGGAGTACAGAAGGTATCTCTACAGCGCACAAAGGAGTACAGAAGGTATCTCTACAGCGCACAAAGGAGTACAGAAGGTATCTCTACAGCGCACAAAGGAGTACAGAAGGTATCTCTACAGCGCACAAAGGAGTACAGGAAATATCTCTAGAACGTACAAAGGAGTACACGAGGTATCTTTACAGCGTACAAAGAAGTACAGAAGGTATCTCTACAGCGCACAAAGGAGTACAGAAGGTATCTCTACAGCGTACAAAGTAGTGCAGGAAATATCTCTAGAACGTACAAAGAAGTACAGAAGGTATCTCTACAGCGCACAAAGGAGTACAGAAGGTATCTCTACAGCGCACAAAGGAGTACAGGAAATATCTCTAGAACGTACAAAGGAGTACACGAGGTATCTCTACAGCGTACAAAGGAGTACAGAAGGTATCTCTACAGCGCACAAAGGAGTACAGAAGGTATCTCTACAGCGTACAAAGGAGTACAGAAGGTATCTCTACAGCGCACAAAGGAGTACAGAAGGTATCTCTACAGCGCACAAAGGAGTACAGAAGGAATCTCTACAGCGCACAAAGGAGTACAGGAAATATCTCTAGAACGTACAAAGGAGTACACGAGGTATCTCTACAGCGTACAAAGGAGTACAGAAGGTATCTCTACAGCGCACAAAGGAGTACAAAAGATATCTCTACAGCATACAAAGGAGTACAGAAGGTATCTCTACAGCGCACAAAGGAGTACAGAAGGTATCTCTAAAACGTACAAAGGAGTACACGAGGTATCTCTACAGCGTACAAAGGAGTACAGAAGGTATCTCTACAGCGCACATAGGAGTACAGAAGGTATCTCTACAGCGTACAAAGGAGTACAGAAGGTATCTCTACAGCGCACAAAGGAGTACAGAAGGTATCTCTACAGCGCACAAAGGAGTACAGAAGGTATCTCTACAGCGCACAAAGGAGTACAGGAAATATCTCTAGAACGTACATAGGAGTTTACGAGGTATCTCTAGAGCGTACAAAGGAGTACAGAAGGTATCTCTACAGCGCACAAAGGAGTACAGAAGGTATCTCTACAGCGCACAAAGGAGTACAGGAAATATCTCTACAGCGCACAAAGGAGTACAGAAGGTATCTCTACAGCGCACAAAGGAGTACAGGAAATATCTCTAGAACGTACAAAGGAGTACAGAAGGTATCTCTACAGCGCACAAAGGAGTACAGAAGGTATCTCTACAGCGCACAAAGGAGTACAGAAGGTTTCTCTACAGCGCACAAAGGAGTACACGAGGTATCTCTACAGCATACAAAGGAGTACAGAAGGTATCTCTACAGCGCACAAAGGAGTACAGAAGGTATCTCTACAGCGCACAAAGGAGTACAGAAGGTATCTCTACAGCGCACAAAGGAGTACAGAAGGTATCTCTACAGCGCACAAAGGAGTACAGAAGGTATCTCTACAGCGCACAAAGGAGTACAGGAAATATCTCTAGAACGTACTAAGGAGTACACGAGGTATCTCTACAGCGTACAAAGGAGTACAGAAGGTATCTCTACAGCGCACAAAGGAGTACAGAAGGTATCTCTACAGCGCACAAAGGAGTACAGAAGGTATCTCTACAGCGCACAAAGGAGTACAGAAGGTATCTCTACAGCGCACAAAGGAGTACAGGAAATATCTCTAGAACGTACAAAGGAGTACACGAGGTATCTCTACAGCGTACAAAGGAGTACAGAAGGTATCTCTACAGCGCACAAAGGAGTACAGAAGGTATCTCTACAGCGCACAAAGGAGTACAGAAGGTATCTCTACAGCGCACAAAGGAGTACAGGAAATATCTCTAGAACGTACAAAAGAGTACACGAGGTATCTCTACAGCGTACAAAGAAGACAGAAGGTATCTCTACAGCGCATAAAGGAGTACACGAGGTATCTCTACAGCGTACAAAGGAGTACAGAAGGGATCTCTACAGCGCACAAAGGAGTACAGAAGGTATCTCTACAGCGCACAAAGGAGTACAGAAGGTATCTCTACAGCGCACAAAGGAATACAGAAGGTATCTCTACAGCGCACAAAGGAGTACAGAAGGTATCTCTACAGCGCACAAAGGAGTACAGAAGGTATCTCTACAGCGCACAAAGGAGTACAGAAGGTATCTCTACAGCGCACGAAGGAGTACAGGAAATATCTCTAGAACGTACAAAGAAGTACAGAAGGTATCTCTACAGCGCACAAAGGAGTACAGAAGGTATCTCTACAGCGCACAAAGGGCTACAGAAGGTATCTCTACAGCGCACAAAGGAGTACACGAGGTATCTCGACAGCGTACAAAGGAGTACAGAAGGTATCTCTACAGCGCACAAAGGAGTACAGAAGGTATCTCTACAGCGCACAAAGGAGTACACGAGGTATCTCTACAGCGTACAAAGGAGTACAGAAGGTATCTCTACAGCGCACAAAGGAGTACAGAAGGTATCTCTACAGCGCACAAAGGAGTACAGAAGGTATCTCTACAGCGCACAAAGGAGTACAGAAGGTATCTCTACAGCGCACAAAGGAGTACAGAAGGTATCTCTACAGCGCACAAAGGAGTACAGGAAATATCTCTAGAACGTACAAAGGAGTACACGAGGTATCTCTACAGCGTACAAAGGAGTACAGAAGGTATCTCTACAGCGCACAAAGGAGTACAGAAGGTATCTCTACAGCGCACAAAGGAGTACAGAAGGTATCTCTACAGCGCACAAAGGAGTACAGAAGGTATCTCTACAGCGCACAAAAGAGTACAGGAGATATCTCTAAAACGTACAAAGGAGTACACGAGGTATCTCTACAGCGTACAAAGGAGTACAGAAGGTATCTCTACAGCGCACAAAGGAGTACAGAAGGTATCTCTACAGCGTACAAAGGAGTACAGAAGGTATCTCTACAGCGCACATAGGAGTACAGAAGGTATCTCTACAGCGCACAAAGGAGTACAGAAGGTATCTCTACAGCGCACAAAGGAGTACAGGAAATATCTCTAGAACGTACATAGGAGTACACGACGTATCTCTACAGCGTACAAAGGAGTACAGAAGGTATCTCTACAGCGCGCAAAGGAGTACAGAAGGTATCTCTACAGCGCACAAAGGAGTACAGGAAATATCTCTACAGCGCACAAAGGAGTACAGAAGGTATCTCTACAGCGCACAAAGGAGTACAGGAAATATCTCTAGAACGTACAAAGGAGTACAGAAGGTATCTCTACAGCGCACAAAGGAGTACAGAAGGTATCTCTACAGCGCACAAAGGAGTACAGAAGGTATCTCTACAGCGCACAAAGGAGTACACGAGGTATCTCTACAGCATACAAAGGAGTACAGAAGGTATCTCTAGAGCGCACAAAGGAGTACAGAAGGTATCTCTACAGCGCACAAAGGAGTACAGAAGGTATCTCTACAGCGCACAAAGGAGTACAGAAGGTATCTCTACAGCGCACAAAGGAGTACAGAAGGTATCTCTACAGCGCACAAAGGAGTACAGGAAATATCTCTAGAACGTACAAAGGAGTACACGAGGTATCTCTACAGCGTACAAAGGAGTACAGAAGGTATCTCTACAGCGCACAAAGGAGTACAGAAGGTATCTCTACAGCGCACAAAGGAGTACAGAAGGTACCTCTACAGCGCACAAAGGAGTACAGAAGGTATCTCTAGAGCGCACAAAGGAGTACAGGAAATATCTCTAGAACGAACAAAGGAGTACACGAGGTATCTCTACAGCGAACAAAGGAGTACAGAAGGTATCTCTACAGCGCACAAAGGAGTACAGAAGGTATCTCAACAGCGCACAAAGGAGTACAGAAGGTCTCTCTACAGCGCACAAAGGAGTACAGAAGGTATCTCTACAGCGCACAAAGGAGTACAGGAAATATCTCTAGAACGTACAAAGGAGAACAGAAGGTATCTCAACAGCGCACAAAGGAGTACAGAAGGTATCTCTACAGCGCACAAAGGAGTACAGAAGGTATCTCTGGAGCGCACAAACGAGTACACGAGGTATCTCTACAGCGTACAAAGGAGTACAGAAGGTATCTCTACAGCGCACAAAGAAGTACAGAAGGTATCTCTACAGCGCACAAAGGATTACAGAAGGTATCTCTACAGCGCACAAAGGAGTACAGGAAATATCTCTAGAACGTACAAAGGAGTACAGAAGGTATCTCTACAGCGCACAAAGGAGTACAGAAGGTATCTCTACAGCGCACAAAGGAGTACAGAAGGTATCTCTACAGCGCACAAAGGAGTACAGAAGGTATCTCTACAGCGCACAAAGGAGTACAGGAAATATCTCTACAGCGTACAAAGGAGTACAGAAGGTATCTCTACAGCGCACAAAGGAGTACAGAAGGTATCTCTACAGCGCACAAAGGAGTACAGAAGGTATCTCTACAGCGCACAAAGGAGTACAGGAAATATCTCTAGAACGTACAAAGGAGTACACGAGGTATCTCTACAGCGTACAAAGGAGTACAGAAGGTATCTCTACAGCGCACATAGGAGTACAGAAGGTATCTCTACAGCGTACAAAGGAGTACAGAAGGTATCTCTACACCGCACAAAGGAGTACAGAAGGTATCTCTACAGCGCACAAAGGAGTACAGAAGGTATCTCTACAGCGCACAAAGGAGTTCAGGAAATATCTCTAGAACGTACAAAGGAGTACACGAGGTATCTCTACAGCGTACAAAGGAGTACAGAAGGTATCTCTACAGCGCACAAAGGAGTACAGAAGGTATCTCTACAGCGTACAAAGGAGTACAGAAGGTATCTCTACAGCGCACAAAGGAGTACAGAAGGTATCTCTACAGCGCACAAAGGAGTACAGAAAGTATCTCTACAGCGCACAAAGGAGTACAGGAAATATCTATAGAACGTACAAAGGAGTACACGAGGTATCTCTACAGCGTACGAAGGAGTACAGAAGGTATCTCTACAGCGCACAAAGGAGTACAGAAGGTATCTCTACAGCGCACAAAGGAGTACAGAAGGTATCTCTACAGCGCACATAGGAGTACAGAAGGTATCTCTACAGCGTACAAAGGAGTACAGAAGGTATCTCTACACCGCACAAAGGAGTACAGAAGGTATCTCTACAGCGCACAAAGGAGTACAGAAGGTATCTCTACAGCGCACAAAGGAGTTCAGGAAATATCTCTAGAACGTACAAAGGAGTACACGAGGTATCTCTACAGCGTACAAAGGAGTACAGAAGGTATCTCTACAGCGCACAAAGGAGTACAGAAGGTATCTCTACAGCGTACAAAGGAGTACAGAAGGTATCTCTACAGCGCACAAAGGAGTACAGAAGGTATCTCTACAGCGCACAAAGGAGTACAGAAAGTATCTCTACAGCGCACAAAGGAGTACAGGAAATATCTATAGAACGTACAAAGGAGTACACGAGGTACCTCTACAGCGTACGAAGGAGTACAGAAGGTATCTCTACAGCGCACAAAGGAGTACAGAAGGTATCTCTACAGCGCACAAAGGAGTACAGAAGGTATCTCTACAGCGCACAAAGGAGTACAGGAAATACCTCTAGAACGTACAAAGGAGTACAGAAGGTATCTCTACAGCGCACAAAGGAGTACAGAAGGTATCTCTACAGCGCACAAAGGAGTACAGAAGGTATCTCTACAGCGCACAAAGGAGTACACGAGGTATCTCTACAGCGTACAAAGGAGTACAGAAGGTATCTCTACAGCGCACAAAGGAGTACAGAAGGTATCTCTACAACGCACAAAGGAGTACAGAAGGTATCTCTACAGCGCACAAAGGAGTACAGAGGGTATCTCTACAGCGCACAAAGGAGTACAGAAGGTATCTCGACAGCGCATAAAGGAGTACAGGAAATATCTCTAGAACGTACAAAGGAGTACACGAGGTATCTCTACAGCGTACAAAGGTGTACAGAAGGTATCTCTACAGCGCACAAAGGAGTACAGAAGGTATCTCTACAGCGCACAAAGGAGTACAGGAAATATCTCTACAGCGCACAAAGGAGTACAGAAGGTATCTCTACAGCGCACAAAGGAGTACAGGAAATATCTCTAGAACGTACAAAGGAGTACAAAAGGTATCTCTACAGCGCACAAAGGAGTACAGAAGGAATCTCTACAGCGCACAAAGGAGTACAGAAGGTATCTCTACAGCGCACAAAGGAGTACACGAGGTATCTCTACAGCGTACAAAGGAGTACAGAAGGTATCTCTACAGCGCACAAAGGAGTACAGAAGGTATCTCTACAGCGCACAAAGGAGTACAGAAGGTATCTCTACAGCGCACAAAGGAGTACAGAAGGTATCTCTACAGCGCACAAAGGAGTACAGGAAATATCTCTAGAACGTACAAAGGAGTACACGAGGTATCTTTACAGCGTACAAAGAAGTACAGAAGGTATCTCTACAGCGCACAAAGGAGTACAGAAGGTATCTCTACAGCGTACAAAGTAGTACAGGAAATATCTCTAGAACGTACAAAGAAGTACAGAAGGTATCTCTACAGCGCACAAAGGAGTACAGAAGGTATCTCTACAGCGCACAAAGGAGTACAGGAAATATCTCTAGAACGTACAAAGGAGTACACGAGGTATCTCTACAGCGTACAAAGGAGTACAGAAGGTATCTCTACAGCGCACAAAGGAGTACAGAAGGTATCTCTACAGCGTACAAAGGAGTACAGAAGGTATCTCTACAGCGCACAAAGGAGTACACAAGGTATCTCTACAGCGCACAAAGGAGTACAGAAGGAATCTCTACAGCGCACAAAGGAGTACAGGAAATATCTCTAGAACGTACAAAGGAGTACACGAGGTATCTCTACAGCGTACAAAGGAGTACAGAAGGTATCTCTACAGCGCACAAAGGAGTACAAAAGATATCTCTACAGCATACAAAGGAGTACAGAAGGTATCTCTACAGCGCACAAAGGAGTACAGAAGGTATCTCTACAGCGCACAAAGGAGTACAGAAGGTATCTCTACAGCGCACAAAGGAGTACAGGAAATATCTCTAGAACGTACAAAGGAGTACACGAGGTATCTCTACAGCGTACAAAGGAGTACAGAAGGTATCTCTACAGCGCACAAAGGAGTACAGAAGGTATCTCTACAGCGCACAAAGGAGTACAGAAGGTATCTCTACAGCGCACAAAGGAGTACAGAAGGTATCTCTACAGCGCACAAAGGAGTAGAGGAAATATCTCTAGAACGTACAAAAGAGTACATGAGGTATCTCTACAGCGTACAAAGAAGTACAGAAGGTATCTCTACAGCGCACAAAGGAGTACAGAAGGTATCTCTACAGCGTACAAAGTAGTACAGGAAATATCTCTAGAACGTACAAAGGAGTACAGAAGGTATCTCTACAGCGCACAAAGGAGTACAGAAGGCATCTCTACAGCGCACAAAGGAGTACAGGAAATATCTCTAGAACGTACAAAGGAGTACACGAGGTATCTCTACAGCGTACAAAGGAGTACAGAAGGTATCTCTACAGCGCACAAAGGAGTACAGAAGGTATCTCTACAGCGTACAAAGGAGTACAGAAGGTATCTCTACAGCGCACAAAGGAGTACAGAAGGTATCTCTACAGCGCACAAAGGAGTACAGAAGGTATCTCTACAGCGCACAAAGGAGTACAGGAAATATCTCTAGAACGTACAAAGGAGTACACGAGGTATCTCTACAGCGTACAAAGGAGTACAGAAGGTATCTCTACAGCGCACAAAGGAGTACAAAAGATATCTCTACAGCATACAAAGGAGTACAAAAGGTATCTCTACAGCGCACAAAGGAGTACAGAAGGTATCTCTACAGCGCACAAAGGAGTACAGAAGGTATCTCTACAGCGCACAAAGGAGTACAGAAGGTATCTCTACAGCGCACAAAGGAGTACAGAAGGTATCTCTACAGCGCACAGAGGAGTACAGAAGGTATTTCTACAGCGCACAAAGGAGTACAGGAAATATCTCTAGAACGTACAAAGGAGTACAGAAGGTATCTCTACAGCGCACAAAGGAGTACAGAAGGTATCTCTACAGCGCACAAAGGAGTACAGAAGGTATCTCTACAGCGCACAAAGGAGTACACGAGGTATCTCTACAGCGTACAAAGGAGTACAGAAGGTATCTCTACAGCGCACAAAGGAGTACAGAAGTTATCTATACAGCGCACAAAGGAGTACAGAAGGTATCTCTACAGCGCACAAAGGAGTACAGAAGGTATCTCTACAGCGTACAAAGGAGTACAGAAGGTATCTCTACAGCGCACAAAGGAGTACAGAAGGTATCTCTACAGCGCACAAAGGAGTACAGAAAGTATCTCTACAGCGCACAAAGGAGTACAGGAAATATCTATAGAACGTACAAAGGAGTACACGAGGTATCTCTACAGCGTACGAAGGAGTACAGAAGGTATCTCTACAGCGCACAAAGGAGTACAGAAGGTATCTCTACAGCGCACAAAGGAGTACAGAAGGTATCTCTACAGCGCACAAAGGAGTACAGGAAATATCTCTAGAACGTACAAAGGAGTACAGAAGGTATCTCTACAGCGCACAAAGGAGTACAGAAGGTATCTCTACAGCGCACAAAGGAGTACAGAAGGTATCTCTACAGCGCACAAAGGAGTACACGAGGTATCTCTACAGCGTACAAAGGAGTACAGAAGGTATCTCTACAGCGCACAAAGGAGTACAGAAGGTATCTCTACAACGCACAAAGGAGTACAGAAGGTATCTCTACAGCGCACAAAGGAGTACAGAGGGTATCTCTACAGCGCACAAAGGAGTACAGAAGGTATCTCTACAGCGCATAAAGGAGTACAGGAAATATCTCTAGAACGTACAAAGGAGTACACGAGGTATCTCTACAGCGTACAAAGGTGTACAGAAGGTATCTCTACAGCGCACAAAGGAGTACAGAAGGTATCTCTACAGCGCACAAAGGAGTACAGGAAATATCTCTACAGCGCACAAAGGAGTACAGAAGGTATCTCTACAGCGCACAAAGGAGTACAGGAAATATCTCTAGAACGTACAAAGGAGTACAAAAGGTATCTCTACAGCACACAAAGGAGTACAGAAGGAATCTCTACAGCGCACAAAGGAGTACAGAAGGTATCTCTACAGCGCACAAAGGAGTACACGAGGTATCTCTACAGCGTACAAAGGAGTACAGAAGGTATCTCTACAGCGCACAAAGGAGTACAGAAGGTATCTCTACAGCGCACAAAGGAGTACAGAAGGTATCTCTACAGCGCACAAAGGAGTACAGAAGGTATCTCTACAGCGCACAAAGGAGTACAGGAAATATCTCTAGAACGTACAAAGGAGTACACGAGGTATCTTTACAGCGTACAAAGAAGTACAGAAGGTATCTCTACAGCGCACAAAGGAGTACAGAAGGTATCTCTACAGCGTACAAAGTAGTACAGGAAATATCTCTAGAACGTACAAAGAAGTACAGAAGGTATCTCTACAGCGCACAAAGGAGTACAGAAGGTATCTCTACAGCGCACAAAGGAGTACAGGAAATATCTCTAGAACGTACAAAGGAGTACACGAGGTATCTCTACAGCGTACAAAGGAGTACAGAAGGTATCTCTACAGCGCACAAAGGAGTACAGAAGGTATCTCTACAGCGTACAAAGGAGTACAGAAGGTATCTCTACAGCGCACAAAGGAGTACAGAAGGTATCTCTACAGCGCACAAAGGAGTACAGAAGGAATCTCTACAGCGCACAAAGGAGTACAGGAAATATCTCTAGAACGTACAAAGGAGTACACGAGGTATCTCTACAGCGTACAAAGGAGTACAGAAGGTATCTCTACAGCGCACAAAGGAGTACAAAAGATATCTCTACAGCATACAAAGGAGTACAGAAGGTATCTCTACAGCGCACAAAGGAGTACAGAAGGTATCTCTAAAACGTACAAAGGAGTACACGAGGTATCTCTACAGCGTACAAAGGAGTACAGAAGGTATCTCTACAGCGCACATAGGAGTACAGAAGGTATCTCTACAGCGTACAAAGGAGTACAGAAGGTATCTCTACAGCGCACAAAGGAGTACAGAAGGTATCTCTACAGCGCACAAAGGAGTACAGAAGGTATCTCTACAGCGCACAAAGGAGTACAGGAAATATCTCTAGAACGTACATAGGAGTTTACGAGGTATCTCTAGAGCGTACAAAGGAGTACAGAAGGTATCTCTACAGCGCACAAAGGAGTACAGAAGGTATCTCTACAGCGCACAAAGGAGTACAGGAAATATCTCTACAGCGCACAAAGGAGTACAGAAGGTATCTCTACAGCGCACAAAGGAGTACAGGAAATATCTCTAGAACGTACAAAGGAGTACAGAAGGTATCTCTACAGCGCACAAAGGAGTACAGAAGGTATCTCTACAGCGCACAAAGGAGTACAGAAGGTTTCTCTACAGCGCACAAAGGAGTACACGAGGTATCTCTACAGCATACAAAGGAGTACAGAAGGTATCTCTACAGCGCACAAAGGAGTACAGAAGGTATCTCTACAGCGCACAAAGGAGTACAGAAGGTATCTCTACAGCGCACAAAGGAGTACAGAAGGTATCTCTACAGCGCACAAAGGAGTACAGAAGGTATCTCTACAGCGCACAAAGGAGTACAGGAAATATCTCTAGAACGTACTAAGGAGTACACGAGGTATCTCTACAGCGTACAAAGGAGTACAGAAGGTATCTCTACAGCGCACAAAGGAGTACAGAAGGTATCTCTACAGCGCACAAAGGAGTACAGAAGGTATCTCTACAGCGCACAAAGGAGTACAGAAGGTATCTCTACAGCGCACAAAGGAGTACAGGAAATATCTCTAGAACGTACAAAGGAGTACACGAGGTATCTCTACAGCGTACAAAGGAGTACAGAAGGTATCTCTACAGCGCACAAAGGAGTACAGAAGGTATCTCTACAGCGCACAAAGGAGTACAGAAGGTATCTCTACAGCGCACAAAGGAGTACAGGAAATATCTCTAGAACGTACAAAAGAGTACACGAGGTATCTCTACAGCGTACAAAGAAGACAGAAGGTATCTCTACAGCGCATAAAGGAGTACACGAGGTATCTCTACAGCGTACAAAGGAGTACAGAAGGGATCTCTACAGCGCACAAAGGAGTACAGAAGGTATCTCTACAGCGCACAAAGGAGTACAGAAGGTATCTCTACAGCGCACAAAGGAATACAGAAGGTATCTCTACAGCGCACAAAGGAGTACAGAAGGTATCTCTACAGCGCACAAAGGAGTACAGAAGGTATCTCTACAGCGCACAAAGGAGTACAGAAGGTATCTCTACAGCGCACGAAGGAGTACAGGAAATATCTCTAGAACGTACAAAGAAGTACAGAAGGTATCTCTACAGCGCACAAAGGAGTACAGAAGGTATCTCTACAGCGCACAAAGGGCTACAGAAGGTATCTCTACAGCGCACAAAGGAGTACACGAGGTATCTCGACAGCGTACAAAGGAGTACAGAAGGTATCTCTACAGCGCACAAAGGAGTACAGAAGGTATCTCTACAGCGCACAAAGGAGTACACGAGGTATCTCTAGAGCGTACAAAGGAGTACAGAAGGTATCTCTACAGCGCACAAAGGAGTACAGAAGGTATCTCTACAGCGCACAAAGGAGTACAGAAGGTATCTCTACAGCGCACAAAGGAGTACAGAAGGTATCTCTACAGCGCACAAAGGAGTACAGAAGGTATCTCTACAGCGCACAAAGGAGTACAGGAAATATCTCTAGAACGTACAAAGGAGTACACGAGGTATCTCTACAGCGTACAAAGGAGTACAGAAGGTATCTCTACAGCGCACAAAGGAGTACAGAAGGTATCTCTACAGCGCACAAAGGAGTACAGAAGGTATCTCTACAGCGCACAAAGGAGTACAGAAGGTATCTCTACAGCGCACAAAAGAGTACAGGAGATATCTCTAAAACGTACAAAGGAGTACACGAGGTATCTCTACAGCGTACAAAGGAGTACAGAAGGTATCTCTACAGCGCACAAAGGAGTACAGAAGGTATCTCTACAGCGTACAAAGGAGTACAGAAGGTATCTCTACAGCGCACATAGGAGTACAGAAGGTATCTCTACAGCGCACAAAGGAGTACAGAAGGTATCTCTACAGCGCACAAAGGAGTACAGGAAATATCTCTAGAACGTACATAGGAGTACACGACGTATCTCTACAGCGTACAAAGGAGTACAGAAGGTATCTCTACAGCGCGCAAAGGAGTACAGAAGGTATCTCTACAGCGCACAAAGGAGTACAGGAAATATCTCTACAGCGCACAAAGGAGTACAGAAGGTATCTCTACAGCGCACAAAGGAGTACAGGAAATATCTCTAGAACGTACAAAGGAGTACAGAAGGTATCTCTACAGCGCACAAAGGAGTACAGAAGGTATCTCTACAGCGCACAAAGGAGTACAGAAGGTATCTCTACAGCGCACAAAGGAGTACACGAGGTATCTCTACAGCATACAAAGGAGTACAGAAGGTATCTCTAGAGCGCACAAAGGAGTACAGAAGGTATCTCTACAGCGCACAAAGGAGTACAGAAGGTATCTCTACAGCGCACAAAGGAGTACAGAAGGTATCTCTACAGCGCACAAAGGAGTACAGAAGGTATCTCTACAGCGCACAAAGGAGTACAGGAAATATCTCTAGAACGTACAAAGGAGTACACGAGGTATCTCTACAGCGTACAAAGGAGTACAGAAGGTATCTCTACAGCGCACAAAGGAGTACAGAAGGTATCTCTACAGCGCACAAAGGAGTACAGAAGGTACCTCTACAGCGCACAAAGGAGTACAGAAGGTATCTCTAGAGCGCACAAAGGAGTACAGGAAATATCTCTAGAACGAACAAAGGAGTACACGAGGTATCTCTACAGCGAACAAAGGAGTACAGAAGGTATCTCTACAGCGCACAAAGGAGTACAGAAGGTATCTCAACAGCGCACAAAGGAGTACAGAAGGTCTCTCTACAGCGCACAAAGGAGTACAGAAGGTATCTCTACAGCGCACAAAGGAGTACAGGAAATATCTCTAGAACGTACAAAGGAGAACAGAAGGTATCTCAACAGCGCACAAAGGAGTACAGAAGGTATCTCTACAGCGCACAAAGGAGTACAGAAGGTATCTCTGGAGCGCACAAACGAGTACACGAGGTATCTCTACAGCGTACAAAGGAGTACAGAAGGTATCTCTACAGCGCACAAAGAAGTACAGAAGGTATCTCTACAGCGCACAAAGGATTACAGAAGGTATCTCTACAGCGCACAAAGGAGTACAGGAAATATCTCTAGAACGTACAAAGGAGTACAGAAGGTATCTCTACAGCGCACAAAGGAGTACAGAAGGTATCTCTACAGCGCACAAAGGAGTACAGAAGGTATCTCTACAGCGCACAAAGGAGTACAGAAGGTATCTCTACAGCGCACAAAGGAGTACAGGAAATATCTCTACAGCGTACAAAGGAGTACAGAAGGTATCTCTACAGCGCACAAAGGAGTACAGAAGGTATCTCTACAGCGCACAAAGGAGTACAGAAGGTATCTCTACAGCGCACAAAGGAGTACAGGAAATATCTCTAGAACGTACAAAGGAGTACACGAGGTATCTCTACAGCGTACAAAGGAGTACAGAAGGTATCTCTACAGCGCACATAGGAGTACAGAAGGTATCTCTACAGCGTACAAAGGAGTACAGAAGGTATCTCTACACCGCACAAAGGAGTACAGAAGGTATCTCTACAGCGCACAAAGGAGTACAGAAGGTATCTCTACAGCGCACAAAGGAGTTCAGGAAATATCTCTAGAACGTACAAAGGAGTACACGAGGTATCTCTACAGCGTACAAAGGAGTACAGAAGGTATCTCTACAGCGCACAAAGGAGTACAGAAGGTATCTCTACAGCGTACAAAGGAGTACAGAAGGTATCTCTACAGCGCACAAAGGAGTACAGAAGGTATCTCTACAGCGCACAAAGGAGTACAGAAAGTATCTCTACAGCGCACAAAGGAGTACAGGAAATATCTATAGAACGTACAAAGGAGTACACGAGGTATCTCTACAGCGTACGAAGGAGTACAGAAGGTATCTCTACAGCGCACAAAGGAGTACAGAAGGTATCTCTACAGCGCACAAAGGAGTACAGAAGGTATCTCTACAGCGCACATAGGAGTACAGAAGGTATCTCTACAGCGTACAAAGGAGTACAGAAGGTATCTCTACACCGCACAAAGGAGTACAGAAGGTATCTCTACAGCGCACAAAGGAGTACAGAAGGTATCTCTACAGCGCACAAAGGAGTTCAGGAAATATCTCTAGAACGTACAAAGGAGTACACGAGGTATCTCTACAGCGTACAAAGGAGTACAGAAGGTATCTCTACAGCGCACAAAGGAGTACAGAAGGTATCTCTACAGCGTACAAAGGAGTACAGAAGGTATCTCTACAGCGCACAAAGGAGTACAGAAGGTATCTCTACAGCGCACAAAGGAGTACAGAAAGTATCTCTACAGCGCACAAAGGAGTACAGGAAATATCTATAGAACGTACAAAGGAGTACACGAGGTACCTCTACAGCGTACGAAGGAGTACAGAAGGTATCTCTACAGCGCACAAAGGAGTACAGAAGGTATCTCTACAGCGCACAAAGGAGTACAGAAGGTATCTCTACAGCGCACAAAGGAGTACAGGAAATACCTCTAGAACGTACAAAGGAGTACAGAAGGTATCTCTACAGCGCACAAAGGAGTACAGAAGGTATCTCTACAGCGCACAAAGGAGTACAGAAGGTATCTCTACAGCGCACAAAGGAGTACACGAGGTATCTCTACAGAGTACAAAGGAGTACAGAAGGTATCTCTACAGCGCACAAAGGAGTACAGAAGGTATCTCTACAACGCACAAAGGAGTACAGAAGGTATCTCTACAGCGCACAAAGGAGTACAGAGGGTATCTCTACAGCGCACAAAGGAGTACAGAAGGTATCTCGACAGCGCATAAAGGAGTACAGGAAATATCTCTAGAACGTACAAAGGAGTACACGAGGTATCTCTACAGCGTACAAAGGTGTACAGAAGGTATCTCTACAGCGCACAAAGGAGTACAGAAGGTATCTCTACAGCGCACAAAGGAGTACAGGAAATATCTCTACAGCGCACAAAGGAGTACAGAAGGTATCTCTACAGCGCACAAAGGAGTACAGGAAATATCTCTAGAACGTACAAAGGAGTACAAAAGGTATCTCTACAGCGCACAAAGGAGTACAGAAGGAATCTCTACAGCGCACAAAGGAGTACAGAAGGTATCTCTACAGCGCACAAAGGAGTACACGAGGTATCTCTACAGCGTACAAAGGAGTACAGAAGGTATCTCTACAGCGCACAAAGGAGTACAGAAGGTATCTCTACAGCGCACAAAGGAGTACAGAAGGTATCTCTACAGCGCACAAAGGAGTACAGAAGGTATCTCTACAGCGCACAAAGGAGTACAGGAAATATCTCTAGAACGTACAAAGGAGTACACGAGGTATCTTTACAGCGTACAAAGAAGTACAGAAGGTATCTCTACAGCGCACAAAGGAGTACAGAAGGTATCTCTACAGCGTACAAAGTAGTACAGGAAATATCTCTAGAACGTACAAAGAAGTACAGAAGGTATCTCTACAGCGCACAAAGGAGTACAGAAGGTATCTCTACAGCGCACAAAGGAGTACAGGAAATATCTCTAGAACGTACAAAGGAGTACACGAGGTATCTCTACAGCGTACAAAGGAGTACAGAAGGTATCTCTACAGCGCACAAAGGAGTACAGAAGGTATCTCTACAGCGTACAAAGGAGTACAGAAGGTATCTCTACAGCGCACAAAGGAGTACACAAGGTATCTCTACAGCGCACAAAGGAGTACAGAAGGAATCTCTACAGCGCACAAAGGAGTACAGGAAATATCTCTAGAACGTACAAAGGAGTACACGAGGTATCTCTACAGCGTACAAAGGAGTACAGAAGGTATCTCTACAGCGCACAAAGGAGTACAAAAGATATCTCTACAGCATACAAAGGAGTACAGAAGGTATCTCTACAGCGCACAAAGGAGTACAGAAGGTATCTCTACAGCGCACAAAGGAGTACAGAAGGTATCTCTACAGCGCACAAAGGAGTACAGGAAATATCTCTAGAACGTACAAAGGAGTACACGAGGTATCTCTACAGCGTACAAAGGAGTACAGAAGGTATCTCTACAGCGCACAAAGGAGTACAGAAGGTATCTCTACAGCGCACAAAGGAGTACAGAAGGTATCTCTACAGCGCACAAAGGAGTACAGAAGGTATCTCTACAGCGCACAAAGGAGTAGAGGAAATATCTCTAGAACGTACAAAAGAGTACATGAGGTATCTCTACAGCGTACAAAGAAGTACAGAAGGTATCTCTACAGCGCACAAAGGAGTACAGAAGGTATCTCTACAGCGTACAAAGTAGTACAGGAAATATCTCTAGAACGTACAAAGGAGTACAGAAGGTATCTCTACAGCGCACAAAGGAGTACAGAAGGCATCTCTACAGCGCACAAAGGAGTACAGGAAATATCTCTAGAACGTACAAAGGAGTACACGAGGTATCTCTACAGCGTACAAAGGAGTACAGAAGGTATCTCTACAGCGCACAAAGGAGTACAGAAGGTATCTCTACAGCGTACAAAGGAGTACAGAAGGTATCTCTACAGCGCACAAAGGAGTACAGAAGGTATCTCTACAGCGCACAAAGGAGTACAGAAGGTATCTCTACAGCGCACAAAGGAGTACAGGAAATATCTCTAGAACGTACAAAGGAGTACACGAGGTATCTCTACAGCGTACAAAGGAGTACAGAAGGTATCTCTACAGCGCACAAAGGAGTACAAAAGATATCTCTACAGCATACAAAGGAGTACAAAAGGTATCTCTACAGCGCACAAAGGAGTACAGAAGGTATCTCTACAGCGCACAAAGGAGTACAGAAGGTATCTCTACAGCGCACAAAGGAGTACAGAAGGTATCTCTACAGCGCACAAAGGAGTACAGAAGGTATCTCTACAGCGCACAGAGGAGTACAGAAGGTATTTCTACAGCGCACAAAGGAGTACAGGAAATATCTCTAGAACGTACAAAGGAGTACAGAAGGTATCTCTACAGCGCACAAAGGAGTACAGAAGGTATCTCTACAGCGCACAAAGGAGTACAGAAGGTATCTCTACAGCGCACAAAGGAGTACACGAGGTATCTCTACAGCGTACAAAGGAGTACAGAAGGTATCTCTACAGCGCACAAAGGAGTACAGAAGTTATCTATACAGCGCACAAAGGAGTACAGAAGGTATCTCTACAGCGCACAAAGGAGTACAGAAGGTATCTCTACAGCGCACAAAGGAGTACACGAAATATCTCTAGAACGTACAAAGGAGTACAGAAGGTATCTCTACAGCGCACAAAGGAGTACAGAAGGTATCTCTACAGCGCACAAAGAAGTACAGAAGGTATCTCTACAGCGCACAAAGGAGTACAGATGGTATCTCTACAGCGCACAAAGGAGTACAGAAGGTATCTCTACAGCGTACAAAGGAGTACAGAAGGTATCTCTACAGCGCACAAAGAAGTACAGAAGGTATCTCTACAGCGCACAAAGGAGTACAGAAGGTATCTCTACAGCGTACAAAGTAGTACAGGAAATATCTCTAGAACGTACAAAGGAGTACAGAAGGTATCTCTACAGCGCACAAAGGAGTACAGAAGGCATCTCTACAGCGCACAAAGGAGTACAGGAAATATCTCTAGAACGTACAAAGGAGTACACGAGGTATCTCTACAGCGTACAAAGGAGTACAGAAGGTATCTCTACAGCGCACAAAGGAGTACAGAAGGTATCTCTACAGCGTACAAAGGAGTACAGAAGGTATCTCTACAGCGCACAAAGGAGTACAGAAGGTATCTCTACAGCGCACAAAGGAGTACAGAAGGTATCTCTACAGCGCACAAAGGAGTACAGGAAATATCTCTAGAACGTACAAAGGAGTACACGAGGTATCTCTACAGCGTACAAAGGAGTACAGAAGGTATCTCTACAGCGCACAAAGGAGTACAAAAGATATCTCTACAGCATACAAAGGAGTACAAAAGGTATCTCTACAGCGCACAAAGGAGTACAGAAGGTATCTCTACAGCGCACAAAGGAGTACAGAAGGTATCTCTACAGCGCACAAAGGAGTACAGAAGGTATCTCTACAGCGCACAAAGGAGTACAGAAGGTATCTCTACAGCGCACAGAGGAGTACAGAAGGTATTTCTACAGCGCACAAAGGAGTACAGGAAATATCTCTAGAACGTACAAAGGAGTACAGAAGGTATCTCTACAGCGCACAAAGGAGTACAGAAGGTATCTCTACAGCGCACAAAGGAGTACAGAAGGTATCTCTACAGCGCACAAAGGAGTACACGAGGTATCTCTACAGCGTACAAAGGAGTACAGAAGGTATCTCTACAGCGCACAAAGGAGTACAGAAGTTATCTATACAGCGCACAAAGGAGTACAGAAGGTATCTCTACAGCGCACAAAGGAGTACAGAAGGTATCTCTACAGCGCACAAAGGAGTACACGAAATATCTCTAGAACGTACAAAGGAGTACAGAAGGTATCTCTACAGCGCACAAAGGAGTACAGAAGGTATCTCTACAGCGCACAAAGAAGTACAGAAGGTATCTCTACAGCGCACAAAGGAGTACAGATGGTATCTCTACAGCGCACAAAGGAGTACAGAAGGTATCTCTACAGCGTACAAAGGAGTACAGAAGGTATCTCTACAGCGCACAAAGGAGTACAGAAGGTATCTCTACAGCGCACAAAGGAGTACAGAAGGTATCTCTACAGCGCACAAAGGAGTACAGGAAATATCTCTAGAACGTAGAAAGGAGTACACGAGGTATCTCTACAGCGTACAAAGGAGTACAGAAGGTATCTCTACAGCGCACAAAGGAGTACAGAAGGTATCTCTACAGCGCACAAGGAGTACAGAAGGTATCTCTACAGCGCACAAAGGAGTACAGAAGGTATCTCTACAGCGCACAAAGGAGTACAGGAAATATCTCTAGAACGTACAAAGGAGTACACGAGGTATCTCTACAGCGTACAAAGGAGTACAGAAGGTATCTCTACAGCGCACAAAGGAGTACAGAAGGTATCTCTACAGCGCACAAAGGAGTACAGAAGGTACCTCTACAGCGCACAAAGGAGTACAGAAGGTATCTCTACAGCGCACAAAGGAGTACAGGAAATATCTCTAGAACGTTCAAAGGAGTACACGAGGTATCTCTACAGCGTACAAAGGAGTACAGAAGGTATCTCTACTGCGCACAAAGGAGTACAGAAGGTATCTCTACAGCGTACAAAGGAGTACAGGAAATATCTCTAGAACGTACAAAGGAGTACAGAAGGTATCTCTACAGCGCACAAAGGAGTACAGAAGGTATCTCTACAGCGCACAAAGGAGTACAGGAAATATCTCTAGAACGTATAAAGGAGTACACGAGGTATCTCTACAGCGCACAAAGGAGTACAGAAGGTATCTCTACAGCGTACAAAGAAGTACAGAAGGTATCTCTACAGCGCACAAAGGAGTACAGAAGGTATCTCTACAGCGCACAAAGGAGTACAGAAGGTAACTCTACAGCGCACAAAGGAGTACAGGAAATATCTCTAGAACGTACAAAGGAGTACACGAGGTATCTCTACAGCGTACAAAGGAGTACAGAAGGTATCTCTACAGCGTACAAAGGAGTACAGAAGGTATCTCTACAGCGCACAAAGGAGTACAGAAGGTATCTCTACAGCGCACAAAGGAGTACAGAAGGTATCTCTACAGCGCACATAGGAGTACAGAAGGTATCTCTACAGCGCACAGAGGAGTACAGAAGGTATCTCTACAGCGCACAAAGGAGTACAGGAAATATCTCTAGAACGTACAAAGGAGTACAGAAGGTATCTCTACAGCGCACAAAGGAGTACAGAAGGTATCTCTACAGCGCACAAAGGAGTACAGAAGGTATCTCTACAGCGCACAAAGGAGTACACGAGGTATCTCTACAGCGTACAAAGGAGTACAGAAGGTATCTCTACAGCGCACAAAGGAGTACAGAAGGTATCTATACAGCGCACAAAGGAGTACAGAAGGTATCTCTACAGCGCACAAAGGAGTACAGAAGGTATCTCTACGCGCACAAAGGAGTACAGGAAATATCTCTAGAACGTACAAAGGAGTACAGAAGGTATCTCTACAGCGCACAAAGGAGTACAGAAGGTATCTCTACAGCGCACAAAGAAGTACAGAAGGTATCTCTACAGCGCACAAAGGAGTACAGAAGGTATCTCTACAGCGCACAAAGGAGTACAGAAGGTATCTCTACAGCGTACGAAGGAGTACAGAAGGTATCTCTACAGCGCACAAAGGAGTACAGAAGGTATCTCTACAGCGCACAAAGGAGTACAGAAGGTATCTCTACAGCGCACAAAGGAGTACAGGAAATATCTCTAGAACGTAGAAAGGAGTACACGAGGTATCTCTACAGCGTACAAAGGAGTACAGAAGATATCTCTACAGCGCACAAAGGAGTACAGAAGGTATCTCTACAGCGCACAAGGAGTACAGAAGGTATCTCTACAGCGCACAAAGGAGTACAGAAGGTATCTCTACAGCGCACAAAGGAGTACAGGAAATATCTCTAGAACGTACAAAGGAGTACACGAGGTATCTCTACAGCGTACAAAGGAGTACAGAAGGTATCTCTACAGCGCACAAAGGAGTACAGAAGGTATCTCTACAGCGCACAAAGGAGTACAGAAGGTATCTCTACAGCGCACAAAGGAGTACAGAAGGTATCTCTACAGCGTACAAAGGAGTACAGAAGGTATCTCTACACCGCACAAAGGAGTACAGAAGGTATCTCTACAGCGCACAAAGGAGTACAGAAGGTATCTCTACAGCGCACAAAGGAGTTCAGGAAATATCTCTAGAACGTACAAAGGAGTTCAGAAGGTATCTCTACAGCGCACAAAGGAGTACAGAAGGTATCTCTACAGCGCACAAAGGAGTACAGAAGGTATCTCTACAGCGCACATAGGAGTACAGAAGGTATCTCTACAGCGTACAAAGGAGTACAGAAGGTATCTCTACACCGCACAAAGGAGTACAGAAGGTATCTCTACAGCGCACAAAGGAGTACAGAAGGTATCTCTACAGCGCACAAAGGAGTTCAGGAAATATCTCTAGAACGTACAAAGGAGTACACGAGGTATCTCTACAGCGTACAAAGGAGTACAGAAGGTATCTCTACAGCGCACAAAGGAGTACAGAAGGTATCTCTACAGCGTACAAAGGAGTACAGAAGGTATCTCTACAGCGCACAAAGGAGTACAGAAGGTATCTCTACAGCGCACAAAGGAGTACAGAAAGTATCTCTACAGCGCACAAAGGAGTACAGAAGGTATCTCTACAGCGCACAAAGGAGTACAGAAGGTATCTCTACAGCGCACAAAGGAGTACACGAGGTATCTCTACAGCGTACAAAGGAGTACAGAAGGTATCTCTACAGCGCACAAAGGAGTACAGAAGGTATCTCTACAGCGCACAAAGGAGTACAGAAGGTATCTCTACAGCGCACAAAGGAGTACAGAAGGTATCTCTACAGCGCATAAAGGAGTACAGGAAATATCTCTAGAACGTACAAAGGAGTACACGAGGTATCTCTACAGCGTACAAAGGTGTACAGAAGGTATCTCTATAGCGCACAAAGGAGTACAGAAGGTATCTCTACAGCGTACAAAGTAGTACAGGAAATATCTCTAGAACGTACAAAGAAGTACAGAAGGTATCTCTACAGCGCACAAAGGAGTACAGAAAGTATCTCTACAGCGCACAAAGGAGTACAGGAAATATCTCTAGAACGTACAAAGGAGTACACGAGGTATCTCTACAGCGTACAAAGGAGTACAGAAGGTATCTCTACAGCGCACAAAGGAGTACAGAAGGTATCTCTACAGCGTACAAAGGAGTACAGAAGGTATCTCTACAGCGCACAAAGGAGTACAGAAGGTATCTCTACAGCGCCCAAAGGAGTACAGAAGGTATCTCTACAGCGCACAAAGGAGTACAGGAAATATCTCTAGAACGTACAAAGGAGTACACGAGGTATCTCTACAGCGTACAAAGGAGTACAGAAGGTATCTCTACAGCGCACAAAGGAGTACAGAAGGTACCTCTACAGCGTACAAAGGAGTACAGAAGGTATCTCTACAGCGCACAAAGGAGTACAGAAGGTATCTCTACAGCGTACAAAGGAGTACAGAAGGTATCTCTACAGCGCACAAAGGAGTACAGAAGGTATCTCTACAGCGCACAAAGGAGTACGGAAGGTATCTCTACAGCGCACAAAGGAGTACAGGAAATATCTCTAGAACGTACAAAGGAGTACACGAGGTATCTCTACAGCGTACAAAGGAGTACAGAAGGTATCTCTACAGCGCACAAAGGAGTACAAAAGATATCTCTACAGCATACAAAGGAGTACAAAAGGTATCTCTACAGCGCACAAAGGAGTACAGAAGGTATCTCTACAGCGCACAAAGGAGTACAGAAGGTATCTCTACAGCGCACAAAGGAGTACAGGAAATATCTCTAGAACGTACAAAGGAGTACACGAGGTATCTCTACAGCGTACAAAGGAGTACAGAAGGTATCTCTACAGCGCACAAAGGAGTACAGAAGGTATCTCTACAGCGCACAAAGGAGTACAGAAGGTATCTCTACAGCGCACAGAGGAGTACAGAAGGTATTTCTACAGCGCACAAAGGAGTACACGAAATATC
Source organism: Morinoia aosen (assembly GCA_030386875.1). Taxonomy (NCBI): domain Eukaryota; kingdom Metazoa; phylum Arthropoda; class Malacostraca; order Amphipoda; family Talitridae; genus Morinoia; species Morinoia aosen. The sequence continues at coordinate 12,595,086 of JASJYW010000027.1, forward strand.
TCTAGAACGTACAAAGGAGTACAGAAGGTATCTCTACAGCGCACAAAGGAGTACAGAAGGTATCTCTACAGCGCACAAAGGAGTACAGAAGGTATCTCTACAGCGCACAAAGGAGTACACGAGGTATCTCTACAGCGTACAAAGGAGTACAGAAGGTATCTCTACAGCGCACAAAGGAGTACAGAAGTTATCTATACAGCGCACAAAGGAGTACAGAAGGTATCTCTACAGCGCACAAAGGAGTACAGAAGGTATCTCTACAGCGCACAAAGGAGTACACGAAATATCTCTAGAACGTACAAAGGAGTACAGAAGGTATCTCTACAGCGCACAAAGGAGTACAGAAGGTATCTCTACAGCGCACAAAGAAGTACAGAAGGTATCTCTACAGCGCACAAAGGAGTACAGAAGGTATCTCTACAGCGCACAAAGGAGTACAGAAGGTATCTCTACAGCGTACAAAGGAGTACAGAAGGTATCTCTACAGCGCACAAAGGAGTACAGAAGGTATCTCTACAGCGCACAAAGGAGTACAGAAGGTATCTCTACAGCGCACAAAGGAGTACAGGAAATATCTCTAGAACGTAGAAAGGAGTACACGAGGTATCTCTACAGCGTACAAAGGAGTACAGAAGGTATCTCTACAGCGCACAAAGGAGTACAGAAGGTATCTCTACAGCGCACAAGGAGTACAGAAGGTATCTCTACAGCGCACAAAGGAGTACAGAAGGTATCTCTACAGCGCACAAAGGAGTACAGGAAATATCTCTAGAACGTACAAAGGAGTACACGAGGTATCTCTACAGCGTACAAAGGAGTACAGAAGGTATCTCTACAGCGCAAAAAGGAGTACAGAAGGTATCTCTACAGCGCACAAAGGAGTACAGGAGGTACCTCTACAGCGCACAAAGGAGTACAGAAGGTATCTCTACAGCGCACAAAGGAGTACAGGAAATATCTCTAGAACGTACAAAGGAGTACACGAGGTATCTCTACAGCGTACAAAGGAGTACAGAAGGTATCTCTACTGCGCACAAAGGAGTACAGAAGGTATCTCTACAGCGTACAAAGGAGTACAGGAAATATCTCTAGAACGTACAAAGGAGTACAGAAGGTATCTCTACAGCGCACAAAGGAGTACAGAAGGTATCTCTACAGCGCACAAAGGAGTACAGGAAATATCTCTAGAACGTATAAAGGAGTACACGAGGTATCTCTACAGCGCACAAAGGAGTACAGAAGGTATCTCTACAGCGTACAAAGAAGTACAGAAGGTATCTCTACAGCGCACAAAGGAGTACAGAAGGTATCTCTACAGCGCACAAAGGAGTACAGAAGGTATCTCTACAGCGCACAAAGGAGTACAGGAAATATCTCTAGAACGTACAAAGGAGTACACGAGGTATCTCTACAGCGTACAAAGGAGTACAGAATGTATCTCTACAGCGTACAAAGGAGTACAGAAGGTATCTCTACAGCGCACAAAGGAGTACAGAAGGTATCTCTACAGCGCACAAAGGAGTACAGAAGGTATCTCTACAGCGCACAAAGGATTACAGGAAATATCTCCAGAACGTACAAAGGAGTACACGAGGTATCTCTACAGCGTACAAAGGAGTACAGAAGGTATCTCTACAGCGCACAAAGGAGTACAGAAGGTATCTCTACAGCGCACAAAGGAGTACAGAAGGTATCTCTACAGCGCACAAAGGAGTACAGAAGGTATCTCTACAGCGCACAAAGGAGTACAGAAGGTATCTCTACAGCGCACAGAGGAGTACAGAAGGTATCTCTACAGCGCACAAAGGAGTACAGGAAATATCTCTAGAACGTACAAAGGAGTACAGAAGGTATCTCTACAGCGCACAAAGGAGTACAGAAGGTATCTCTACAGCGCACAAAGGAGTACAGAAGGTATCTCTACAGCGCACAAAGGAGTACACGAGGTATCTCTACAGCGTACAAAGGAGTACAGAAGGTATCTCTACAGCGCACAAAGGAGTACAGAAGGTATCTATACAGCGCACAAAGGAGTACAGAAGGTATGTCTACAGCGCACAAAGGAGTACAGAAGGTTTCTCTACAGCGCACAAAGGAGTACAGGAAATATCTCTAGAACGTACAAAGGAGTACAGAAGGTATCTCTACAGCGCACAAAGGAGTACAGAAGGTATCTCTACAGCGCACAAAGAAGTACAGAAGGTATCTCTACAGCGCACAAAGGAGTACAGAAGGTATCTCTACAGCGCACAAAGGAGTACAGAAGGTATCTCTACAGCGTACGAAGGAGTACAGAAGGTATCTCTACAGCGCACAAAGGAGTACAGAAGGTATCTCTACAGCGCACAAAGGAGTACAGAAGGTATCTCTACAGCGCACAAAGGAGTACAGGAAATATCTCTAGAACGTAGAAAGGAGTACACGAGGTATCTCTACAGCGTACAAAGGAGTACAGAAGATATCTCTACAGCGCACAAAGGAGTACAGAAGGTATCTCTACAGCGCACAAGGAGTACAGAAGGTATCTCTACAGCGCACAAAGGAGTACAGAAGGTATCTCTACAGCGCACAAAGGAGTACAGGAAATATCTCTAGAACGTACAAAGGAGTACACAAGGTTTCTCTACAGCGCACAAAGGAGTACAGAAGGTATCTCTACAGCGTACAAAGAAGTACAGAAGGTATCTCTACAGCGCACAAAGGAGTACAGAAGGTATCTCTACAGCGCACAAAGGAGTACAGAAGGTATCTCTACAGCGCACAAAGGAGTACAGGAAATATCTCTAGAACGTACAAAGGAGTACACGAGGTATCTCTACAGCGTACAAAGGAGTACAGAAGGTATCTCTACAGCGTACAAAGGAGTACAGAAGGTATCTCTACAGCGCACAAAGGAGTACAGAAGGTATCTCTACAGCGCACAAAGGAGTACAGAAGGTATCTCTACAGCGCACAAAGGAGTACAGGAAATATCTCCAGAACGTACAAAGGAGTACACGAGGTATCTCTACAGCGTACAAAGGAGTACAGAAGGTATCTCTACAGCGCACAAAGGAGTACAGAAGGTATCTCTACAGCGCACAAAGGAGTACAGAAGGTATCTCTACAGCGCACAAAGGAGTACAGGAAATATCTCTAGAACGTACAAAGAAGTACACGAGGTATCTCTACAGCGTACAAAGGAGTACAGAAGGTATCTCTACAGCGCACAAAGGAGTACAGGAAATATCTCTAGAACGTACAAAGGAGTACAGAAGGTATCTCTACAGCGCACAAAGGAGTACAGAAGGTATCTCTACAGCGCACAAAGGAGTACAGAAGGTATCTCTACAGCGCACAAAGGAGTACAGAAGGTATCTCTACAGCGCACAAAGGAGTACAGGAAATATCTCTAGAACGTACAAAGGAGTACACGAGGAATCTCTACAGCGTACAAAGGAGTACAGAAGGTATCTCTACAGCGCACAAAGGAGTACGGAAGGTATCTCTACAGCGCACAAAGGAGTACAGAAGGTATCTCTACCGCGCACAAAGAAGTACAGGAAATATCTCTAGAACGTACAAAGGAGTACACGAGGTATCTCTACAGCGTACAAAGGAGTACAGAAGGTATCTCTACAGCGCACAAAGGAGTAGAGAAGGTATCTCTACAGCGCACAAAGGAGTACAGAAGGTATCTCTACAGCGCACAAAGGAGTACAGAAGGTATCTCTACAGCGCACAAAGGAGTACAGAAGGTATCTCTACAGCGCACAAAGGAGTACAGGATATATCTCTAGAACGTACAAAGGAGTACACGAGGTATCTCTACAGCGTACAAAGGAGTACAGAAGGTATCTCTACAGCGCACAAAGGAGTACAGAAGGTATCTCTACAGCGTACAAAGGAGTACAGAAGGTATCTCTACAGCGCACAAAGGAGTACAGAAGGTATCTCTACAGCGCACAAAGGAGTACAGAAGGTATCTCTACAGCGCACAAAGGAGTACAGGAAATATCTCTAGAACGTACAAAGGAGTACAGAAGGTATCTCTACAGCGCACAAAGGAGTACAGAAGGTATCTCTACAGCGCACAAAGGAGTACAGAAGGTATCTCTACAGCGCACAAAGGAGTACAGAAGGTATCTCTACAGCGCACAAAGGAGTACAGGAAATATCTCTAGACCGTACAAAGGAGTACACGAGGTATCTCTACAGCGTACAAAGAAGTACAGAAGGTATCTCTACAGCGCATAAAGGAGTACACGAGGTATCTCTACAGCGTACAAAGGAGTACAGAAGGTATCTCTACAGCGCACAAAGGAGTACAGAAGGTATCTCTACAGCGCACAAAGGAGTACAGAAGGTATCTCTACAGCGCACAAAGGAGTACAGAAGGTATCTCTAAAGCGCACAAAGGAGTACAGGAAATATCTCTAGAACGTACAAAGGAGTACACGAGGTATCTCTACAGCGTACAAAGGAGTACAGAAGGTATCTCTACAGCGCACAAAGGAGTACAGAAGGTATCTCTACAGCGCACAAAGGAGTACAGAAGGTATCTCTACAGCGCACAAAGGAGTACAGAAGGTATCTCTACAGCGCACAAAGGAGTACAGGAAATATCTCTAGAACGTACAAAGGAGTACCAAAGGTATCTCTACAGCGCACAGAGGAGTACAGAAGGTATCTCTACAGCGCACAAAGGAGTTCAGAAGGTATCTCTACAGCGCACAAAGGAGTACACGAGGTATCTCTACAGCTTACAAAGGATTACAGAAGGTAGTTCTAGAGCGCACAAAGGAGTACAGAAGGTATCTCTACAGTGCACAAAGGAGTACAGAAGGTATCTCTACAGCGCACAAAGGAGTACAGAAGGTAACTCTACAGCGCACAAAGGAGTACAGGAAATATCTCTAGAACGTACAAAGGAGTACACGAGGTATCTCTACAGCGTACAAAGGAGTACAGAAGGTATCTCTACAGCGCACAAAGGAGTACAGAAGGTATCTCTACAGCGCACAAAGGAGTACAGAAGGTATCTGTACAGCGCCCAAAGGAGTACAGGAAATATCTCTAGAACGTACAAAGGAGTACACGAGGTATCTCTACAGCGTACAAAGGAGTACAGAAGGTATCTCTACAACGCACAAAGGAGTACAGAAGGTATCTCTACAGCGCACAAAGGAGTACAGAAGGTATCTCTACAGCGCACAAAGGAGTACAGAAGGTATCTCTACAGCGCACAAAGGAGTACAGGAAATATCTCTAGAACGTACAAAGGAGTACAGAAGGTATCTCTACAGCGCACAAAGGAGTACAGAAGGTATCTCTACAGCGCACAAAGGAGTACAGAAGGTATCTCCACAGCGCACAAAGGAGTACACGATGTATCTCTACAGCGTACAAAGGAGTACAGAAGGTATCTCTACAGCGCACAAAGGAGTACAGAAGGTATCGCTACAGCGCACAAAGGAGTACAGAAGGTATCTCTACAGCGCACAAAGGAGTACAGGAAATATCTCTAGAACGTACAAAGGAGTACAGAAGGTATCTCTACAGCGCACAAAGGAGTACAGAAGGTATCTCTACAGCGCACAAAGGAGTACAGGAAATATCTCTAGAACGTACAAAGGAGTACAGAAGGTTTCTCTACAGCGCACAAAGGAGTACAGAAGGTATCTCTACAGCGCACAAAGGAGTACAGAAGGTATCTCTACAGCGCACAAAGGAGTACACGAGGTATCTCTACAGCGTACAAAGGAGTACAGAAGGTATCTCTACAGCGCACAAAGAAGTACAGAAGGTATCTCTACAGCGCACAAAGAAGTACAGAAGGTATCTCTACAGCGCACAAAGGAGTACAGAAGGTATCTCTACAGCGCACAAACTAGTAGAGAAGGTATCTCTACAGCGCACAAAGGAGTACAGGAAATATCTCTAGAACGTACAAAGGAGTACACGAGGTATCTCTACAGCGTACAAAGGAGTACAGAAGGTATCTCTACAGCGCACAAAGGAGTACAGAAGGTATCTCTACAGCGCACAAAGGAGTACAGAAGGTATCTCTACAGCGCACAAAGGAGTACAGAAGGTATCTCTACAGCGCACAAAGGAGTACAGGAAATATCTCTAGAACGTACAAAGGAGTACACGAGGTATCTCTACAGCGTACAAAGGAGTACAGAAGGTATCTCTACAGCGCACAAAGGAGTACAGAAGGTATCTCTACAGCGCACAAAGGAGTACAGAAGGTATCTCTACAGCGCACAAAGGAGTACAGAAGGTATCTCTACAGCGCACAAAGGAGTACAGAAGGTATCTCTACAGCGCACAAAGGAGTACAGGAAATATCTCTAGAACGTACAAAGGAGTACACGAGGAATCTCTACAGCGTACAAAGGAGTACAGAAGGTATCTCTACAGCGCACAAAGGAGTACGGAAGGTATCTCTACAGCGCACAAAGGAGTACAGAAGGTATCTCTACCGCGCACAAAGAAGTACAGGAAATATCTCTAGAACGTACAAAGGAGTACACGAGGTATCTCTACAGCGTACAAAGGAGTACAGAAGGTATCTCTACAGCGCACAAAGGAGTAGAGAAGGTATCTCTACAGCGCACAAAGGAGTACAGAAGGTATCTCTACAGCGCACAAAGGAGTACAGAAGGTATCTCTACAGCGCACAAAGGAGTACAGAAGGTATCTCTACAGCGCACAAAGGAGTACAGGATATATCTCTAGAACGTACAAAGGAGTACACGAGGTATCTCTACAGCGTACAAAGGAGTACAGAAGGTATCTCTACAGCGCACAAAGGAGTACAGAAGGTATCTCTACAGCGTACAAAGGAGTACAGAAGGTATCTCTACAGCGCACAAAGGAGTACAGAAGGTATCTCTACAGCGCACAAAGGAGTACAGAAGGTATCTCTACAGCGCACAAAGGAGTACAGGAAATATCTCTAGAACGTACAAAGGAGTACAGAAGGTATCTCTACAGCGCACAAAGGAGTACAGAAGGTATCTCTACAGCGCACAAAGGAGTACAGAAGGTATCTCTACAGCGCACAAAGGAGTACAGAAGGTATCTCTACAGCGCACAAAGGAGTACAGGAAATATCTCTAGACCGTACAAAGGAGTACACGAGGTATCTCTACAGCGTACAAAGAAGTACAGAAGGTATCTCTACAGCGCATAAAGGAGTACACGAGGTATCTCTACAGCGTACAAAGGAGTACAGAAGGTATCTCTACAGCGCACAAAGGAGTACAGAAGGTATCTCTACAGCGCACAAAGGAGTACAGAAGGTATCTCTACAGCGCACAAAGGAGTACAGAAGGTATCTCTAAAGCGCACAAAGGAGTACAGGAAATATCTCTAGAACGTACAAAGGAGTACACGAGGTATCTCTACAGCGTACAAAGGAGTACAGAAGGTATCTCTACAGCGCACAAAGGAGTACAGAAGGTATCTCTACAGCGCACAAAGGAGTACAGAAGGTATCTCTACAGCGCACAAAGGAGTACAGAAGGTATCTCTACAGCGCACAAAGGAGTACAGGAAATATCTCTAGAACGTACAAAGGAGTACCAAAGGTATCTCTACAGCGCACAGAGGAGTACAGAAGGTATCTCTACAGCGCACAAAGGAGTTCAGAAGGTATCTCTACAGCGCACAAAGGAGTACACGAGGTATCTCTACAGCTTACAAAGGATTACAGAAGGTAGTTCTAGAGCGCACAAAGGAGTACAGAAGGTATCTCTACAGTGCACAAAGGAGTACAGAAGGTATCTCTACAGCGCACAAAGGAGTACAGAAGGTAACTCTACAGCGCACAAAGGAGTACAGGAAATATCTCTAGAACGTACAAAGGAGTACACGAGGTATCTCTACAGCGTACAAAGGAGTACAGAAGGTATCTCTACAGCGCACAAAGGAGTACAGAAGGTATCTCTACAGCGCACAAAGGAGTACAGAAGGTATCTGTACAGCGCCCAAAGGAGTACAGGAAATATCTCTAGAACGTACAAAGGAGTACACGAGGTATCTCTACAGCGTACAAAGGAGTACAGAAGGTATCTCTACAACGCACAAAGGAGTACAGAAGGTATCTCTACAGCGCACAAAGGAGTACAGAAGGTATCTCTACAGCGCACAAAGGAGTACAGAAGGTATCTCTACAGCGCACAAAGGAGTACAGGAAATATCTCTAGAACGTACAAAGGAGTACAGAAGGTATCTCTACAGCGCACAAAGGAGTACAGAAGGTATCTCTACAGCGCACAAAGGAGTACAGAAGGTATCTCCACAGCGCACAAAGGAGTACACGATGTATCTCTACAGCGTACAAAGGAGTACAGAAGGTATCTCTACAGCGCACAAAGGAGTACAGAAGGTATCGCTACAGCGCACAAAGGAGTACAGAAGGTATCTCTACAGCGCACAAAGGAGTACAGGAAATATCTCTAGAACGTACAAAGGAGTACAGAAGGTATCTCTACAGCGCACAAAGGAGTACAGAAGGTATCTCTACAGCGCACAAAGGAGTACAGGAAATATCTCTAGAACGTACAAAGGAGTACAGAAGGTTTCTCTACAGCGCACAAAGGAGTACAGAAGGTATCTCTACAGCGCACAAAGGAGTACAGAAGGTATCTCTACAGCGCACAAAGGAGTACACGAGGTATCTCTACAGCGTACAAAGGAGTACAGAAGGTATCTCTACAGCGCACAAAGAAGTACAGAAGGTATCTCTACAGCGCACAAAGAAGTACAGAAGGTATCTCTACAGCGCACAAAGGAGTACAGAAGGTATCTCTACAGCGCACAAACTAGTAGAGAAGGTATCTCTACAGCGCACAAAGGAGTACAGGAAATATCTCTAGAACGTACAAAGGAGTACACGAGGTATCTCTACAGCGTACAAAGGAGTACAGAAGGTATCTCTACAGCGCACAAAGGAGTACAGAAGGTATCTCTACAGCGCACAAAGGAGTACAGAAGGTATCTCTACAGCGCACAAAGGAGTACAGAAGGTATCTCTACAGCGCACAAAGGAGTACAGGAAATATCTCTAGAACGTACAAAGGAGTACACGAGGTATCTCTACAGCGTACAAAGGAGTACAGAAGGTATCTCTACAGCGCACAAAGGAGTACAGAAGGTATCTCTACAGCGCACAAAGGAGTACAGAAGGTATCTCTACAGCGCACAAAGGAGTACAGAAGGTATCTCTACAGCGCAAAAAGGAGTACAGGAAATATCTCTAGAACGTACAAAGGAGAACAGAAGGTATCTCTACAGCGCACAAAGGAGTACAGAAGGTATCTCTACAGCGCACAAAGGAGTACAGAAGGTATCTCTAGAGCGCACAAAGGAGTACACGAGGTATCTCTACAGCGTACAAAGGAGTACAGAAGGTATCTCTACAGCGCACAAAGGGGTACAGAAGGTATCTCCACAGCGCACAAAGGAGTACAGAAGGTATCTCTACAGCGCACAAAGGAGTACAGGAAATATCTCTAGAACGTACAAAGGAGTACAGAAGGTATCTCTACAGCGCACAAAGGAGTACAGAAGGTATCTCTACAGCGCACAAAGGAGTACAGAAGGTATCTCTACAGCGCACAAAGGTGTACAGAAGGTATCTCTACAGCGCACAAAGGAGTACAGGAAATATCTCTACAGCGTACAAAGGAGTACAGAAGGTATCTCTACAGCGCACAAAGGAGTACAGAAGGTATCTCTACAGCGCACAAAGGAGTACAGAAGGTATCTCTACAGCGCACAAAGGAGTACAGGAAATATCTCTAGAACGTACAAAGGAGTACACGAGGTATCTCTACAGCGTACAAAGGAGTACAGAAGGTATCTCTACAGCGCACAAAGGAGTACAGAAGGTATCTCTACAGCGTACAAAGGAGTACAGAAGGTATCTCTACAGCGCACAAAGGAGTACAGAAGGTATCTCTACAGCGCACAAAGGAGTACAGAAGGTATCTCTACAGCGCACAAAGGAGTACAGAAGGTATCTCTACAGCGTACAAAGGAGTACAGAAGGTATCTCTACAGCGCACAAAGGAGTACAGAAGGTATCTCTACAGCGCACAAAGGAGTACAGAAGGTATCTCTACAGCGCACAAAGGAGTACAGGAAATATCTCTAGAACGTAGAAAGGAGTACACGAGGTATCTCTACAGCGTACAAAGGAGTACAGAAGGTATCTCTACAGCGCACAAAGGAGTACAGAAGGTATCTCTACAGCGCACAAGGAGTACAGAAGGTATCTCTACAGCGCACAAAGGAGTACAGAAGGTATCTCTACAGCGCACAAAGGAGTACAGGAAATATCTCTAGAACGTACAAAGGAGTACACGAGGTATCTCTACAGCGTACAAAGGAGTACAGAAGGTATCTCTACAGCGCACAAAGGAGTACAGAAGGTATCTCTACAGCGCACAAAGGAGTACAGAAGGTACCTCTACAGCGCACAAAGGAGTACAGAAGGTATCTCTACAGCGCACAAAGGAGTACAGGAAATATCTCTAGAACGTACAAAGGAGTACACGAGGTATCTCTACAGCGTACAAAGGAGTACAGAAGGTATCTCTACTGCGCACAAAGGAGTACAGAAGGTATCTCTACAGCGTACAAAGGAGTACAGGAAATATCTCTAGAACGTACAAAGGAGTACAGAAGGTATCTCTACAGCGCACAAAGGAGTACAGAAGGTATCTCTACAGCGCACAAAGGAGTACAGGAAATATCTCTAGAACGTACAAAGGATTACACGAGGTATCTCTACAGCGCACAAAGGAGTACAGAAGGTATCTCTACAGCGCACAAAGGAGTACAGAAGGTATCTCTACAGCGCACAAAGGATTACAGGAAATATCTCCAGAACGTACAAAGGAGTACACGAGGTATCTCTACAGCGTACAAAGGAGTACAGAAGGTATCTCTACAGCGCACAAAGGAGTACAGAAAGTATCTCTACAGCGCACAAAGGAGTACAGAAGGTATCTCTACAGCGCACAAAGGAGTACAGAAGGTATCTCTACAGCGCACAAAGGAGTACAGAAGGTATCTCTACAGCGCACAGAGGAGTACAGAAGGTATCTCTACAGCGCACAAAGGAGTACAGGAAATATCTCTAGAACGTACAAAGGAGTACAGAAGGTATCTCTACAGCGCACAAAGGAGTACAGAAGGTATCTCTACAGCGCACAAAGGAGTACAGAAGGTATCTCTACAGCGCACAAAGGAGTACACGAGGTATCTCTACAGCGTACAAAGGAGTACAGAAGGTATCTCTACAGCGCACAAAGGAGTACAGAAGGTATCTATACAGCGCACAAAGGAGTACAGAAGGTATCTCTACAGCGCACAAAGGAGTACAGAAGGTTTCTCTAGAGCGCACAAAGGAGTACAGGAAATATCTCTAGAACGTACAAAGGAGTACAGAAGGTATCTCTACAGCGCACAAAGGAGTACAGAAGGTATCTCTACAGCGCACAAAGAAGTACAGAAGGTATCTCTACAGCGCACAAAGGAGTACAGAAGGTATCTCTACAGCGCACAAAGGAGTACAGAAGGTATCTCTACAGCGTACGAAGGAGTACAGAAGGTATCTCTACAGCGCACAAAGGAGTACAGAAGGTATCTCTACAGCGCACAAAGGAGTACAGAAGGTATCTCTACAGCGCACAAAGGAGTACAGGAAATATCTCTAGAACGTAGAAAGGAGTACACGAGGTATCTCTAGAGCGTACAAAGGAGTACAGAAGATATCTCTACAGCGCACAAAGGAGTACAGAAGGTATCTCTACAGCGCACAAGGAGTACAGAAGGTATCTCTACAGCGCACAAAGGAGTACAGAAGGTATCTCTACAGCGCACAAAGGAGTACAGGAAATATCTCTAGAACGTACAAAGGAGTACACGAGGTATCTCTACAGCGTACAAAGGAGTACAGAAGGTATCTCTACAGCGCACAAAGGAGTACAGAAGGTATCTCTACAGCGCACAAAGGAGTACAGAAGGTACCTCTACAGCGCACAAAGGAGTACAGAAGGTATCTCTACAGCGCACAAAGGAGTACAGGAAATATCTTTAGAACGTACAAAGGAGTACACGAGGTATCTCTACAGCGTACAAAGGAGTACAGAAGGTATCTCTACTGCGCACAAAGGAGTACAGAAGGTATCTCTACAGCGTACAAAGGAGTACAGGAAATATCTCTAGAACGTACAAAGGAGTACAGAAGGTATCTCTACAGCGCACAAAGGAGTACAGAAGGTATCTCTACAGCGCACAAAGGAGTACAGGAAATATCTCTAGAACGTACAAAGGAGTACACAAGGTATCTCTACAGCGCACAAAGGAGTACAGAAGGTATCTCTACAGCGTACAAAGAAGTACAGAAGGTATCTCTACAGCGCACAAAGGAGTACAGAAGGTATCTCTACAGCGCACAAAGGAGTACAGAAGGTATCTCTACAGCGCACAAAGGAGTACAGGAAATATCTCTAGAACGTACAAAGGAGTACACGAGGTATCTCTACAGCGTACAAAGGAGTACAGAAGGTATCTCTACAGCGTACAAAGGAGTACAGAAGGTATCTCTACAGCGCACAAAGGAGTACAGAAGGTATCTCTACAGCGCACAAAGGAGTACAGAAGGTATCTCTACAGCGCACAAAGGAGTACAGGAAATATCTCCAGAACGTACAAAGGAGTACAAGAGGTATCTCTACAGCGTACAAAGGAGTACAGAAGGTATCTCTACAGCGCACAAAGGAGTACAGAAGGTATCTCTACAGCGCACAAATAAGTACAGAAGGTATCTCTACAGCGCACAAAGGAGTACAGGAAATATCTCTAGAACGTACAAAGAAGTACACGAGGTATCTCTACAGCGTACAAAGGAGTACAGAAGGTATCTCTACAGCGCACAAAGGAGTACAGAAGGTATCTCTACAGCGCACAAAGGAGTACAGAAGGTATCTCTACAGCGCACAAAGGAGTACAGGATATATCTCTAGAACGTACAAAGGAGTACACGAGGTATCTCTACAGCGTACAAAGGAGTACAGAAGGTATCTCTACAGCGCACAAAGGAGTACAGAAGGTATCTCTACAGCGTACAAAGGAGTACAGAAGGTATCTCTACAGCGCACAAAGGAGTACAGAAGGTATCTCTACAGCGCACAAAGGAGTACAGAAGGTATCTCTACAGCGCACAAAGGAGTACAGGAAATATCTCTAGAACGTACAAAGGAGTACAGAAGGTATCTCTATAGCGCACAAAGGAGTACAGAAGGTATCTCTACAGCGCACAAAGGAGTACAGAAGGTATCTCTACAGCGCACAAAGGAGTACAGAAGGTATCTCTACAGCGCACAAAGGAGTACAGGAAATATCTCTAGACCGTACAAAGGAGTACACGAGGTATCTCTACAGCGTACAAAGAAGTACAGAAGGTATCTCTACAGCGCATAAAGGAGTACACGAGGTATCTCTACAGCGTACAAAGGAGTACAGAAGGTATCTCTACAGCGCACAAAGGAGTACAGAAGGTATCTCTACAGCGCACAAAGGAGTACAGAAGGTATCTCTACAGCGCACAAAGGAGTACAGAAGGTATCTCTAAAGCGCACAAAGGAGTACAGGAAATATCTCTAGAACGTACAAAGGAGTACACGAGGTATCTCTACAGCGTACAAAGGAGTACAGAAGGTATCTCTACAGCGCACAAAGGAGTACAGAAGGTATCTCTACAGCGCACAAAGGAGTACAGAAGGTATCTCTACAGCGCACAAAGGAGTACAGAAGGTATCTCTACAGCGCACAAAGGAGTACAGGAAATATCTCTAGAACGTACAAAGGAGTACCAAAGGTATCTCTACAGCGCACAGAGGAGTACAGAAGGTATCTCTACAGCGCACAAAGGAGTTCAGAAGGTATCTCTACAGCGCACAAAGGAGTACACGAGGTATCTCTACAGCTTACAAAGGATTACAGAAGGTATCTCTAGAGCGCACAAAGGAGTACAGAAGGTATCTCTACAGTGCACAAAGGAGTACAGAAGGTATCTCTACAGCGCACAAAGGAGTACAGAAGGTAACTCTACAGCGCACAAAGGAGTACAGGAAATATCTCTAGAACGTACAAAGGAGTACACGAGGTATCTCTACAGCGTACAAAGGAGTACAGAAGGTATCTCTACAGCGCACAAAGGAGTACAGAAGGTATCTCTACAGCGCACAAAGGAGTACAGAAGGTATCTGTACAGCGCCCAAAGGAGTACAGGAAATATCTCTAGAACGTACAAAGGAGTACACGAGGTATCTCTACAGCGTACAAAGGAGTACAGAAGGTATCTCTACAACGCACAAAGGAGTACAGAAGGTATCTCTACAGCGCACAAAGGAGTACAGAAGGTATCTCTACAGCGCACAAAGGAGTACAGAAGGTATCTCTACAGCGCACAAAGGAGTACAGGAAATATCTCTAGAACGTACAAAGGAGTACAGAAGGTATCTCTACAGCGCACAAAGGAGTACAGACGGTATCTCTACAGCGCACAAAGGAGTACAGAAGGTATCTCCACAGCGCACAAAGGAGTACACGAGGTATCTCTACAGCGTACAAAGGAGTACAGAAGGTATCTCTACAGCGCACAAAGGAGTACAGAAGGTATCGCTACAGCGCACAAAGGAGTACAGAAGGTATCTCTACAGCGCACAAAGGAGTACAGGAAATATCTCTAGAACGTACAAAGGAGTACAGAAGGTATCTCTACAGCGCACAAAGGAGTACAGAAGGTATCTCTACAGCGCACAAAGGAGTACAGGAAATATCTCTAGAACGTACAAAGGAGTACAGAAGGTTTCTCTACAGCGCACAAAGGAGTACAGAAGGTATCTCTACAGCGCACAAAGGAGTACAGAAGGTATCTCTACAGCGCACAAAGGAGTACACGAGGTATCTCTACAGCGTACAAAGGAGTACAGAAGGTATCTCTACAGCGCACAAAGAAGTACAGAAGGTATCTCTACAGCGCACAAAGAAGTACAGAAGGTATCTCTACAGCGCACAAAGGAGTACAGAAGGTATCTCTACAGCGCACAAACTAGTACAGAAGGTATCTCTACAGCGCACAAAGGAGTACAGGAAATATCTCTAGAACGTACAAAGGAGTACACGAGGTATCTCTACAGCGTACAAAGGAGTACAGAAGGTATCTCTACAGCGCACAAAGGAGTACAGAAGGTATCTCTACAGCGCACAAAGGAGTACAGAAGGTATCTCTACAGCGCACAAAGGAGTACAGAAGGTATCTCTACAGCGCACAAAGGAGTACAGGAAATATCTCCAGAACGTACAAAGGAGTACACGAGGTATCTCTACAGCGTACAAAGGAGTACAGAAGGTATCTCTACAGCGCACAAAGGAGTACAGAAGGTATCTCTACAGCGCACAAAGGAGTACAGAAGGTATCTCTACAGCGCACAAAGGAGTACAGAAGGTATCTCTACAGCGCAAAAAGGAGTACAGGAAATATCTCTAGAACGTACAAAGGAGAACAGAAGGTATCTCTACAGCGCACAAAGGAGTACAGAAGGTATCTCTACAGCGCACAAAGAAGTACAGAAGGTATCTCTAGAGCGCACAAAGGAGTACACGAGGTATCTCTACAGCGTACAAAGGAGTACAGAAGGTATCTCTACAGCGCACAAAGGGGTACAGAAGGTATCTCCACAGCGCACAAAGGAGTACAGAAGGTATCTCTACAGCGCACAAAGGAGTACAGGAAATATCTCTAGAACGTACAAAGGAGTACAGAAGGTATCTCTACAGCGCACAAAGGAGTACAGAAGGTATCTCTACAGCGCACAAAGGAGTACAGAAGGTATCTCTACAGCGCACAAAGGTGTACAGAAGGTATCTCTACAGCGCACAAAGGAGTACAGGAAATATCTCTACAGCGTACAAAGGAGTACAGAAGGTATCTCTACAGCGCACAAATGAGTACAGAAGGTATCTCTACAGCGCACAAAGGAGTACAGGAAATATCTCTAGAACGTACAAAGGAGTACACGAGGTATCTCTACAGCGTACAAAGGAGTACAGAAGGTATCTCTACAGCGCACAAAGGAGTACAGAAGGTATCTCTACAGCGTACAAAGGAGTACAGAAGGTATCTCTACAGCGCACAAAGGAGTACAGAAGGTATCTCTACAGCGCACAAAGGAGTACAGAAGGTATCTCTACAGCGCACAAAGGAGTACAGAAGGTATCTCTACAGCGTACAAAGGAGTACAGAAGGTATCTCTACAGCGCACAAAGGAGTACAGAAGGTATCTCTACAGCGCACAAAGGAGTACAGAAGGTATCTCTACAGCGCACAAAGGAGTACAGGAAATATCTCTAGAACGTAGAAAGGAGTACACGAGGTATCTCTACAGCGTACAAAGGAGTACAGAAGGTATCTCTACAGCGCACAAAGGAGTACAGAAGGTATCTCTACAGCGCACAAGGAGTAGAGAAGGTATCTCTACAGCGCACAAAGGAGTACAGAAGGTATCTCTACAGCGCACAAAGGAGTACAGGAAATATCTCTAGAACGTACAAAGGAGTACACGAGGTATCTCTACAGCGTACAAAGGAGTACAGAAGGTATCTCTACAGCGCACAAAGGAGTACAGAAGGTATCTCTACAGCGCACAAAGGAGTACAGAAGGTACCTCTACAGCGCACAAAGGAGTACAGAAGGTATCTCTACAGCGCACAAAGGAGTACAGGAAATATCTCTAGAACGTACAAAGGAGTACACGAGGTATCTCTACAGCGTACAAAGGAGTACAGAAGGTATCTCTACTGCGCACAAAGGAGTACAGAAGGTATCTCTACAGCGTACAAAGGAGTACAGGAAATATCTCTAGAACGTACAAAGGAGTACAGAAGGTATCTCTACAGCGCACAAAGGAGTACAGAAGGTATCTCTACAGCGCACAAAGGAGTACAGGAAATATCTCTAGAACGTACAAAGGATTACACGAGGTATCTCTACAGCGCACAAAGGAGTACAGAAGGTATCTCTACAGCGTACAAAGAAGTACAGAAGGTATCTCTACAGCGCACAAAGGAGTACAGAAGGTATCTCTACAGCGCACAAAGGAGTACAGAAGGTATCTCTACAGCGCACAAAGGAGTACAGGAAATATCTCTAGAACGTACAAAGGAGTACACGAGGTATCTCTACAGCGTACAAAGGAGTACAGAAGGTATCTCTACAGCGTACAAAGGAGTACAGAAGGTATCTCTACAGCGCACAAAGGAGTACAGAAGGTATCTCTACAGCGCACAAAGGAGTACAGAAGGTATCTCTACAGCGCACAAAGGAGTACAGGAAATATCTCCAGAACGTACAAAGGAGTACACGAGGTATCTCTACAGCGTACAAAGGAGTACAGAAGGTATCTCTACAGCGCACAAAGGAGTACAGAAGGTATCTCTACAGCGCACAAAGGAGTACAGAAGGTATCTCTACAGCGCACAAAGGAGTACAGAAGGTATCTCTACAGCGCACAAAGGAGTACAGAAGGTATCTCTACAGCGCACAGAGGAGTACAGAAGGTATCTCTACAGCGCACAAAGGAGTACAGGAAATATCTCTAGAACGTACAAAGGAGTACAGAAGGTATCTCTACAGCGCACAAAGGAGTACAGAAGGTATCTCTACAGCGCACAAAGGAGTACAGAAGGTATCTCTACAGCGCACAAAGGAGTACACGAGGTATCTCTACAGCGTACAAAGGAGTACAGAAGGTATCTCTACAGCGCACAAAGGAATACAGAAGGTATCTATACAGCGCACAAAGGAGTACAGAAGGTATCTCTACAGCGCACAAAGGAGTACAGAAGGTATCTCTACAGCGCACAAAGGAGTACAGGAAATATCTCTAGAACGTACAAAGGAGTACAGAAGGTATCTCTACAGCGCACAAAGGAGTACAGAAGGTATCTCTACAGCGCACAAAGAAGTACAGAAGGTATCTCTACAGCGCACAAAGGAGTACAGAAGGTATCTCTACAGCGCACAAAGGAGTACAGAAGGTATCTCTACAGCGTACGAAGGAGTACAGAAGGTATCTCTACAGCGCACAAAGGAGTACAGAAGGTATCTCTACAGCGCACAAAGGAGTACAGAAGGTATCTCTACAGCGCACAAAGGAGTACAGGAAATATCTCTAGAACGTAGAAAGGAGTACACGAGGTATCTCTACAGCGTACAAAGGAGTACAGAAGGTATCTCTACAGCGCACAAAGGAGTACAGAAGGTATCTCTACAGCGCACAAGGAGTACAGAAGGTATCTCTACAGCGCACAAAGGAGTACAGAAGGTATCTCTACAGCGCACAAAGGAGTACAGGAAATATCTCTAGAACGTACAAAGGAGTACACGAGGTATCTCTACAGCGTACAAAGGAGTACAAAAGGTATCTCTACAGCGCACAAAGGAGTACAGAAGGTATCTCTACAGCGCACAAAGGAGTACAGAAGGTACCTCTACAGCGCACAAAGGAGTACAGAAGGTATCTCTACAGCGCACAAAGGAGTACAGGAAATATCTCTAGAACGTACAAAGGAGTACACGAGGTATCTCTACAGCGTACAAAGGAGTACAGAAACTATCTCTACTGCGCACAAAGGAGTACAGAAGGTATCTCTACAGCGTACAGAGGAGTACAGGAAATATCTCTAGAACGTACAAAGGAGTACAGAAGGTATCTCTACAGCGCACAAAGGAGTACAGAAGGTATCTCTACAGCGCACAAAGGAGTACAGGAAATATCTCTAGAACGTACAAAGGAGTACACGAGGTATCTCTACAGCGCACAAAGGAGTACAGAAGGTATCTCTACAGCGTACAAAGAAGTACAGAAGGTATCTCTACAGCGCACAAAGGAGTACAGAAGGTATCTCTACAGCGCACAAAGGAGTACAGAAGGTATCTCTACAGCGCACAAAGGAGTACAGGAAATATCTCTAGAACGTACAAAGGAGTACACGAGGTATCTCTACAGCGTACAAAGGAGTACAGAAGGTATCTCTACAGCGTACAAAGGAGTACAGAAGGTATCTCTACAGCGCACAAAGGAGTACAGAAGGTATCTCTACAGCGCACAAAGGAGTACAGAAGGTATCTCTACAGCGCACAAAGGAGTACAGGAAATATCTCCAGAACGTACAAAGGAGTACACGAGGTATCTCTACAGCGTACAAAGGAGTACAGAAGGTATCTCTACAGCGCACAAAGAGTACAGAAGGTATCTCTACAGCGCACAAAGGAGTACAGAAGGTATCTCTACAGCGCACAAAGGAGTACAGGAAATATCTCTAGAACGTACAAAGAAGTACACGAGGTATCTCTACAGCGTACAAAGGAGTACAGAAGGTATCTCTACAGCGCACAAAGGAGTACAGGAAATATCTCTAGAACGTACAAAGGAGTACAGAAGGTATCTCTACAGCGCACAAAGGAGTACAGAAGGTATCTCTACAGCGCACAAAGGAGTACAGAAGGTATCTCTACAGCGCACAAAGGAGTACAGAAGGTATCTCTACAGCACACAAAGAAGTACAGGAAATATCTCTAGAACGTACAAAGGAGTACACGAGGTATCTCTACAGCGTACAAAGGAGTACAGAAGGTATCTCTACAGCGCACAAAGGAGTACAGAAGGTATCTCTACAGCGCACAATGGAGTACAGAAGGTATCTCTACAGCGCACAAAGGAGTACAGGAAATATCTCTAGAACGTACAAAGGAGTACACGAGGTATCTCTACAGCGTAAAAAGGAGTACAGAAGGTATCTCTACAGCGCACAAAGGAGTAGAGAAGGTATCTCTACAGCGCACAAAGGAGTACAGAAGGTATCTCTACAGCGCACAAAGGAGTACAGAAGGTATCTCTACAGCGCACAAAGGAGTACAGAAGGTATCTCTACAGCGCACAAAGGAGTACAGGATATATCTCTAGAACGTACAAAGGAGTACACGAGGTATCTCTACAGCGTACAAAGGAGTACAGAAGGTATCTCTACAGTGCACCAAGGAGTACAGAAGGTATCTCTACAGCGTACAAAGGAGTACAGAAGGTATCTCTACAGCGCACAAAGGAGTACAGAAAGTATCTCTACAGCGCACAAAGGAGTACAGAAGGTATCTCTACAGCGCACAACGGAGTACAGGAAATATCTCTAGAACGTACAAAGGAGTACAGAAGGTATCTCTCCAGCGCACAAAGGAGTACAGAAGGTATCTCTACAGCGCACAAAGGAGTACAGAAGGTATCTCTACAGCGCACAAAGGAGTACAGAAGGTATCTCTACAGCGCACAAAGGAGTACAGGAAATATCTCTAGACCGTACAAAGGAGTACACGAGGTATCTCTACAGCGTACAAAGAAGTACAGAAGGTATCTCTACAGCGCATAAAGGAGTACACGAGGTATCTCTACAGCGTACAAAGGAGTACAGAAGGTATCTCTACAGCGCACAAAGGAGTACAGAAGGTATCTCTACAGCGCACAAAGGAGTACAGAAGGTATCTCTACAGCGCACAAAGGAGTACAGGAAATATCTCTAGAACGTACAAAGGAGTACACGAGGTATCTCTACAGCGTACAAAGGAGTACAGAAGGTATCTCTACAGCGCACAAAGGAGTACAGAAGGTATCTCTACAGCGCACAAAGGAGTACAGAAGGTATCTCTACAGCGCACAAAGGAGTACAGAAGGTATCTCTACAGCGCACAAAGGAGTACAGAAGGTATCTCTACAGCGCACACAGGAGTACAGGAAATATCTCTAGAACGTACAAAGGAGTACCAAAGGTATCTCTACAGCGCACAGAGGAGTACAGAAGGTATCTCTACAGCGCACAAAGGAGTACAGAAGGTATCTCTACAGCGCACAAAGGAGTACACGAGGTATCTCTACAGCGTACAAAGGAGTACAGAAGGTATCTCTAGAGCGCACAAAGGAGTACAGAAGGTATCTCTACAGCGCACAAAGGAGTACAGAAGGTATCTCTACAGCGCACAAAGGAGTACAGAAGGTAACTCTACAGCGCACAAAGGAGTACAGGAAATATCTCTAGAACGTACAAAGGAGTACACGAGGTATCTCTACAGCGTACAAAGGAGTACAGAAGGTATCTCTACAGCGCACAAAGGAGTACAGAAGGTATCTCTACAGCGCACAAAGGAGTACAGAAGGTATCTGTACAGCGCCCAAAGGAGTACAGGAATTATCTCTAGAACGTACAAAGGAGTACACGAGGTATCTCTACAGCGTACAAAGGAGTACAGAAGGTATCTCTACAGCGCACAAAGGAGTACAGAAGGTATCTCTACAGCGCACAAAGGAGTACAGAAGGTATCTCTACAGCGCACAAAGGAGTACAGAAATATCTCTAGAACGTACAGAGGAGTACACGAGGTATCTCTAAAGCGTACAAAGGAGTACAGAAAGTATCTCTACAGCGCACAAAGGAGTACAGAAGGTATCTCTACAGCGCACAAAGGGGTACAGAAGGTATCTCTACAGCGCACAGAGGAGTACAGAAGGTATCTCTACAGCGCACAAAGGAGTACAGGAAATATCTCTAGAACGTACAAAGGAGTACACGAGGTATCTCTACAGCGTACAAAGGAGTACAGAAGGTATCTCTACAGCGCACAAAGGAGTACAGAAGGTATCTCTACAGCGCACAAAGGAGTACACGAGGTATCTCTACAGCGCACAAAGGAGTACAGAAGGTATCTCTACAGCGCACAAAGGAGTACAGAAGGTATCTCTACAGCGCACAAAGGAGTACAGGAAATATCTCTAGAACGTACAAAGGAGTACACAAGGTATCTCTACAGCGTACAAAGGAGTACAGAAGGTATCTCTACAGCGCACAAAGGAGTACAGAAGGTATCTCTACAGCGCACAAAGGAGTACAGAAGGTATCTCTACAGCGCACAAAGGAGTACAGAAGGTATCTCTACAGCGCACAAAGGAGTACAGAAGGTATCTCTACAGCGCACAAAGGAGTACAGGAAATATCTCTAGAACGTACAAAGGAGTACACGAGGTATCTCTACAGCGTACAAAGGAGTACAGAAGGTATCTCTACAGCGCACAAAGGAGTACAGAAGGTATCTCTACAGCGCACAAAGGAGTACAGAAGGTATCTCTACAGCGCACAAAGGAGTACAGAAGGTATCTCTACAGCGCACAAAGGAGTACAGAAGGTATCTCTACAGCGCACAAAGGAGTACAGAAGGTATCTCTACAGCGCACAAAGGAGTACAGAAGGTATCTCTACAGCGCACAAAGGAGTACAGGAAATATCTCTAGAACGTACAAAGGAGTACACGAGGTATCTCTACGGCATACAAAGGAGTACAGAAGGTATCTCTACAGCGCACAAAGGAGTACAGAAGGTATCTCTACAGCGCACAAAGGAGTACAGAAGGTATTTCTACAGCGCACAAAGGAGTACAGAAGGTATCTCTACAGCGCACAAAGGAGTACAGGAAATATCTCTAGAACGTACAAAGGAGTACACGAGGTATCTCTACAGCGTACAAAGGAGTACAGAAGGTATCTCTACAGCGCACAAAGGAGTACAGAAGGTATCTCTACAGCGCACAAATTAGTACAGAAGGTATCTCTACACCAGCGCACAAAGGAGTACAGAAGGTATCTCTACAGCGCACAAAGGAGTACAGAAGGTATCTCTACAGCGCACAAAGGAGTACAGAAAGTATCCCTACAGCGCACAAAGGAGTACAGAAGGTATCTCTACAGCGCACAAAGGAGTACAGAAGGTATCTCTACAGCGCACAAAGGAGTACAGAAGGTATCTCTCCAGCGCACAAAGGAGTACACGAGGTATCTCTACAGCGCACAAAGGAGTACAGAAGGTATCTCTACAGCGCACAAAGGAGTACAGAAGGTATCTCTACAGCGCACAAAGGAGTACAGAAGGTATCTCTACAGCGCACAAAGGAGTACAGAAGGTATCTCTACAGCGCACAAAGGAGTACAGAAGGTATCTCTACAGCGTACAAAGGAGTACAGAAGGTATCTCTACAGCGCACAAAGAAGTACACGAGGTATCTCTACAGCGCACAAAGGAGTACAGAAGG
Organism: Morinoia aosen; assembly: GCA_030386875.1. NCBI lineage: Eukaryota > Metazoa > Arthropoda > Malacostraca > Amphipoda > Talitridae > Morinoia > Morinoia aosen. The sequence goes on from JASJYW010000027.1 coordinate 12,618,277, forward strand.
TATCTCTACAGAGCACAAAGGAGTACAAAAGGTATCTCTACAGCGCACAAAGGAGTACAAGAAATATCTCTAGAACGTACCAAGGAGTACACGAGGTATCTCTACAGCGTACAAAGGAGTACAGAAGGTATCTCTACAGCGCACAAAGGAGTACAGAAGGTATCTCTACAGCGCACAAAGGAGTACAGAAGATATCTCTACAGCGCACAAAGGAGTACAGAAGGTATCTCTACAGCGCACAAAGGAGTACAGAAGGTATCTCTACAGCGCACGAAGGAGTACAGGAAATATCTCTAGAACGCACAAAGGAGTACACGAGGTATCTCTACAGCGTACAAAGGAGTACAGAAGGTATCTCTACAGCGCACAAAGGAGTACAGAAGGTATCTCTAGAGCGCACAAAGGAGTACAGAAGGTATCTCTACAGCGCACAAAGGAGTACAGAAGGTATCTCTACAGCGCACAAAGGAGTACAGAAGGTATCTCTACAGCGCACAAAGGAGTACAGAAGGTATCTCTAAAGCGCACAAAGGAGTACAGAAGGTATCTCTACAGCGCACTAAGGAGTACAGGAAATATCTCTAGAACGTACAAAGGAGTACACGAGGTATCTCTACAGCGTACAAAGGAGAACAGAAGGTGTCTCTACAGCGCACAAAGGAGTACAGAAGGTATCTCTACAGCGCACAAAGGAGTACAGAAGGTATCTCTACAGCGCACAAAGGAGTACAGAAGGTATCTCTACAGCGCACAAAGGAGTACAGGAAATATCTCTAGAACGTACAAAGGGGTACACGAGGTATCTCTACAGCGTGCAAAGGAGTACAGTAGGTATCTCTACAGCGCACAAAGGAGTACAGAAGGTATCTCTACAGCGCACAAAGGAGTACAGAAGGTATCTCTACAGCGCACAAAGGAGTACAGAAGGTATCTCTACAGCGCTCAAAGGAGTACAGGAAATATCTCTAGAACGTACAAAGGAGTACAGAAGGTATCTCTACAGCGCACAAAGGAGTACAGAAGGTATCTCTACAGCGCACAAAGAAGTACAGAAGGTATCTCTACAGCGCACAAAGGAGTACAGAAGGTATCTCTTCAGCGCACAAAGGAGTACAGAAGGTATCTCTACAGCGCACAAAGGAGTACAGGAAATATCTTTAGAACGTACAAAGGAGTTCACGAGGTATCTCTACAGCGTACAAAGGAGTACAGAAGGTATCTCTAGAGCGCACAAAGGAGTACAGAAAGTATCTCTACAGCGCACAAAGGAGTACAGAAGGTATCTCTACAGCGCACAAAGGGGTACAGAAGGGTATCTCTACAGCGCACAAAGGAGTACAGGAAATATCTCTAGAACGTACAAAGGAGTACACGAGGTATCCCTACAGCGTACAAAGGAGTACAGAAGGTATCTCCACAGCGCACAAAGGAGTACAGGAAATATCTCTAGAACGTACAAAACAGTACAGAAGGTATCTCTACAGCGCACAAAGGAGTACAGGAAATATCTCTAGAACGTACAAAGGAGTACACGAGGTATCTCTACAGCGTACAAAGGAGTACAGAAGGTATCTCTACAGCGCACAAAGGAGTACAGAAGGTATCTCTACAGCGCACAAAGGAGTACAGAAGGTATCTCTACAGCGCACAAAGGAGTACACGAGGTATCTCTACAGCGTACAAAGGAGTACAGAAGGTATCTCTACAGCGCACAAAGGAGTACAGAAGGTATCTCTACAGCGCAAAAAGGAGTACAGAAGGTATCTCTACAGCGCACAAAGGAGTACAGGAAATATCTCTAGAACGTACAAAGGAGTACACGATGTATCTCTACAGCGTACAAAGGAGTATAGAAGGTATCTCTACAGCGCACAAAGGAGTACTGAAGGTATCTCTACAGCGCACAAAGGAGTACAGAAGGTATCTCTACAGCGCACAAAGGAGTACAGAAGGTATTTCTACAGCGCACAAAGAAGTACAGAAGGTATCTCTACAGCGCACAAAGGAGTACAGAAGGTATCTCTACAGCGCACAAAGGACTACAGGAAATATCTCTAGAACGTACAAAGGAGTACACGAGGTATCTCTACAGCGTACAAAGGAGTACAGAAGGTATCTCTACAGCGCACAAAGGAGTACAGAAGGTATCTCTACAGCGCACAAAGGAATACAGAAGGTATCTCTACAGCGCACAAAGGAGTACAGAAGGTATCTCTACAGCGCACAAAGGAGTACAGAAGGTATCTCTACAGCGCACAAAGGAGTACAGAAGGTATCTCTACAGCGCACAAAGGAGTACAGAAGGTATCTCTACAGAGCACAAAGGAGTACAGGAAATATCTCTTGAACGTACAAAGGAGTACACGAGGTATCTCTACAGCGTACAAAGGAGTACAGAAGGTATCTCTACAGCGCACAAAGGAGTACAGAAGGTATCTCTACAGCGCACAAAGGAGTACAGAAGGTATCTCTACAGCGCACAAAGGAGTACGGAAGGTATCTCTACAGCGCACAAAGGAGTACAGGAAATATCTCTAGAACGTACAAAGGAGTACACGAGGTATCTCTACAGCGTACAAAGGAGTAAAGAAGGTATCTCTACAGCGCACAAAGGAGTACAGAAGGTATCTCTACAGCGCACAAAGGAGTACAGAAGGTACCTCTACAGCGCACAAAGGAGTACAAAAGGTATCTCTACAGCGCACAAAGGAGTACAGGAAATATCTCTAGAACGTACAAAGGAGTACAGAAGGTATCTCTACAGCGCACAAAGGAGTACAAAAGGTATCTCTACAGCGCACAAAGGAGTACAGAAGGTATCTCTACAGCGCACAAAGGAGTACAGAAGGTATCTCTACAGCGCACAAAGGAGTACAGAAGGTATCTCTACAGCGCACAAAGGAGTACAGAAGGTATCTCTACAGCGCACAAAGGAGTACAGGAAATATCTCTAGAACGTTCAAAGGAGTACAGAAGGTATCTCTATAGCGCACATAGGAGTACAGAAGGTATCTCTACAGCGCACAAAGGTGTACAGAAGGTATCTCTACAGCGCACAAAGGAGTACAGAAGGTATCTCTACAGCGCACAAAGGAGTACAGAAGGTATCTCTACAGCGCACAAAGGAGTACAGAAGGTATCTCTACAGCGCACAAAGGAGTAAAGAAGGTATCTCTTCAGCGCACAAAGGAGTACAGAAGGTATCTCTACAGCGCACAAAGGAGTACAGGAAATATCTCTAGAACGTACAAAGGAGTACACGAGGTATCTCTACAGCGTACAAAGGAGTACAGAAGGTATCTCTACAGCGCACAAAGGAGTACAGAAGGTATCTCTACAGCGCACAAAGGAGTACAGGAAATATCTCTAGAACGTACAAAGGAGTACAGAAGGTATCTCTACAGCGCACAAAGGAGTACAGAAGGTATCTCTACAGCGCACAAAGGAGTACGGAAGGTATCTCTACAGCGCACAAAGGAGTACAGGAAATATCTCTAGAACGTACAAAGGAGTACACGAGGTATCTCTACAGCGTACAAAGGAGTACAGAAGGTATCTCTACAGCGCACAAAGGAGTACAGGAAATATCTCTAGAACGTATAAAGGAGTACACGAGGTATCTCTACAGCGTACAAAGGAGTACAGAAGGTATCTCTACAGCGCACAAAGGAGTACAGAAGGTATCTCTACAGCACACAAAGGAGTACAGGAGGTATCTCTACAACGCAAAAAGGAGTACAGAAGGTATCTCTACAGCGCACAAAGGAGTACAGAAGGTATCTCTACAGCGCACAAAGGAGTACAGAAGGTATCTCTACAGCGCACAAAGGAGTACAGAAGGTATCTCTACAGCGCACAAAGGAGTACAGAAGGTATCTCTGCAGCGCACAAAGGAGTACAGAAGGTATCTCTACAGCGCACAAAGGAGTACAGAAGGTATCTCTACAGCGCACAAAGGAGTACAGAAGGTATCTCTACAGCGCACAAAGGAGTACAGAAGGTATCTCTACAGCGCACAAAGGAGTACAGAAGGTATCTCTACAGCGCACAAAGGAGTACAGAAAGTATCTCTACAGCGCACAAGGGAGTACAGAAGGTATCTCTACAGCGCACAAAGGAGTACAGAAGGTATCTCTACAACGCACAAAGGAGTACAGGAAATATCTCTAGAACGTACACAGGAGTACACGAGGTATCTCTACAGCGTACAAAGGAGTACAGAAGGTATCTCTACAGCGCACAAAGGAGTACAGAAGGTATCTCTACAACGCACAAAGGAGTACAGAAGGTATCTCTACAGCGCACAAAGGAGTACAGAAGGTATCTCTACAGCGCACAAAGGAGTACAGAAGTTATCTCTACAGTGCACAAAGGAAAACAGGAAATATCTCTCGAACGTACAAAGGAGTACACGAGGTATCTCTACAGCGTACAAAGGAGTACAGAAGGTATCTCTACAGCGCACAAAGGAGTACAGAAGGTATCTCTACAGCACACAAAGGAGTACAGAAGGTATCTCTACAGCGCACAAAGGAGTACAGAAGGTATCTCTAGAGCGCACAAAGGAGTACAGAAGGTATCTCTACAGCGCACAAAGGAGTACAGGAAATATCTCTAGAACGTACAAAGGAGTACACGAGGTATCTCTACAGCGTACAAAGGAGTACAGAAGGTATCTCTACAGCGCACAAAGGAGTACAGAAGGTATCTCTACAGCGCACAAAGGAGTACAGAAGGTATCTCTACAGCGCACAAAGGAGTACAGAAGGTTTCTCTACAGCGCACAAAGGAGTACAGAAGGTATCTTTACAGCGCACAAAGGAGTACAGAAGGTATGTCTACAGCGCACAAAGGAGTACAGAAGGTATCTCTACAGCGCACAAAGGAGTACAGAAGGTATCTCTACAGCGCACAAAGGAGTACAGGAAATATCTCTAGAACGTACAAAGGAGTACACGAGGTATCTCTACAGCGTACAAAGGAGTAGAGAAGGTATCTCTACAGCGCACAAAGGAGTACAGAAGGTTTCTCTAAAGCGCACAAAGGAGTACAGAAGGTATCTCTACAGCGCACAAAGGAGTACAGAAGGTATCTCTACAGCGCACAAAGGAGTACAGAAGGTATCTCTACAGCGCACAAAGGAGTACAGGGAATATCTCTAGAACGTACAAAGGAGTACCCGAGGTATCTCTACAGCGTACAAAGGAGTACAGAAGGTATCTCTACAGCGCACAAAGGAGTACAGAAGGTATCTCTACAGCGCACAAAGGAGTACAGAAGGTATCTCTACAGCGCACAAAGGAGTACAGAAGGTATCTCTACAGCGCACAAAGGAGTACAGAAGGTATCTCTACAGCGCACAAAGGAGTACAGAAGGTATATCTACTGCGCACAAAGGAGTACAGAAGGTATCTCTACAGCGCACAAAGGAGTACAGGAAATATCTCTAGAACGTACAAAGGAGTACACGAGGTATCTCTAAAGCGAACAAAGGAGTACAAAAGGTATCTCTACAGCGCACAAAGGAGTACAGAAGGTATCTCTACAGCGCACAAAGGTGTACAGAAGGTATCTCTACAGCGCACAAAGGAGTACAGAAGGTATCTCTACAGCGCACAAAGGAGTACAGAAGGTATCTCTACAGCGCACAAAGGAGTACAGGGAATATCTCTAGAACGTACAAAGGAGTACAGAAGGTATCTCTACAGCGCACAAAGGAGTACAGAAGGTATCTCCACAGCGCACGAAGGAGTACAGAAGGTATCTCTACAGCGCACAAAGGAGTACACGAGGTATCTCTACAGCGTACAAAGGAGTACAGAAGGTATCTCTACAGCGCACAAAGGAGTACAGAAGGTATCTCTACAGCGCACAAAGGAGTACAGAAGGTATCTCTACAGCGCAAAAAAGAGTACAGAAGGTATCTCTACAGCGCACAAAGGAGTACAGAAGGTATCTCTACAGCGCACAAAGGAGTACAGGAAATATCTCTAGAACGTACAAAGGAGTACACGAGGTATCTCTACAGCGTACAAAGGAGTACAGAAGGTATCTCTACAGCGCACAAAGGAGTACAGAAGGTATCTCTACAGCGCACAAAGGAGTAGAGGAAATATCTCTAGAACGTACAAAGGAGTACACGAGGTATCTCTACAGCGTACAAAGGAGTACAGAAGGTATCTCTACAGCGCACATAGGTGTACAGAAGGTATCTCTACAGCGCACAAAGGAGTACAGAAGGTATCTCTACAGCGCACAAAGGAGTACACGAGGTATCTCTACAGCGTACAAAGGAGTACAGAAGGTATCTCTACAGCGCACAAAGGAGTACAGAAGGTATCTCTACAGCGCACAAAGGAGTACAGAAGGTATCTCTACAGCGCACAAAGGAGTACAGGAAATATCTCTAGAACGTACAAAGGAGTACACGATGTATCTCTACAGCGTACAAAGGAGTACAGAAGGTATCTCTACAGCGCACAAAGGAGTACAGAAGGTATCTCTACGGCGCACAAAGGAGTACAGAAGGTATCTCTACAGCGCACAAAGGAGTACAGAAGGTATCTCTACAGCGCACAAAGAAGTACAGAAGGTATCTTTACAGCGCACAAAGGAGTACAGAAGGTATCTCTACAGCGCACAAAGGACTACAGGGAATATCTCTAGAACGTACAAAGGAGTACACGAGGTATCTCTACAGCGTACAAAGGAGTACAGAAGGTATCTCTAGAGCGCACAAAGGAGTACAGAAGGTATCTCTACAGCGCACAAAGGAATACAGAAGGTATCTCTACAGCGCACAAAGGAGTACAGAAGGTATCTTCTACAGCGCACAAAGGAGTACAGAAGGTATCTCTACAGCGCACAAAGGAGTACAGAAGGTATCTCTACAGCGCACAAAGGAGTACAGAAGGTATCTCTACAGCGCACAAAGGAGTACAGGAAATACCTCTAGAACGTACAAAGGAGTACACGAGGTATCTCTACAGCGTACAAAGGAGTACAGAAGGTATCTCTACAGCGCACAAAGGAGTACAGAAGGTATCTCTACAGCGCACAAAGGAGTACAGAAGATATCTCTACAGCGCACAAAGGAGTACAGAAGGTATCTCTACAGCGCACAAAGGAGTACAGAAGGTATCTCTACAGCGCACGAAGGAGTACAGGAAATATCTCTAGAACGCACAAAGGAGTACACGAGGTATCTCTACAGCGTACAAAGGAGTACAGAAGGTATCTCTACAGCGCACAAAGGAGTACAGAAGGTATCTCTAGAGCGCACAAAGGAGTACAGAAGGTATCTCTACAGCGCACAAAGGAGTACAGAAGGTATCTCTACAGCGCACAAAGGAGTACAGAAGGTATCTCTACAGCGCACAAAGGAGTACAGAAGGTATCTCTAAAGCGCACAAAGGAGTACAGAAGGTATCTCTACAGCGCACTAAGGAGTACAGGAAATATCTCTAGAACGTACAAAGGAGTACACGAGGTATCTCTACAGCGTACAAAGGAGAACAGAAGGTGTCTCTACAGCGCACAAAGGAGTACAGAAGGTATCTCTACAGCGCACAAAGGAGTACAGAAGGTATCTCTACAGCGCACAAAGGAGTACAGAAGGTATCTCTACAGCGCACAAAGGAGTACAGGAAATATCTCTAGAACGTACAAAGGGGTACACGAGGTATCTCTACAGCGTGCAAAGGAGTACAGTAGGTATCTCTACAGCGCACAAAGGAGTACAGAAGGTATCTCTACAGCGCACAAAGGAGTACAGAAGGTATCTCTACAGCGCACAAAGGAGTACAGAAGGTATCTCTACAGCGCTCAAAGGAGTACAGGAAATATCTCTAGAACGTACAAAGGAGTACAGAAGGTATCTCTACAGCGCACAAAGGAGTACAGAAGGTATCTCTACAGCGCACAAAGAAGTACAGAAGGTATCTCTACAGCGCACAAAGGAGTACAGAAGGTATCTCTTCAGCGCACAAAGGAGTACAGAAGGTATCTCTACAGCGCACAAAGGAGTACAGGAAATATCTTTAGAACGTACAAAGGAGTTCACGAGGTATCTCTACAGCGTACAAAGGAGTACAGAAGGTATCTCTAGAGCGCACAAAGGAGTACAGAAAGTATCTCTACAGCGCACAAAGGAGTACAGAAGGTATCTCTACAGCGCACAAAGGGGTACAGAAGGGTATCTCTACAGCGCACAAAGGAGTACAGGAAATATCTCTAGAACGTACAAAGGAGTACACGAGGTATCCCTACAGCGTACAAAGGAGTACAGAAGGTATCTCCACAGCGCACAAAGGAGTACAGGAAATATCTCTAGAACGTACAAAACAGTACAGAAGGTATCTCTACAGCGCACAAAGGAGTACAGGAAATATCTCTAGAACGTACAAAGGAGTACACGAGGTATCTCTACAGCGTACAAAGGAGTACAGAAGGTATCTCTACAGCGCACAAAGGAGTACAGAAGGTATCTCTACAGCGCACAAAGGAGTACAGAAGGTATCTCTACAGCGCACAAAGGAGTACACGAGGTATCTCTACAGCGTACAAAGGAGTACAGAAGGTATCTCTACAGCGCACAAAGGAGTACAGAAGGTATCTCTACAGCGCAAAAAGGAGTACAGAAGGTATCTCTACAGCGCACAAAGGAGTACAGGAAATATCTCTAGAACGTACAAAGGAGTACACGATGTATCTCTACAGCGTACAAAGGAGTATAGAAGGTATCTCTACAGCGCACAAAGGAGTACTGAAGGTATCTCTACAGCGCACAAAGGAGTACAGAAGGTATCTCTACAGCGCACAAAGGAGTACAGAAGGTATTTCTACAGCGCACAAAGAAGTACAGAAGGTATCTCTACAGCGCACAAAGGAGTACAGAAGGTATCTCTACAGCGCACAAAGGACTACAGGAAATATCTCTAGAACGTACAAAGGAGTACACGAGGTATCTCTACAGCGTACAAAGGAGTACAGAAGGTATCTCTACAGCGCACAAAGGAGTACAGAAGGTATCTCTACAGCGCACAAAGGAATACAGAAGGTATCTCTACAGCGCACAAAGGAGTACAGAAGGTATCTCTACAGCGCACAAAGGAGTACAGAAGGTATCTCTACAGCGCACAAAGGAGTACAGAAGGTATCTCTACAGCGCACAAAGGAGTACAGAAGGTATCTCTACAGAGCACAAAGGAGTACAGGAAATATCTCTTGAACGTACAAAGGAGTACACGAGGTATCTCTACAGCGTACAAAGGAGTACAGAAGGTATCTCTACAGCGCACAAAGGAGTACAGAAGGTATCTCTACAGCGCACAAAGGAGTACAGAAGGTATCTCTACAGCGCACAAAGGAGTACGGAAGGTATCTCTACAGCGCACAAAGGAGTACAGGAAATATCTCTAGAACGTACAAAGGAGTACACGAGGTATCTCTACAGCGTACAAAGGAGTAAAGAAGGTATCTCTACAGCGCACAAAGGAGTACAGAAGGTATCTCTACAGCGCACAAAGGAGTACAGAAGGTACCTCTACAGCGCACAAAGGAGTACAAAAGGTATCTCTACAGCGCACAAAGGAGTACAGGAAATATCTCTAGAACGTACAAAGGAGTACAGAAGGTATCTCTACAGCGCACAAAGGAGTACAAAAGGTATCTCTACAGCGCACAAAGGAGTACAGAAGGTATCTCTACAGCGCACAAAGGAGTACAGAAGGTATCTCTACAGCGCACAAAGGAGTACAGAAGGTATCTCTACAGCGCACAAAGGAGTACAGAAGGTATCTCTACAGCGCACAAAGGAGTACAGGAAATATCTCTAGAACGTTCAAAGGAGTACAGAAGGTATCTCTATAGCGCACATAGGAGTACAGAAGGTATCTCTACAGCGCACAAAGGTGTACAGAAGGTATCTCTACAGCGCACAAAGGAGTACAGAAGGTATCTCTACAGCGCACAAAGGAGTACAGAAGGTATCTCTACAGCGCACAAAGGAGTACAGAAGGTATCTCTACAGCGCACAAAGGAGTAAAGAAGGTATCTCTTCAGCGCACAAAGGAGTTTAGAAGGTATCTCTACAGCGCACAAAGGAGTACAGGAAATATCTCTAGAACGTACAAAGGAGTACACGAGGTATCTCTACAGCGTACAAAGGAGTACAGAAGGTATCTCTACAGCGCACAAAGGAGTACAGAAGGTATCTCTACAGCGCACAAAGGAGTACAGGAAATATCTCTAGAACGTACAAAGGAGTACAGAAGGTATCTCTACAGCGCACAAAGGAGTACAGAAGGTATCTCTACAGCGCACAAAGGAGTACAGAAGGTATCTCTACAGCGCACAAAGGAGTACAGGAAATATCTCTAGAACGTACAAAGGAGTACACGAGGTATCTCTACAGCGTACAAAGGAGTACAGAAGGTATCTCTACAGCGCACAAAGGAGTACAGGAAATATCTCTAGAACGTATAAAGGAGTACACGAGGTATCTCTACAGCGTACAAAGGAGTACAGAAGGTATCTCTACAGCGCACAAAGGAGTACAGAAGGTATCTCTACAGCACACAAAGGAGTACAGGAGGTATCTCTACAACGCAAAAAGGAGTACAGAAGGTATCTCTACAGCGCACAAAGTAGTACAGAAGGTATCTCTACAGCGCACAAAGGAGTACAGAAGGTATCTCTACAGCGCACAAAGGAGTACAGAAGGTATCTCTACAGCGCACAAAGGAGTACAGAAGGTATCTCTGCAGCGCACAAAGGAGTACAGAAGGTATCTCTACAGCGCACAAAGGAGTACAGAAGGTATCTCTACAGCGCACAAAGGAGTACAGAAGGTATCTCTACAGCGCACAAAGGAGTACAGAAGGTATCTCTACAGCGCACAAAGGAGTACAGAAGGTATCTCTACAGCGCACAAAGGAGTACAGAAAGTATCTCTACAGCGCACAAGGGAGTACAGAAGGTATCTCTACAGCGCACAAAGGAGTACAGAAGGTATCTCTACAGCGCACAAAGGAGTACAGGAAATATCTCTAGAACGTACACAGGAGTACACGAGGTATCTCTACAGCGTACAAAGGAGTACAGAAGGTATCTCTACAGCGCACAAAGGAGTACAGAAGGTATCTCTACAACGCACAAAGGAGTACAGAAGGTATCTCTACAGCGCACAAAGGAGTACAGAAGGTATCTCTACAGCGCACAAAGGAGTACAGAAGTTATCTCTACAGTGCACAAAGGAAAACAGGAAATATCTCTCGAACGTACAAAGGAGTACACGAGGTATCTCTACAGCGTACAAAGGAGTACAGAAGGTATCTCTACAGCGCACAAAGGAGTACAGAAGGTATCTCTACAGCACACAAAGGAGTACAGAAGGTATCTCTACAGCGCACAAAGGAGTACAGAAGGTATCTCTAGAGCGCACAAAGGAGTACAGAAGGTATCTCTACAGCGCACAAAGGAGTACAGGAAATATCTCTAGAACGTACAAAGGAGTACACGAGGTATCTCTACAGCGTACAAAGGAGTACAGAAGGTATCTCTACAGCGCACAAAGGAGTACAGAAGGTATCTCTACAGCGCACAAAGGAGTACAGAAGGTATCTCTACAGCGCACAAAGGAGTACAGAAGGTTTCTCTACAGCGCACAAAGGAGTACAGAAGGTATCTTTACAGCGCACAAAGGAGTACAGAAGGTATGTCTACAGCGCACAAAGGAGTACAGAAGGTATCTCTACAGCGCACAAAGGAGTACAGAAGGTATCTCTACAGCGCACAAAGGAGTACAGGAAATATCTCTAGAACGTACAAAGGAGTACACGAGGTATCTCTACAGCGTACAAAGGAGTAGAGAAGGTATCTCTACAGCGCACAAAGGAGTACAGAAGGTTTCTCTAAAGCGCACAAAGGAGTACAGAAGGTATCTCTACAGCGCACAAAGGAGTACAGAAGGTATCTCTACAGCGCACAAAGGAGTACAGAAGGTATCTCTACAGCGCACAAAGGAGTACAGGGAATATCTCTAGAACGTACAAAGGAGTACCCGAGGTATCTCTACAGCGTACAAAGGAGTACAGAAGGTATCTCTACAGCGCACAAAGGAGTACAGAAGGTATCTCTACAGCGCACAAAGGAGTACAGAAGGTATCTCTACAGCGCACAAAGGAGTACAGAAGGTATCTCTACAGCGCACAAAGGAGTACAGAAGGTATCTCTACAGCGCACAAAGGAGTACAGAAGGTATATCTACTGCGCACAAAGGAGTACAGAAGGTATCTCTACAGCGCACAAAGGAGTACAGGAAATATCTCTAGAACGTACAAAGGAGTACACGAGGTATCTCTAAAGCGAACAAAGGAGTACAAAAGGTATCTCTACAGCGCACAAAGGAGTACAGAAGGTATCTCTACAGCGCACAAAGGTGTACAGAAGGTATCTCTACAGCGCACAAAGGAGTACAGAAGGTATCTCTACAGCGCACAAAGGAGTACAGAAGGTATCTCTACAGCGCACAAAGGAGTACAGGGAATATCTCTAGAACGTACAAAGGAGTACAGAAGGTATCTCTACAGCGCACAAAGGAGTACAGAAGGTATCTCCACAGCGCACGAAGGAGTACAGAAGGTATCTCTACAGCGCACAAAGGAGTACACGAGGTATCTCTACAGCGTACAAAGGAGTACAGAAGGTATCTCTACAGCGCACAAAGGAGTACAGAAGGTATCTCTACAGCGCACAAAGGAGTACAGAAGGTATCTCTACAGCGCAAAAAAGAGTACAGAAGGTATCTCTACAGCGCACAAAGGAGTACAGAAGGTATCTCTACAGCGCACAAAGAAGTACAGGAAATATCTCTAGAACGTACAAAGGAGTACACGAGGTATCTCTACAGCGTACAAAGGAGTACAGAAGGTATCTCTACAGCGCACAAAGGAGTACAGAAGGTATCTCTACAGCGCACAAAGGAGTAGAGGAAATATCTCTAGAACGTACAAAGGAGTACACGAGGTATCTCTACAGCGTACAAAGGAGTACAGAAGGTATCTCTACAGCGCACATAGGTGTACAGAAGGTATCTCTACAGCGCACAAAGGAGTACAGAAGGTATCTCTACAGCGCACAAAGGAGTACACGAGGTATCTCTACAGCGTACAAAGGAGTACAGAAGGTATCTCCACAGCGCACAAAGGAGTACAGGAAATATCTCTAGAACGTACAAAACAGTACAGAAGGTATCTCTACAGCGCACAAAGGAGTACAGGAAATATCTCTAGAACGTACAAAGGAGTACACGAGGTATCTCTACAGCGTACAAAGGAGTACAGAAGGTATCTCTACAGCGCACAAAGGAGTACAGAAGGTATCTCTACAGCGCACAAAGGAGTACAGAAGGTATCTCTACAGCGCACAAAGGAGTACACGAGGTATCTCTACAGCGTACAAAGGAGTACAGAAGGTATCTCTACAGCGCACAAAGGAGTACAGAAGGTATCTCTACAGCGCAAAAAGGAGTACAGAAGGTATCTCTACAGCGCACAAAGGAGTACAGGAAATATCTCTAGAACGTACAAAGGAGTACACGATGTATCTCTACAGCGTACAAAGGAGTATAGAAGGTATCTCTACAGCGCACAAAGGAGTACTGAAGGTATCTCTACAGCGCACAAAGGAGTACAGAAGGTATCTCTACAGCGCACAAAGGAGTACAGAAGGTATTTCTACAGCGCACAAAGAAGTACAGAAGGTATCTCTACAGCGCACAAAGGAGTACAGAAGGTATCTCTACAGCGCACAAAGGACTACAGGAAATATCTCTAGAACGTACAAAGGAGTACACGAGGTATCTCTACAGCGTACAAAGGAGTACAGAAGGTATCTCTACAGCGCACAAAGGAGTACAGAAGGTATCTCTACAGCGCACAAAGGAATACAGAAGGTATCTCTACAGCGCACAAAGGAGTACAGAAGGTATCTCTACAGCGCACAAAGGAGTACAGAAGGTATCTCTACAGCGCACAAAGGAGTACAGAAGGTATCTCTACAGCGCACAAAGGAGTACAGAAGGTATCTCTACAGAGCACAAAGGAGTACAGGAAATATCTCTTGAACGTACAAAGGAGTACACGAGGTATCTCTACAGCGTACAAAGGAGTACAGAAGGTATCTCTACAGCGCACAAAGGAGTACAGAAGGTATCTCTACAGCGCACAAAGGAGTACAGAAGGTATCTCTACAGCGCACAAAGGAGTACGGAAGGTATCTCTACAGCGCACAAAGGAGTACAGGAAATATCTCTAGAACGTACAAAGGAGTACACGAGGTATCTCTACAGCGTACAAAGGAGTAAAGAAGGTATCTCTACAGCGCACAAAGGAGTACAGAAGGTATCTCTACAGCGCACAAAGGAGTACAGAAGGTACCTCTACAGCGCACAAAGGAGTACAAAAGGTATCTCTACAGCGCACAAAGGAGTACAGGAAATATCTCTAGAACGTACAAAGGAGTACAGAAGGTATCTCTACAGCGCACAAAGGAGTACAAAAGGTATCTCTACAGCGCACAAAGGAGTACAGAAGGTATCTCTACAGCGCACAAAGGAGTACAGAAGGTATCTCTACAGCGCACAAAGGAGTACAGAAGGTATCTCTACAGCGCACAAAGGAGTACAGAAGGTATCTCTACAGCGCACAAAGGAGTACAGGAAATATCTCTAGAACGTTCAAAGGAGTACAGAAGGTATCTCTATAGCGCACATAGGAGTACAGAAGGTATCTCTACAGCGCACAAAGGTGTACAGAAGGTATCTCTACAGCGCACAAAGGAGTACAGAAGGTATCTCTACAGCGCACAAAGGAGTACAGAAGGTATCTCTACAGCGCACAAAGGAGTACAGAAGGTATCTCTACAGCGCACAAAGGAGTAAAGAAGGTATCTCTTCAGCGCACAAAGGAGTACAGAAGGTATCTCTACAGCGCACAAAGGAGTACAGGAAATATCTCTAGAACGTACAAAGGAGTACACGAGGTATCTCTACAGCGTACAAAGGAGTACAGAAGGTATCTCTACAGCGCACAAAGGAGTACAGAAGGTATCTCTACAGCGCACAAAGGAGTACAGGAAATATCTCTAGAACGTACAAAGGAGTACAGAAGGTATCTCTACAGCGCACAAAGGAGTACAGAAGGTATCTCTACAGCGCACAAAGGAGTACAGAAGGTATCTCTACAGCGCACAAAGGAGTACAGGAAATATCTCTAGAACGTACAAAGGAGTACACGAGGTATCTCTACAGCGTACAAAGGAGTACAGAAGGTATCTCTACAGCGCACAAAGGAGTACAGGAAATATCTCTAGAACGTATAAAGGAGTACACGAGGTATCTCTACAGCGTACAAAGGAGTACAGAAGGTATCTCTACAGCGCACAAAGGAGTACAGAAGGTATCTCTACAGCACACAAAGGAGTACAGGAGGTATCTCTACAACGCAAAAAGGAGTACAGAAGGTATCTCTACAGCGCACAAAGGAGTACAGAAGGTATCTCTACAGCGCACAAAGGAGTACAGAAGGTATCTCTACAGCGCACAAAGGAGTACAGAAGGTATCTCTACAGCGCACAAAGGAGTACAGAAGGTATCTCTGCAGCGCACAAAGGAGTACAGAAGGTATCTCTACAGCGCACAAAGGAGTACAGAAGGTATCTCTACAGCGCACAAAGGAGTACAGAAGGTATCTCTACAGCGCACAAAGGAGTACAGAAGGTATCTCTACAGCGCACAAAGGAGTACAGAAGGTATCTCTACAGCGCACAAAGGAGTACAGAAAGTATCTCTACAGCGCACAAGGGAGTACAGAAGGTATCTCTACAGCGCACAAAGGAGTACAGAAGGTATCTCTACAGCGCACAAAGGAGTACAGGAAATATCTCTAGAACGTACACAGGAGTACACGAGGTATCTCTACAGCGTACAAAGGAGTACAGAAGGTATCTCTACAGCGCACAAAGGAGTACAGAAGGTATCTCTACAACGCACAAAGGAGTACAGAAGGTATCTCTACAGCGCACAAAGGAGTACAGAAGGTATCTCTACAGCGCACAAAGGAGTACAGAAGTTATCTCTACAGTGCACAAAGGAAAACAGGAAATATCTCTCGAACGTACAAAGGAGTACACGAGGTATCTCTACAGCGTACAAAGGAGTACAGAAGGTATCTCTACAGCGCACAAAGGAGTACAGAAGGTATCTCTACAGCACACAAAGGAGTACAGAAGGTATCTCTACAGCGCACAAAGGAGTACAGAAGGTATCTCTAGAGCGCACAAAGGAGTACAGAAGGTATCTCTACAGCGCACAAAGGAGTACAGGAAATATCTCTATAACGTACAAAGGAGTACACGAGGTATCTCTACAGCGTACAAAGGAGTACAGAAGGTATCTCTACAGCGCACAAAGGAGTACAGAAGGTATCTCTACAGCGCACAAAGGAGTACAGAAGGTATCTCTACAGCGCACAAAGGAGTACAGAAGGTTTCTCTACAGCGCACAAAGGAGTACAGAAGGTATCTTTACAGCGCACAAAGGAGTACAGAAGGTATGTCTACAGCGCACAAAGGAGTACAGAAGGTATCTCTACAGCGCACAAAGGAGTACAGAAGGTATCTCTACAGCGCACAAAGGAGTACAGGAAATATCTCTAGAACGTACAAAGGAGTACACGAGGTATCTCTACAGCGTACAAAGGAGTAGAGAAGGTATCTCTACAGCGCACAAAGGAGTACAGAAGGTTTCTCTAAAGCGCACAAAGGAGTACAGAAGGTATCTCTACAGCGCACAAAGGAGTACAGAAGGTATCTCTACAGCGCACAAAGGAGTACAGAAGGTATCTCTACAGCGCACAAAGGAGTACAGGGAATATCTCTAGAACGTACAAAGGAGTACCCGAGGTATCTCTACAGCGTACAAAGGAGTACAGAAGGTATCTCTACAGCGCACAAAGGAGTACAGAAGGTATCTCTACAGCGCACAAAGGAGTACAGAAGGTATCTCTACAGCGCACAAAGGAGTACAGAAGGTATCTCTACAGCGCACAAAGGAGTACAGAAGGTATCTCTACAGCGCACAAAGGAGTACAGAAGGTATATCTACTGCGCACAAAGGAGTACAGAAGGTATCTCTACAGCGCACAAAGGAGTACAGGAAATATCTCTAGAACGTACAAAGGAGTACACGAGGTATCTCTAAAGCGAACAAAGGAGTACAAAAGGTATCTCTACAGCGCACAAAGGAGTACAGAAGGTATCTCTACAGCGCACAAAGGTGTACAGAAGGTATCTCTACAGCGCACAAAGGAGTACAGAAGGTATCTCTACAGCGCACAAAGGAGTACAGAAGGTATCTCTACAGCGCACAAAGGAGTACAGGGAATATCTCTAGAACGTACAAAGGAGTACAGAAGGTATCTCTACAGCGCACAAAGGAGTACAGAAGGTATCTCCACAGCGCACGAAGGAGTACAGAAGGTATCTCTACAGCGCACAAAGGAGTACACGAGGTATCTCTACAGCGTACAAAGGAGTACAGAAGGTATCTCTACAGCGCACAAAGGAGTACAGAAGGTATCTCTACAGCGCACAAAGGAGTACAGAAGGTATCTCTACAGCGCAAAAAAGAGTACAGAAGGTATCTCTACAGCGCACAAAGGAGTACAGAAGGTATCTCTACAGCGCACAAAGGAGTACAGGAAATATCTCTAGAACGTACAAAGGAGTACACGAGGTATCTCTACAGCGTACAAAGGAGTACAGAAGGTATCTCTACAGCGCACAAAGGAGTACAGAAGGTATCTCTACAGCGCACAAAGGAGTAGAGGAAATATCTCTAGAACGTACAAAGGAGTACACGAGGTATCTCTACAGCGTACAAAGGAGTACAGAAGGTATCTCTACAGCGCACATAGGTGTACAGAAGGTATCTCTACAGCGCACAAAGGAGTACAGAAGGTATCTCTACAGCGCACAAAGGAGTACACGAGGTATCTCTACAGCGTACAAAGGAGTACAGAAGGTATCTCTACAGCGCACAAAGGAGTACAGAAGGTATCTCTACAGCGCACAAAGGAGTACAGAAGGTATCTCTACAGCGCACAAAGGAGTACAGGAAATATCTCTAGAACGTACAAAGGAGTACACGATGTATCTCTACAGCGTACAAAGGAGTACAGAAGGTATCTCTACAGCGCACAAAGGAGTACAGAAGGTATCTCTACGGCGCACAAAGGAGTACAGAAGGTATCTCTACAGCGCACAAAGGAGTACAGAAGGTATCTCTACAGCGCACAAAGAAGTACAGAAGGTATCTTTACAGCGCACAAAGGAGTACAGAAGGTATCTCTACAGCGCACAAAGGACTACAGGGAATATCTCTAGAACGTACAAAGGAGTACACGAGGTATCTCTACAGCGTACAAAGGAGTACAGAAGGTATCTCTAGAGCGCACAAAGGAGTACAGAAGGTATCTCTACAGCGCACAAAGGAATACAGAAGGTATCTCTACAGCGCACAAAGGAGTACAGAAGGTATCTTCTACAGCGCACAAAGGAGTACAGAAGGTATCTCTACAGCGCACAAAGGAGTACAGAAGGTATCTCTACAGCGCACAAAGGAGTACAGAAGGTATCTCTACAGCGCACAAAGGAGTACAGGAAATATCTCTAGAACGTACAATGGAGTACACGAGGTATCTCTACAGCGTACAAAGGAGTACAGAAGGTATCTCTACAGCGCACAAAGGAGTACAGAAGGTATCTCTACAGCGCACGAAGGAGTACAGGAAATATCTCTAGAACGCACAAAGGAGTACACGAGGTATCTCTACAGCGTACAAAGGAGTACAGAAGGTATCTCTACAGCGCACAAAGGAGTACAGAAGGTATCTCTAGAGCGCACAAAGGAGTACAGAAGGTATCTCTACAGCGCACAAAGGAGTACAGAAGGTATCTCTACAGCGCACAAAGGAGTACAGAAGGTATCTCTACAGCGCACAAAGGAGTACAGAAGGTATCTCTAAAGCGCACAAAGGAGTACAGAAGGTATCTCTACAGCGCACTAAGGAGTACAGGAAATATCTCTAGAACGTACAAAGGAGTACACGAGGTATCTCTACAGCGTACAAAGGAGAACAGAAGGTGTCTCTACAGCGCACAAAGGAGTACAGAAGGTATCTCTACAGCGCACAAAGGAGTACAGAAGGTATCTCTACAGCGCACAAAGGAGTACAGAAGGTATCTCTACAGCGCACAAAGGAGTACAGGAAATATCTCTAGAACGTACAAAGGGGTACACGAGGTATCTCTACAGCGTGCAAAGGAGTACAGTAGGTATCTCTACAGCGCACAAAGGAGTACAGAAGGTATCTCTACAGCGCACAAAGGAGTACAGAAGGTATCTCTACAGCGCACAAAGGAGTACAGAAGGTATCTCTACAGCGCTCAAAGGAGTACAGGAAATATCTCTAGAACGTACAAAGGAGTACAGAAGGTATCTCTACAGCGCACAAAGGAGTACAGAAGGTATCTCTACAGCGCACAAAGAAGTACAGAAGGTATCTCTACAGCGCACAAAGGAGTACAGAAGGTATCTCTTCAGCGCACAAAGGAGTACAGAAGGTATCTCTACAGCGCACAAAGGAGTACAGGAAATATCTTTAGAACGTACAAAGGAGTTCACGAGGTATCTCTACAGCGTACAAAGGAGTACAGAAGGTATCTCTAGAGCGCACAAAGGAGTACAGAAAGTATCTCTACAGCGCACAAAGGAGTACAGAAGGTATCTCTACAGCGCACAAAGGGGTACAGAAGGGTATCTCTACAGCGCACAAAGGAGTACAGGAAATATCTCTAGAACGTACAAAGGAGTACACGAGGTATCCCTACAGCGTACAAAGGAGTACAGAAGGTATCTCCACAGCGCACAAAGGAGTACAGGAAATATCTCTAGAACGTACAAAACAGTACAGAAGGTATCTCTACAGCGCACAAAGGAGTACAGGAAATATCTCTAGAACGTACAAAGGAGTACACGAGGTATCTCTACAGCGTACAAAGGAGTACAGAAGGTATCTCTACAGCGCACAAAGGAGTACAGAAGGTATCTCTACAGCGCACAAAGGAGTACAGAAGGTATCTCTACAGCGCACAAAGGAGTACACGAGGTATCTCTACAGCGTACAAAGGAGTACAGAAGGTATCTCTACAGCGCACAAAGGAGTACAGAAGGTATCTCTACAGCGCAAAAAGGAGTACAGAAGGTATCTCTACAGCGCACAAAGGAGTACAGGAAATATCTCTAGAACGTACAAAGGAGTACACGATGTATCTCTACAGCGTACAAAGGAGTATAGAAGGTATCTCTACAGCGCACAAAGGAGTACTGAAGGTATCTCTACAGCGCACAAAGGAGTACAGAAGGTATCTCTACAGCGCACAAAGGAGTACAGAAGGTATTTCTACAGCGCACAAAGAAGTACAGAAGGTATCTCTACAGCGCACAAAGGAGTACAGAAGGTATCTCTACAGCGCACAAAGGACTACAGGAAATATCTCTAGAACGTACAAAGGAGTACACGAGGTATCTCTACAGCGTACAAAGGAGTACAGAAGGTATCTCTACAGCGCACAAAGGAGTACAGAAGGTATCTCTACAGCGCACAAAGGAATACAGAAGGTATCTCTACAGCGCACAAAGGAGTACAGAAGGTATCTCTACAGCGCACAAAGGAGTACAGAAGGTATCTCTACAGCGCACAAAGGAGTACAGAAGGTATCTCTACAGCGCACAAAGGAGTACAGAAGGTATCTCTACAGAGCACAAAGGAGTACAGGAAATATCTCTTGAACGTACAAAGGAGTACACGAGGTATCTCTACAGAGTACAAAGGAGTACAGAAGGTATCTCTACAGCGCACAAAGGAGTACAGAAGGTATCTCTACAGCGCACAAAGGAGTACAGAAGGTATCTCTACAGCGCACAAAGGAGTACGGAAGGTATCTCTACAGCGCACAAAGGAGTACAGGAAATATCTCTAGAACGTACAAAGGAGTACACGAGGTATCTCTACAGCGTACAAAGGAGTAAAGAAGGTATCTCTACAGCGCACAAAGGAGTACAGAAGGTATCTCTACAGCGCACAAAGGAGTACAGAAGGTACCTCTACAGCGCACAAAGGAGTACAAAAGGTATCTCTACAGCGCACAAAGGAGTACAGGAAATATCTCTAGAACGTACAAAGGAGTACAGAAGGTATCTCTACAGCGCACAAAGGAGTACAAAAGGTATCTCTACAGCGCACAAAGGAGTACAGAAGGTATCTCTACAGCGCACAAAGGAGTACAGAAGGTATCTCTACAGCGCACAAAGGAGTACAGAAGGTATCTCTACAGCGCACAAAGGAGTACAGAAGGTATCTCTACAGCGCACAAAGGAGTACAGGAAATATCTCTAGAACGTTCAAAGGAGTACAGAAGGTATCTCTATAGCGCACATAGGAGTACAGAAGGTATCTCTACAGCGCACAAAGGTGTACAGAAGGTATCTCTACAGCGCACAAAGGAGTACAGAAGGTATCTCTACAGCGCACAAAGGAGTACAGAAGGTATCTCTACAGCGCACAAAGGAGTACAGAAGGTATCTCTACAGCGCACAAAGGAGTAAAGAAGGTATCTCTTCAGCGCACAAAGGAGTACAGAAGGTATCTCTACAGCGCACAAAGGAGTACAGGAAATATCTCTAGAACGTACAAAGGAGTACACGAGGTATCTCTACAGCGTACAAAGGAGTACAGAAGGTATCTCTACAGCGCACAAAGGAGTACAGAAGGTATCTCTACAGCGCACAAAGGAGTACAGGAAATATCTCTAGAACGTACAAAGGAGTACAGAAGGTATCTCTACAGCGCACAAAGGAGTACAGAAGGTATCTCTACAGCGCACAAAGGAGTACAGAAGGTATCTCTACAGCGCACAAAGGAGTACAGGAAATATCTCTAGAACGTACAAAGGAGTACACGAGGTATCTCTACAGCGTACAAAGGAGTACAGAAGGTATCTCTACAGCGCACAAAGGAGTACAGGAAATATCTCTAGAACGTATAAAGGAGTACACGAGGTATCTCTACAGCGTACAAAGGAGTACAGAAGGTATCTCTACAGCGCACAAAGGAGTACAGAAGGTATCTCTACAGCACACAAAGGAGTACAGGAGGTATCTCTACAACGCAAAAAGGAGTACAGAAGGTATCTCTACAGCGCACAAAGGAGTACAGAAGGTATCTCTACAGCGCACAAAGGAGTACAGAAGGTATCTCTACAGCGCACAAAGGAGTACAGAAGGTATCTCTACAGCGCACAAAGGAGTACAGAAGGTATCTCTGCAGCGCACAAAGGAGTACAGAAGGTATCTCTACAGCGCACAAAGGAGTACAGAAGGTATCTCTACAGCGCACAAAGGAGTACAGAAGGTATCTCTACAGCGCACAAAGGAGTACAGAAGGTATCTCTACAGCGCACAAAGGAGTACAGAAGGTATCTCTACAGCGCACAAAGGAGTACAGAAAGTATCTCTACAGCGCACAAGGGAGTACAGAAGGTATCTCTACAGCGCACAAAGGAGTACAGAAGGTATCTCTACAGCGCACAAAGGAGTACAGGAAATATCTCTAGAACGTACACAGGAGTACACGAGGTATCTCTACAGCGTACAAAGGAGTACAGAAGGTATCTCTACAGCGCACAAAGGAGTACAGAAGGTATCTCTACAACGCACAAAGGAGTACAGAAGGTATCTCTACAGCGCACAAAGGAGTACAGAAGGTATCTCTACAGCGCACAAAGGAGTACAGAAGTTATCTCTACAGTGCACAAAGGAAAACAGGAAATATCTCTCGAACGTACAAAGGAGTACACGAGGTATCTCTACAGCGTACAAAGGAGTACAGAAGGTATCTCTACAGCGCACAAAGGAGTACAGAAGGTATCTCTACAGCACACAAAGGAGTACAGAAGGTATCTCTACAGCGCACAAAGGAGTACAGAAGGTATCTCTTGAGCGCACAAAGGAGTACAGAAGGTATCTCTACAGCGCACAAAGGAGTACAGGAAATATCTCTAGAACGTACAAAGGAGTACACGAGGTATCTCTACAGCGTACAAAGGAGTACAGAAGGTATCTCTACAGCGCACAAAGGAGTACAGAAGGTATCTCTACAGCGCACAAAGGAGTACAGAAGGTATCTCTACAGCGCACAAAGGAGTACAGAAGGTTTCTCTACAGCGCACAAAGGAGTACAGAAGGTATCTTTACAGCGCACAAAGGAGTACAGAAGGTATGTCTACAGCGCACAAAGGAGTACAGAAGGTATCTCTACAGCGCACAAAGGAGTACAGAAGGTATCTCTACAGCGCACAAAGGAGTACAGGAAATATCTCTAGAACGTACAAAGGAGTACACGAGGTATCTCTACAGCGTACAAAGGAGTAGAGAAGGTATCTCTACAGCGCACAAAGGAGTACAGAAGGTTTCTCTAAAGCGCACAAAGGAGTACAGAAGGTATCTCTACAGCGCACAAAGGAGTACAGAAGGTATCTCTACAGCGCACAAAGGAGTACAGAAGGTATCTCTACAGCGCACAAAGGAGTACAGGGAATATCTCTAGAACGTACAAAGGAGTACCCGAGGTATCTCTACAGCGTACAAAGGAGTACAGAAGGTATCTCTACAGCGCACAAAGGAGTACAGAAGGTATCTCTACAGCGCACAAAGGAGTACAGAAGGTATCTCTACAGCGCACAAAGGAGTACAGAAGGTATCTCTACAGCGCACAAAGGAGTACAGAAGGTATCTCTACAGCGCACAAAGGAGTACAGAAGGTATATCTACTGCGCACAAAGGAGTACAGAAGGTATCTCTACAGCGCACAAAGGAGTACAGGAAATATCTCTAGAACGTACAAAGGAGTACACGAGGTATCTCTAAAGCGAACAAAGGAGTACAAAAGGTATCTCTACAGCGCACAAAGGAGTACAGAAGGTATCTCTACAGCGCACAAAGGTGTACAGAAGGTATCTCTACAGCGCACAAAGGAGTACAGAAGGTATCTCTACAGCGCACAAAGGAGTACAGAAGGTATCTCTACAGCGCACAAAGGAGTACAGGGAATATCTCTAGAACGTACAAAGGAGTACAGAAGGTATCTCTACAGCGCACAAAGGAGTACAGAAGGTATCTCCACAGCGCACGAAGGAGTACAGAAGGTATCTCTACAGCGCACAAAGGAGTACACGAGGTATCTCTACAGCGTACAAAGGAGTACAGAAGGTATCTCTACAGCGCACAAAGGAGTACAGAAGGTATCTCTACAGTGCACAAAGGAGTACAGAAGGTATCTCTACAGCGCAAAAAAGAGTACAGAAGGTATCTCTACAGCGCACAAAGGAGTACAGAAGGTATCTCTACAGCGCACAAAGGAGTACAGGAAATATCTCTAGAACGTACAAAGGAGTACACGAGGTATCTCTACAGCGTACAAAGGAGTACAGAAGGTATCTCTACAGCGCACAAAGGAGTACAGAAGGTATCTCTACAGCGCACAAAGGAGTAGAGGAAATATCTCTAGAACGTACAAAGGAGTACACGAGGTATCTCTACAGCGTACAAAGGAGTACAGAAGGTATCTCTACAGCGCACATAGGTGTACAGAAGGTATCTCTACAGCGCACAAAGGAGTACAGAAGGTATCTCTACAGCGCACAAAGGAGTACACGAGGTATCTCTACAGCGTACAAAGGAGTACAGAAGGTATCTCTACAGCGCACAAAGGAGTACAGAAGGTATCTCTACAGCGCACAAAGGAGTACAGAAGGTATCTCTACAGCGCACAAAGGAGTACAGGAAATATCTCTAGAACGTACAAAGGAGTACACGATGTATCTCTACAGCGTACAAAGGAGTACAGAAGGTATCTCTACAGCGCACAAAGGAGTACAGAAGGTATCTCTACGGCGCACAAAGGAGTACAGAAGGTATCTCTACAGCGCACAAAGGAGTACAGAAGGTATCTCTACAGCGCACAAAGAAGTACAGAAGGTATCTTTACAGCGCACAAAGGAGTACAGAAGGTATCTCTACAGCGCACAAAGGACTACAGGGAATATCTCTAGAACGTACAAAGGAGTACACGAGGTATCTCTACAGCGTACAAAGGAGTACAGAAGGTATCTCTAGAGCGCACAAAGGAGTACAGAAGGTATCTCTACAGCGCACAAAGGAATACAGAAGGTATCTCTACAGCGCACAAAGGAGTACAGAAGGTATCTTCTACAGCGCACAAAGGAGTACAGAAGGTATCTCTACAGCGCACAAAGGAGTACAGAAGGTATCTCTACAGCGCACAAAGGAGTACAGAAGGTATCTCTACAGCGCACAAAGGAGTACAGGAAATATCTCTAGAACGTACAAAGGAGTACACGAGGTATCTCTACAGCGTACAAAGGAGTACAGAAGGTATCTCTACAGCGCACAAAGGAGTACAGAAGGTATCTCTACAGCGCACAAAGGAGTACAGAAGGTATCTCTACAGCGCACAAAGGAGTACGGAAGGTATCTCTACAGCGCACAAAGGAGTACAGGAAATATCTCTAGAACGTACAAAGGAGTACACGAGGTATCTCTACAGCGTACAAAGGAGTACAGAAGGTATCTCTACAGCGCACAAAGGAGTACAGAAGGTATCTCTACAGCGCACAAAGGAGTACAGAAGGTACCTCTACAGCGCACAAAGGAGTACAAAAGGTATCTCTACAGCGCACAAAGGAGTACAGGAAATATCTCTAGAACGTACAAAGGAGTACAGAAGGTATCTCTACAGCGCACAAAGGAGTACAAAAGGTATCTCTACAGCGCACAAAGGAGTACAGAAGGTATCTCTACAGCGCACAAAGGAGTACAGAAGGTATCTCTACAGCGCACAAAGGAGTACAGAAGGTATCTCTACAGCGCACAAAGGAGTACAGAAGGTATCTCTACAGCGCACAAAGGAGTACAGGAAATATCTCTAGAACGTTCAAAGGAGTACAGAAGGTATCTCTACAGCGCACATAGGAGTACAGAAGGTATCTCTACAGCGCACAAAGGAGTACAGAAGGTATTTATACAGCGCACAAAGGAGTACAGAAGGTATCTCTACAGCGCACAAAGGAGTACAGAA
The DNA here is from genome assembly GCA_030386875.1 of Morinoia aosen. NCBI lineage: Eukaryota > Metazoa > Arthropoda > Malacostraca > Amphipoda > Talitridae > Morinoia > Morinoia aosen. The sequence continues at coordinate 12,644,553 of JASJYW010000027.1, forward strand.
GGTATCTCTACAGCGCACAAAGGAGTACAGAAGGTATCTCTACAGCGCACAAAGGAGTAAAGAAGGTATCTCTACAGCGCACAAAGGAGTACAGAAGGTATCTCTACAGCGCACAAAGGAGTACAGGAAATATCTCTAGAACGTACAAAGGAGTACACGAGATATCTCTACAGCGTACAAAGGAGTACAGAAGGTATCTCTACAGCGCACAAAGGAGTACAGAAGGTATCTCTACAGCGCACAAAGGAGTACAGGAAATATCTCTAGAACGTACAAAGGAGTACAGAAGGTATCTCTACAGCGCACAAAGGAGTACAGAAGGTATCTCTACAGCGCACAAAGGAGTACAGGGAATATCTCTAGAACGTACAAAGGAGTACACGAGGTATCTCTACAGCGTACAAAGGAGTACAGAAGGTATCTCTACAGCGCACAAAGGAGTACAGAAGGTATCTCTACAGCGCACAAAGGAGTACAGAAGGTATCTCTACAGCGCACAAAGGAGTACAGAAGGTATCTCTACAGCGCACAAAGGAGTACAGAAGGTATCTCTACAGCGCACAAAGGAGTACAGAAGGTATATCTACTGCGCACAAAGGAGTACAGAAGGTATCTCTACAGCGCACAAAGGAGTACAGGAAATATCTCTAGAACGTACAAAGGAGTACACGAGGTATCTCTAAAGCGTACAAAGGAGTACAGAAGGTATCTCTACAGCGCACAAAGGAGTACAGAAGGTATCTCTACAGCGCACAAAGGAGTACAGAAGGTATCTCTACAGCGCACAAAGGAGTACAGAAGGTATCTCTACAGCGCACAAAGGAGTACAGAAGGTATCTCTACAGCGCACAAAGGAGTACAGGAAATATCTCTAGAACGTACAAAGGAGTACAGAAGGTGTCTCTACAGCGCACAAAGGAGTACAGAAGGTATCTCCACAGCGCACAAAGGAGTACAGAAGGTATCTCTACAGCGCACAAAGGAGTACACGAGGTATCTCTACAGCGTACAAAGGAGTACAGAAGGTATTTCTACAGCGCACAAAGGAGTACAGAAGGTATCTCTACAGCGCACAAAGGAGTACAGAAGGTATCTCTACAGCGCACAAAAGAGTACAGAAGGTATCTCTACAGCGCACAAAGGAGTACAGAAGGTATCTCTACAGCGCACAAAGGAGTACAGGAAATATCTCTAGAACGTACAAAGGAGTACACGAGGTATCTCTACAGCGTACAAAGGAGTACAGAAGGTATCTCTACAGCGCACAAAGGAGTACAGAAGGTATCTCTACAGCGCACAAAGGAGTACAGGAAATATCTCTAGAACGTACAAAGGAGTACACGAGGTATCTCTACAGCGTACAAAGGAGTACAGAAGGTATCTCTACAGCGCACATAGGAGTACAGAAGGTATCTCTACAGCGCACAAAGGAGTACAGAAGGTATCTCTACAGCGCACAAAGGAGTACACGAGGTATCTCTACAGCGTACAAAGGAGTACAGAAGGTATCTCTACAGCGCACAAAGGAGTACAGAAGGTATCTCTACAGCGCAAAAAGGAGTACAGAAGGTATCTCTACAGCGCACAAAGGAGTACAGGAAATATCTCTAGAACGTACAAAGTAGTACACGATGTATCTCTACAGCGTACAAAGGAGTACAGAAGGTATCTCTACAGCGCACAAAGGAGTACAGAAGGTATCTCTACAGCGCACAAAGGAGTACAGAAGGTATCTCTACAGCGCACAAAGGAGTACAGAAGGTATCTCTACAGCGCACAAAGAAGTACAGAAGGTATCTCTACAGCGCACAAAGGAGTACAGAAGGTATCTCTACAGCGCACAAAGGACTACAGGAAATATCTCTAGAACGTACAAAGGAGTACACGAGGTATCTCTACAGCGTACAAAGGAGTACAGAAGGTATCTCTACAGCGCACAAAGGAGTACAGAAGGTATCTCTACATTGCACAAAGGAATATAGAAGGTATCTCTAAAGCGCACAAAGGAGTACAGAAGGTATCTCTACAGCGCACAAAGGAGTACAGAAGGTATCTCTACAGCGCACAAAGGAGTACAGAAGGTATCTCTACAGCGCACAAAGGAGTACAGAAGGTATCTTTACAGCGCACAAAGGAGTACAGGAAATATCTCTTGAACGTACAAAGGAGTACACGAGGTATCTCTACAGCGTACAAAGGAGTACAGAAGGTATCTCTACAGCGCACAAAGGAGTACAGAAGGTATCTCTACAGCGCACAAAGGAGTACAGAAGGTATCTCTACAGCGCACAAAGGAGTACGGAAGGTATCTCTACAGCGCACAAAGGAGTACAGGAAATATCTCTAGAACGTACAAAGGAGTACACGAGGTATCTCTACAGCGTACAAAGGAGTACAGAAGGTATCTCTACAGCGCACAAAGGAGTACAGAAGGTATCTCTACAGCGCACAAAGGAGTACAGAAGGTACCTCTACAGCGCACAAAGGAGTACAAAAGGTATCTCTACAGCGCACAAAGGAGTTCAGGAAATATCTCTAGAACGTACAAAGGAGTACAGAAGGTATCTCTACAGCGCACAAAGGAGTACAAAAGGTATCTCTACAGCGCACAAAGGAGTACAGAAGGTATCTCTACAGCGCACAAAGGAGTACAGAAGGTATCTCTACAGCGCACAAAGGAGTACAGAAGGTATCTCTACAGCGCACAAAGGAGTACAGAAGGTATCTCTACAGCGCACAAAGGAGTACAGGAAATATCTCTAGAACGTTCAAAGGAGTACAGAAGGTATCTCTACAGCGCACATAGGAGTACAGAAGGTATCTCTACAGCGCACAAAGGAGTACAGAAGGTATCTCTACAGCGCACAAAGGAGTACAGAAGGTATCTCTACAGCGCACAAAGGAGTACAGAAGGTATCTCTACAGCGCACAAAGGAGTACAGGAAATATCTCTAGAACGTTCAAAGGAGTACAGAAGGTATCTCTACAGCGCACATAGGAGTACAGAAGGTATCTCTACAGCGCACAAAGGAGTACAGAAGGTATCTCTACAACGCACAAAGGAGTACAGAAGGTATCTCTACAGCGCACAAAGGAGTACAGAGGGTATCTCTACAGCGCACAAAGGAGTACAGGAAATATCTCTAGAACGTACAAAGGAGTACACGAAATATCTCTACAGCGTACAAAGGATTACAGATGGTATCTCTACAGCGCACAAAGGAGTACAGAAGGTATCTCTACAGCGCACAAAGGAGTACAGGAGGTATCTCTACAACGCAAAAAGGAGTACAGAAGGTATCTCTACAGCGCACAAAGGAGTACAGAAGGTATCTCTACAGCGCACAAAGGAGTACAGAAGGTATCTCTACAGCGTACAAAGGAGTACAGAAGGTATCTCTACAGCGCACAAAGGAGTACAGAAGGTATCTCTACAGCGCACAATGGAGTACAGAAGGTATCTCTACAGCGAACAAAGGAGTTCAGAAGGTATCTCTACAGCGCACAAAGGAGTACAGAAGGTATCTCTACAGCGCACAAAGGAGTACAGAAGGTATATCTACTGCGCACAAAGGAGTACAGAAGGTATCTCTACAGCGCACAAGGGAGTACAGGAAATATCTCTAGAACGTACAAAGGAGTACACGAGGTATCTCTAAAGCGTACAAAGGAGTACAGAAGGTATCTCTACAGCGCACAAAGGAGTACAGAAGGTATCTCTACAGCGCACAAAGGAGTACAGAAGGTATCTCTACAGCGCACAAAGGAGTACAGAAGGTATCTCTACAGCGCACAAAGGAGTACAGAAGGTATCTCTACAGCGCACAAAGGAGTACAGGAAATATCTCTAGAACGTACAAAGGAGTACAGAAGGTATCTCTACAGCGCACAAAGGAGTACAGAAGGTATCTCCACAGCGCACAAAGGAGTACAGAGGGTATCTCTACAGCGCACAAAGGAGTACACGAGGTATCTCTACAGCGTACAAAGGAGTACAGAAGGTATCTCTACAGCGCACAAAGGAGTACAGAAGGTATCTCTACAGCGCACAAAGGAGTACAGAAGGTATCTCTACAGCGCACAAAAGAGTACAGAAGGTATCTCTACAGCGCACAAAGGAGTACAGAAGGTAACTCTACAGCGCACAAAGGAGTACAGGAAATATCTCTAGAACGTACAAAGGAGTACACGAGGTATCTCTACAGCGTACAAAGGAGTACAGAAGGTATCTCTACAGCGCACAAAGGAGTACAGAAGGTATCTCTACAGCGCACAAAGGAGTACAGGAAATATCTCTAGAACGTACAAAGGAGTACACGAGGTATCTCTACAGCGTACAAAGGAGTACAGAAGGTATCTCTACAGCGCACATAGGAGTACAGAAGGTATCTCTACAGCGCACAAAGGAGTACAGAAGGTATCTCTACAGCGCACAAAGGAGTACACGAGGTATCTCTACAGCGTACAAAGGAGTACAGAAGGTATCTCTACAGCGCACAAAGGAGTACAGAAGGTATCTCTACAGCGCAAAAAGGAGTACAGAAGGTATCTCTACAGCGCACAAAGGAGTACAGGAAATATCTCTAGAACGTACAAAGGAGTACACGATGTATCTCTACAGCGTACAAAGGAGTACAGAAGGTATCTCTACAGCGCACAAAGGAGTACAGAAGGTATCTCTACAGCGCACAAAGGAGTACAGAAGGTATTTCTACAGCGCACAAAGAAGTACAGAAGGTATCTCTACAGCGCACAAAGGAGTACAGAAGGTATCTCTACAGCGCACAAAGGACTACAGGAAATATCTCTAGAACGTACAAAGGAGTACACGAGGTATCTCTACAGCGTACAAAGGAGTACAGAAGGTATCTCTACAGCGCACAAAGGAGTACAGAAGGTATCTCTACAGCGCACAAAGGAATACAGAAGGTATCTCTACAGCGCACAAAGGAGTACAGAAGGTATCTCTACAGCGCACAAAGGAGTACAGAAGGTATCTCTACAGCGCACAAAGGAGTACAGAAGGTATCTCTACAGCGCACAAAGGAGTACACAAGGTATCTCTACAGCGCACAAAGGAGTACAGGAAATATCTCTTGAACGTACAAAGGAGTACACGAGGTATCTCTACAGCGTGCAAAGGAGTACAGAAGGTATCTCTACAGCGCACAAAGGAGTACAGAAGGTATCTCTACAGCGCACAAAGGAGTACAGAAGGTATCTCTACAGCGCACAAAGGAGTACGGAAGGTATCTCTACAGCGCACAAAGGAGTACAGGAAATATCTCTAGAACGTACAAAGGAGCACACGAGGTATCTCTACAGCGTACAAAGGAGTACAGAAGGTATCTCTACAGCACACAAAGGAGTACAGAAGGTATCTCTACAGCGCACAAAGGAGTACAGAAGGTACCTCTACAGCGCACAAAGGAGTACAAAAGGTATCTCTACAGCGCACAAAGGAGTACAGGAAATATCTCTAGAACGTACAAAGGAGTACAGAAGGTATCTCTACAGCGCACAAAGGAGTACAAAAGGTATCTCTACAGCGCACAAAGGAGTACAGAAGGTATCTCTACAGCGCACAAAGGAGTACAGAAGGTATCTCTACAGCGCACAAAGGAGTACAGAAGGTATCTCTACAGCGCACAAAGGAGTACAGAAGGTATCTCTACAGCGCACAAAGGAGTACAGGAAATATCTCTAGAACGTTCAAAGGAGTACAGAAGGTATCTCTACAGCGCACATAGGAGTACAGAAGGTATCTCTACAGCGCACAAAGGAGTTCAGAAGGTATCTCTACAGCGCACAAAGGAGTACAGAAGGTATCTCTACAGCGCACAAAGGAGTACAGAAGGTATCTCTACAGCGCACAAAGGAGTACAGAAGGTATCTCTACAGCGCACAAAGGAGTAAAGAAGGTATCTCTTCAGCGCACAAAGGAGTACAGAAGGTATCTCTACAGCGCACAAAGGAGTACAGGAAATATCTCTAGAACGTACAAAGGAGTACACGAGGTATCTCTACAGCGTACAAAGGAGTACAGAAGGTATCTCTACAGCGCACAAAGGAGTACAGAAGGTATCTCTACAGCGCACAAAGAAGTACAGGAAATATCTCTAGAACGTACAAAGGAGTACAGAAGGTATCTCTACAGCGCACAAAGGAGTACAGAAGGTATCTCTACAGCGCACAAAGGAGTACAGAAGGTATCTCTACAGCGCACAAAGGAGTACAGGAAATATCTCTAGAACGTACAAAGGAGTACACGAGGTATCTCTACAGCGTACAAAGGAGTACAGAAGGTATCTCTACAGCGCACAAAGGAGTACAGGAAATATCTCTAGAACGTATAAAGGAGTACACGAGGTATCTCTACAGCGTACAAAGGAGTACAGAAGGTATCTCTACAGCGCACAAAGGAGTACAGAAGGTATCTCTACAGCACACAAAGGAGTACAGGAGGTATCTCTACAACGCAAAAAGGAGTACAGAAGGTATCTCTACAGCGCACAAAGGAGTACAGAAGGTATCTCTACAGCGCACAAAGGAGTACAGAAGGTATCTCTACAGCGCACAAAGGAGTACAGAAGGTATCTCTACAGCGCACAAAGGAGTACAGAAGGTATCTCTACAGCGCACAAAGGAGTACAGAAGGTATCTCTACAGCGCACAAAGGAGTACAGAAGGTATCTCTACAGCGCACAAAGGAGTACAGAAGGTATCTCTACAGCGCACAAAGGAGTACAGAAGGTATCTCTACAGCGCACAAAGGAGTACAGAAGGTATCTCTACAGCGCACAAAGGAGTACAGAAGGTATCTCTACTGCGCACAAGGGAGTACAGAAGGTATCTCTACAGCGCACAAAGGAGTACAGAAGGTATCTCTACAGCGCACAAAGGAGTACAGGAAATATCTCTAGAACGTACACAGGAGTACACGAGGTATCTCTACAGCGTACAAAGGAGTACAGAAGGTATCTCTACAGCGCACAAAGGAGTACAGAAGGTATCTCTACAACGCACAAAGGAGTACAGAAGGTATCTCTACAGCGCACAAAGGAGTACAGAAGGTATCTCTACAGCGCACAAAGGAGTACAGAAGTTATCTCTACAGCGCACAAAGGAAAACAGGAAATATCTCTCGAACGTACAAAGGTGTACACGAGGTATCTCTACAGCGTACAAAGAAGTACAGAAGGTATCTCTACAGCGCACAAAGGAGTACAGAAGGTATCTCTACAGCACACAAAGGAGTACAGAAGGTATCTCTACAGCGCACAAAGGAGTACAGAAGGTATCTCTAGAGCGCACAAAGGAGTACAGAAGGTATCTCTACAGCGCACAAAGGAGTACAGGAAATATCTCTAGAACGTACAAAGGAGTACACGAGGTATCTCTACAGCGTACAAAGGAGTACAGAAGGTATCTCTACAGCGCACAAAGGAGTACAGAAGGTATCTCTACAGCGCACAAAGGAGTACAGAAGGTATCTCTACAGCGCACAAAGGAGTACAGAAGGTTTCTCTACAGCGCACAAAGGAGTACAGAAGGTATCTTTACAGCGCACAAAGGAGTACAGAAGGTATGTCTACAGCGCACAAAGGAGTACAGAAGGTATCTCTACAGCGCACAAAGGAGTACAGAAGGTATCTCTACAGCGCACAAAGGAGTACAGGAAATATCTCTAGAACGTACAAAGGAGTACACGAGGTATCTCTACAGCGTACAAAGGAGTACAGAAGGTATCTCTACAGCGCACAAAGGAGTACAGAAGGTATCTCTACAGCGCACAAAGGAGTACAGAAGGTATCTCTACAGCGCACAAAGGAGTACAGAAGGTATCTCTACAGCGCACAAAGGAGTACAGAAGGTATCTCTACAGCGCACAAAGGAGTACAGAAGGTATATCTACTGCGCACGAAGGAGTACAGAAGGTATCTCTACAGCGCACAAAGGAGTACAGGAAATATCTCTAGAACGTACAAAGGAGTACACGAGGTATCTCTAAAGCGTACAAAGGAGTACAAAAGGTATCTCTACAGCGCACAAAGGAGTACAGAAGGTATCTCTACAGCGCACAAAGGAGTACAGAAGGTATCTCCACAGCGCACAAAGGAGTACAGAAGGTATCTCTACAGCGCACAAAGGAGTACAGAAGGTATCTCTACAGCGCACAAAGGAGTACAGGAAATATCTCTAGAACGTACAAAGGAGTACACGAGGTATCTCTACAGCGTACAAAGGAGTACAGAAGGTATCTCTACAGCGCACAAAGGAGTACAGAAGGTATCTCTACAGCGCACAAAGGAGTAGAGGAAATATCTCTAGAACGTACAAAGGAGTACAGAAGGTATCTCTACAGCGCACAAAGGAGTACAGAAGGTATCTCTACAGCGCACAAAGGAGTACAGAAGGTATCTCTACAGCGCACAAAGGAGTACAGGAAATATCTCTAGAACGTAAAAAGGAGTACACGAGGTATCTCTACAGCGTACAAAGGAGTACAGAAGGTATCTCTACAGCGCACAAAGGAGTACAGGAAATATCTCTAGAACGTATAAAGGAGTACACGAGGTATCTCTACAGCGTACAAAGGAGTACAGAAGGTATCTCTACAGCGCACAAAGGAGTACAGAAGGTATCTCTACAGCGCACAAAGGAGTACAGAAGGTATTTCTACAGCGCACAAAGGAGTACAGAAGGTATCTCTACAGCGCACAAAGGAGTACAGAAGGTATCTCTACAGCGCACAAAGGAGTACAGAAGGTATCTCTACAGCGCACAAAGGAGTACAGAAGGTATCTCTACAGCGCACAAAGGAGTACAGAAGGTATCTCTACAGCGCACAAAGGAGTACAGAAGGTATCTCTACAGCGCACAAAGGAGTACAGAAGGTATCTCTACAGCGCACAAAGGAGTACAGAAGGTATCTCTACAGCGCACAAAGGAGTACAGAAGGTATCTCTACAACGCACAAAGGAGTACAGAAGGTATCTCTACAGCGCACAAAGGAGTACAGAGGGTATCTCTACAGCGCACAAAGGAGTACAGGAAATATCTCTAGAACGTACAAAGGAGTACACGAGGTATCTCTACAGCGTACAAAGGATTACAGATGGTATCTCTACAGCGCACAAAGGAGTACAGAAGGTATCTCTACAGCGCACAAAGGAGTACAGGAGGTATCTCTACAACGCAAAAAGGAGTACAGAAGGTATCTCTACAGCGCACAAAGGAGTACAGAAGGTATCTCTACAGCGCACAAAGGAGTACAGAAGGTATCTCTACAGCGTACAAAGGAGTACAGAAGGTATCTCTACAGCGCACAAAGGAGTACAGAAGGTATCTCTACAGCGCACAAAGGAGTACAGAAGGTATCTCTACAGCGCACAAAGGAGTACAGAAGGTATCTCTACAGCGCACAAAGGAGTACAGAAGGTATCTCTACAGCGCACAAAGGAGTACAGAAGGTATATCTACTGCGCACAAAGGAGTACAGAAGGTATCTCTACAGCGCACAAAGGAGTACAGGAAATATCTCTAGAACGTACAAAGGAGTACACGAGGTATCTCTAAAGCGTACAAAGGAGTACAGAAGGTATCTCTACAGCGCACAAAGGAGTACAGAAGGTATCTCTACAGCGCACAAAGGAGTACAGAAGGTATCTCTACAGCGCACAAAGGAGTACAGAAGGTATCTCTACAGCGCACAAAGGAGTACAGAAGGTATCTCTACAGCGCACAAAGGAGTACAGGAAATATCTCTAGAACGTACAAAGGAGTACAGAAGGTATCTCTACAGCGCACAAAGGAGTACAGAAGGTATCTCCACAGCGCACAAAGGAGTACAGAGGGTATCTCTACAGCGCACAAAGGAGTACACGAGGTATCTCTACAGCGTACAAAGGAGTACAGAAGGTATCTCTACAGCGCACAAAGGAGTACAGAAGGTATCTCTACAGCGCACAAAGGAGTACAGAAGGTATCTCTACAGCGCACAAAAGAGTACAGAAGGTATCTCTACAGCGCACAAAGGAGTACAGAAGGTAACTCTACAGCGCACAAAGGAGTACAGGAAATATCTCTAGAACGTACAAAGGAGTACACGAGGTATCTCTACAGCGTACAAAGGAGTACAGAAGGTATCTCTACAGCGCACAAAGGAGTACAGAAGGTATCTCTACAGCGCACAAAGGAGTACAGGAAATATCTCTAGAACGTACAAAGGAGTACACGAGGTATCTCTACAGCGTACAAAGGAGTACAGAAGGTATCTCTACAGCGCACATAGGAGTACAGAAGGTATCTCTACAGCGCACAAAGGAGTACAGAAGGTATCTCTACAGCGCACAAAGGAGTACACGAGGTATCTCTACAGCGTACAAAGGAGTACAGAAGGTATCTCTACAGCGCACAAAGGAGTACAGAAGGTATCTCTACAGCGCAAAAAGGAGTACAGAAGGTATCTCTACAGCGCACAAAGGAGTACAGGAAATATCTCTAGAACGTACAAAGGAGTACACGATGTATCTCTACAGCGTACAAAGGAGTACAGAAGGTATCTCTACAGCGCACAAAGGAGTACAGAAGGTATCTCTACAGCGCACAAAGGAGTACAGAAGGTATCTCTACAGCGCACAAAGGAGTACAGAAGGTATTTCTACAGCGCACAAAGAAGTACAGAAGGTATCTCTACAGCGCACAAAGGAGTACAGAAGGTATCTCTACAGCGCACAAAGGACTACAGGAAATATCTCTAGAACGTACAAAGGAGTACACGAGGTATCTCTACAGCGTACAAAGGAGTACAGAAGGTATCTCTACAGCGCACAAAGGAGTACAGAAGGTATCTCTACAGCGCACAAAGGAATACAGAAGGTATCTCTACAGCGCACAAAGGAGTACAGAAGGTATCTCTACAGCGCACAAAGGAGTACAGAAGGTATCTCTACAGCGCACAAAGGAGTACAGAAGGTATCTCTACAGCGCACAAAGGAGTACAGAAGGTATCTCTACAGCGCACAAAGGAGTACAGGAAATATCTCTTGAACGTACAAAGGAGTACACGAGGTATCTCTACAGCGTACAAAGGAGTACAGAAGGTATCTCTACAGCGCACAAAGGAGTACAGAAGGTATCTCTACAGCGCACAAAGGAGTACAGAAGGTATCTCTACAGCGCACAAAGGAGTACGGAAGGTATCTCTACAGCGCACAAAGGAGTACAGGAAATATCTCTAGAACGTACAAAGGAGTACACGAGGTATCTCTACAGCGTACAAAGGAGTACAGAAGGTATCTCTACAGCGCACAAAGGAGTACAGAAGGTATCTCTACAGCGCACAAAGGAGTACAGAAGGTACCTCTACAGCGCACAAAGGAGTACAAAAGGTATCTCTACAGCGCACAAAGGAGTACAGGAAATATCTCTAGAACGTACAAAGGAGTACAGAAGGTATCTCTACAGCGCACAAAGGAGTACAAAAGGTATCTCTACAGCGCACAAAGGAGTACAGAAGGTATCTCTACAGCGCACAAAGGAGTACAGAAGGTATCTCTACAGCGCACAAAGGAGTACAGAAGGTATCTCTACAGCGCACAAAGGAGTACAGAAGGTATCTCTACAGCGCACAAAGGAGTACAGGAAATATCTCTAGAACGTTCAAAGGAGTACAGAAGGTATCTCTATAGCGCACATAGGAGTACAGAAGGTATCTCTACAGCGCACAAAGGTGTACAGAAGGTATCTCTACAGCGCACAAAGGAGTACAGAAGGTATCTATACAGCGCACAAAGGAGTACAGAAGGTATCTCTACAGCGCACAAAGGAGTACAGAAGGTATCTCTACAGCGCACAAAGGAGTAAAAAAGGTATCTCTTCAGCGCACAAAGGAGTTCAGAAGGTATCTCTACAGCGCACAAAGGAGTACAGGAAATATCTCTAGAACGTACAAAGGAGTACACGAGGTATCTCTACAGCGTACAAAGGAGTACAGAAGGTATCTCTACAGCGCACAAAGGAGTACAGAAGGTACCTCTACAGCGCACAAAGGAGTACAGGAAATATCTCTAGAACGTACAAAGGAGTACAGAAGGTATCTCTACAGCGCACAAAGGAGTACAGAAGGTATCTCTACAGCGCACAAAGGAGTACAGAAGGTATCTCTACAGCGCACAAAGGAGTACAGGAAATATCTCTAGAATGTACAAAGGAGTACACGAGGTATTTCTACAGCGTACAAAGGAGTACAGAAGGTATCTCTACAGCGCACAAAGGAGTACAGGAAATATCTCTAGAACGTATAAAGGAGTACACGAGGTATCTCTACAGCGTACAAAGGAGTACAGAAGGTATCTCTACAGCGCACAAAGGAGTACAGAAGGTATCTCTACAGCACACAAAGGAGTACAGGAGGTATCTCTACAACGCAAAAAGGAGTACAGAAGGTATCTCTACAGCGCACAAAGGAGTACAGAAGGTATCTCTACAGCGCACAAAGGAGTACAGAAGGTATCTCTACAGCGCACAAAGGAGTACAGAAGGTATCTCTACAGCGCACAAAGGAGTACAGAAGGTATCTCTACTGCGCACAAAGGAGTACAGAAGGTATCTCTATAGCGCACAAAGGAGTACAGAAGGTATCTCTACAGCGCACAAAGGAGTACAGAAGGTATCTCTACAGCGCACAAAGGAGTACAGAAGGTATCTCTACAGCGCACAAAGGAGTACAGAAGGTATCTCTACAGCGCACAAAGGAGTACAGAAAGTATCTCTACAGCGCACAAGGGAGTACAGAAGGTATCTCTACAGCGCACAAAGGAGTACAGAAGGTATCTCTACAGCGCACAAAGGAGTACAGGAAATATCTCTAGAACGTACACAGGAGTACACGAGGTATCTCTACAGCGTACAAAGGAGTACAGAAGGTATCTCTTCAGCGCACAAAGGAGTACAGAAGGTATCTCTACAACGCACAAAGGAGTACAGAAAGTATCTCTACAGCGCACAAAGGAGTACAGAAGGTATCTCTACAGCGCACAAAGGAGTACAGAAGTTATCTCTACAGTGCACAAAGGAAAACAGGAAATATCTCTCGAACGTACAAAGGAGTACACGAGGTATCTCTACAGCGTACAAAGGAGTACAGAAGGTATCTCTACAGCGCACAAAGGAGTACAGAAGGTATCTCTACAGCACACAAAGGAGTACAGAAGGTATCTCTACAGCGCACAAAGGAGTACAGAAGGTATCTCTAGAGCGCACAAAGGAGTACAGAAGGTATCTCTACAGCGCACAAAGGAGTACAGGAAATATCTCTAGAACGTACAAAGGAGTACACGAGGTATCTCTACAGCGTACAAAGGAGTACAGAAGGTATCTCTACAGCGCACAAAGGAGTACAGAAGGTATCTCTACAGCGCACAAAGGAGTACAGAAGGTATCTCTACAGCGCACAAAGGAGTACAGAAGGTTTCTCTACAGCGCACAAAGGAGTACAGAAGGTATCTTTACAGCGCACAAAGGAGTACAGAAGGTATGTCTACAGCGCACAAAGGAGTACAGAAGGTATCTCTACAGCGCACAAAGGAGTACAGAAGGTATCTCTACAGCGCACAAAGGAGTACAGGAAATATCTCTAGAACGTACAAAGGAGTACACGAGGTATCTCTACAGCGTACAAAGGAGTAGAGAAGGTATCTCTACAGCGCACAAAGGAGTACAGAAGGTTTCTCCAAAGCGCACAAAGGAGTACAGAAGGTATCTCTACAGCGCACAAAGGAGTACAGAAGGTATCTCTACAGCGCACAAAGGAGTACAGAAGGTATCTCTACAGCGCACAAAGGAGTACAGGGAATATCTCTAGAACGTACAAAGGAGTACACGAGGTATCTCTACAGCGTACAAAGGAGTACAGAAGGTATCTCTACAGCGCACAAAGGAGTACAGAAGGTATCTCTACAGCGCACAAAGGAGTACAGAAGGTATCTCTACAGCGCACAAAGGAGTACAGAAGGTATCTCTACAGCGCACAAAGGAGTACAGAAGGTATCTCTACAGCGCACAAAGGAGTACAGAAGGTATATCTACTGCGCACAAAGGAGTACAGAAGGTATCTCTACAGCGCACAAAGGAGTACAGGAAATATCTCTAGAACGTACAAAGGAGTACACGAGGTATCTCTAAAGCGTACAAAGGAGTACAAAAGGTATCTCTACAGCGCACAAAGGAGTACAGAAGGTATCTCTACAGCGCACAAAGGAGTACAGAAGGTATCTCTACAGCGCACAAAGGAGTACAGAAGGTATCTCTACAGCGCACAAAGGAGTACAGAAGGTATCTCTACAGCGCACAAAGGAGTACAGGGAATATCTCTAGAACGTACAAAGGAGTACAGAAGGTATCTCTACAGCGCACAAAGGAGTACAGAAGGTATCTCCACAGCGCACGAAGGAGTACAGAAGGTATCTCTACAGCGCACAAAGGAGTACACGAGGTATCTCTACAGCGTACAAAGGAGTACAGAAGGTATCTCTACAGCGCACAAAGGAGTACAGAAGGTATCTCTACAGCGCACAAAGGAGTACAGAAGGTATCTCTACAGCGCACAAAAGAGTACAGAAGGTATCTCTACAGCGCACAAAGGAGTACAGAAGGTATCTCTACAGCGCACAAAGGAGTACAGGAAATATCTCTAGAACGTACAAAGGAGTACACGAGGTATCTCTACAGCGTACAAAGGAGTACAGAAGGTATCTCTACAGCGCACAAAGGAGTACAGAAGGTATCTCTACAGCGCACAAAGGAGTACAGGAAATATCTCTAGAACGTACAAAGGAGTACACGAGGTATCTCTACAGCGTACAAAGGAGTACAGAAGGTATCTCTACAGCGCACATAGGTGTACAGAAGGTATCTCTACAGCGCACAAAGGAGTACAGAAGGTATCTCTACAGCGCACAAAGGAGTACACGAGGTATCTCTACAGCGTACAAAGGAGTACAGAAGGTATCTCTACAGCGCACAAAGGAGTACAGAAGGTATCTCTACAGCGCACAAAGGAGTACAGAAGGTATCTCTACAGCGCACAAAGGAGTACAGGAAATATCTCTAGAACGTACAAAGGAGTACACGATGTATCTCTACAGCGTACAAAGGAGTACAGAAGGTATCTCTACAGCGCACAAAGGAGTACAGAAGGTATCTCTACAGCGCACAAAGGAGTACAGAAGGTATCTCTACAGCGCACAAAGGAGTACAGAAGGTATCTCTACAGCGCACAAAGAAGTACAGAAGGTATCTTTACAGCGCACAAAGGAGTACAGAAGGTATCTCTACAGCGCACAAAGGACTACAGGAAATATCTCTAGAACGTACAAAGGAGTACACGAGGTATCTCTACAGCGTAAAAAGGAGTACAGAAGGTATCTCTAGAGCGCACAAAGGAGTACAGAAGGTATCTCTACAGCGCACAAAGGAATACAGAAGGTATCTCTACAGCGCACAAAGGAGTACAGAAGGTATCTTCTACAGCGCACAAAGGAGTACAGAAGGTATCTCTACAGCGCACAAAGGAGTACAGAAGGTATCTCTACAGCGCACAAAGGAGTACAGAAGGTATCTCTACAGCGCACAAAGGAGTACAGGAAATATCTCTAGAACGTACAAAGGAGTACACGAGGTATCTCTACAGCGTACAAAGGAGTACAGAAGGTATCTCTACAGCGCACAAAGGAGTACAGAAGGTATCTCTACAGCGCACAAAGGAGTACAGAAGGTATCTCTACAGCGCACAAAGGAGTACGGAAGGTATCTCTACAGCGCACAAAGGAGTACAGGAAATATCTCTAGAACGTACAAAGGAGTACACGAGGTATCTCTACAGCGTACAAAGGAGTACAGAAGGTATCTCTACAGCGCACAAAGGAGTACAAAAGGTATTTCTACAGCGCACAAAGGAGTACAGAAGGTATCTCTACAGCGCACAAAGGAGTACAGAAGGTATCTCTACAGCGCACAAAGGAGTACAGAAGGTATCTCTACAGCGCACAAAGGAGTACAGAAGGTATCTCTACAGCGCACAAAGGAGTACAGGAAATATCTCTAGAACGTTCAAAGGAGTACAGAAGGTATCTCTATAGCGCACATAGGAGTACAGAAGGTATCTCTACAGCGCACAAAGGTGTACAGAAGGTATCTCTACAGCGCACAAAGGAGTACAGAAGGTATCTCTACAGCGCACAAAGGAGTACAGAAGGTATCTCTACAGCGCACAAAGGAGTACAGAAGGTATCTCTACAGCGCACAAAGGAGTAAAGAAGGTATCTCTTCAGCGCACAAAGGAGTACAGAAGGTATCTCTACAGCGCACAAAGGAGTACAGGAAATATCTCTAGAACGTACAAAGGAGTACACGAGGTATCTCTACAGCGTACAAAGGAGTACAGAAGGTATCTCTACAGCGCACAAAGGAGTACAGAAGGTATCTCTACAGCGCACAAAGGAGTACAGGAAATATCTCTAGAACGTGCAAAGGAGTACAGAAGGTATCTCTACAGCGCACAAAGGAGTACAGAAGGTATCTCTACAGCGCACAAAGGAGTACAGAAGGTATCTCTACAGCGCACAAAGGAGTACAGGAAATATCTCTAGAATGTACAAAGGAGTACACGAGGTATCTCTACAGCGTACAAAGGAGTACAGAAGGTATCTCTACAGCGCACAAAGGAGTACAGGAAATATCTCTAGAACGTATAAAGGAGTACACGAGGTATCTCTACAGCGTACAAAGGAGTACAGAAGGTATCTCTACAGCGCACAAAGGAGTACAGAAGGTATCTCTACAGCACACAAAGGAGTACAGGAGGTATCTCTACAACGCAAAAAGGAGTACAGAAGGTATCTCTACAGCGCACAAAGGAGTACAGAAGGTATCTCTACAGCGCACAAAGGAGTACAGAAGGTATCTCTACAGCGCACAAAGGAGTACAGAAGGTATCTCTACAGCGCACAAAGGAGTACAGAAGGTATCTCTACAGCGCACAAAGGAGTACAGAAGGTATCTCTACAGCGCACAAAGGAGTACAGAAGGTATCTCTACAGCGCACAAAGGAGTACAGAAGGTATCTCTACAGCGCACAAAGGAGTACAGAAGGTATCTCTACAGCGCACAAAGGAGTACAGAAGGTATCTCTACAGCGCACAAAGGAGTACAGAAAGTATCTCTACAGCGCACAAGGGAGTACAGAAGGTATCTCTACAGCGCACAAAGGAGTACAGAAGGTATCTCTACAGCGCACAAAGGAGTACAGGAAATATCTCTAGAACGTACACAGGAGTACACGAGGTATCTCTACAGCGTACAAAGGAGTACAGAAGGTATCTCTACAGCGCACAAAGGAGTACAGAAGGTATCTCTACAACGCACAAAGGAGTACAGAAGGTATCTCTACAGCGCACAAAGGAGTACAGAAGGTATCTCTACAGCGCACAAAGGAGTACAGAAGTTATCTCTACAGTGCACAAAGGAAAACAGGAAATATCTCTCGAACGTACAAAGGAGTACACGAGGTATCTCTACAGCGTACAAAGGAGTACAGAAGGTATCTCTACAGCGCACAAAGGAGTACAGAAGGTATCTCTACAGCACACAAAGGAGTACAGAAGGTATCTCTACAGCGCACAAAGGAGTACAGAAGGTATCTCTAGAGCGCACAAAGGAGTACAGAAGGTATCTCTACAGCGCACAAAGGAGTACAGGAAATATCTCTAGAACGTACAAAGGAGTACACGATGTATCTCTACAGCGTACAAAGGAGTACAGAAGGTATCTCTACAGCGCACAAAGGAGTACAGAAGGTATCTCTACAGCGCACAAAGGAGTACAGAAGGTATCTCTACAGCGCACAAAGGAGTACAGAAGGTTTCTCTACAGCGCACAAAGGAGTACAGAAGGTATCTTTACAGCGCACAAAGGAGTACAGAAGGTATGTCTACAGCGCGCAAAGGAGTACAGAAGGTATCTATACAGCGCACAAAGGAGTACAGAAGGTATCTCTACAGCGCACAAAGGAGTACAGGAAATATCTCTAGAACGTACAAAGGAGTACACGAGGTATCTCTACAGCGTACAAAGGAGTAGAGAAGGTATCTCTACAGCGCACAAAGGAGTACAGAAGGTTTCTCTAAAGCGCACAAAGGAGTACAGAAGGTATCTCTACAGCGCACAAAGGAGTACAGAAGGTATCTCTACAGCGCACAAAGGAGTACAGAAGGTATCTCTACAGCGCACAAAGGAGTACAGGGAATATCTCTAGAACGTACAAAGGAGTACACGAGGTATCTCTACAGCGTACAAAGGAGTACAGAAGGTATCTCTACAGCGCACAAAGGAGTACAGAAGGTATCTCTACAGCGCACAAAGGAGTACAGAAGGTATCTCTACAGCGCACAAAGGAGTACAGAAGGTATCTCTACAGCGCACAAAGGAGTACAGAAGGTATCTCTACAGCGCACAAAGGAGTACAGAAGGTATATCTACTGCGCACAAAGGAGTACAGAAGGT
Organism: Morinoia aosen; assembly: GCA_030386875.1. Classification (NCBI taxonomy): domain Eukaryota; kingdom Metazoa; phylum Arthropoda; class Malacostraca; order Amphipoda; family Talitridae; genus Morinoia; species Morinoia aosen. The sequence goes on from JASJYW010000027.1 coordinate 12,663,117, forward strand.
ATCTCTACAGCGCACAAAGGAGTACAGGAAATATCTCTAGAACGTACAAAGGAGTACACGAGGTATCTCTAAAGCGTACAAAGGAGTACAAAAGGTATCTCTACAGCGCACAAAGGAGTACAGAAGGTATCTCTACAGCGCACAAAGGAGTACAGAAGGTATCTCTACAGCGCACAAAGGAGTACAGAAGGTATCTCTACAGCGCACAAAGGAGTACAGAAGGTATCTCTACAGCGCACAAAGGAGTACAGGGAATATCTCTAGAACGTACAAAGGAGTACAGAAGGTATCTCTACAGCGCACAAAGGAGTACAGAAGGTATCTCCACAGCGCACGAAGGAGTACAGAAGGTATCTCTACAGCGCACAAAGGAGTACACGAGGTATCTCTACAGCGTACAAAGGAGTACAGAAGGTATCTCTACAGCGCACAAAGGAGTACAGAAGGTATCTCTACAGCGCACAAAGGAGTACAGAAGGTATCTCTACAGCGCACAAAAGAGTACAGAAGGTATCTCTACAGCGCACAAAGGAGTACAGAAGGTATCTCTACAGCGCACAAAGGAGTACAGGAAATATCTCTAGAACGTACAAAGGAGTACACGAGGTATCTCTACAGCGTACAAAGGAGTACAGAAGGTATCTCTACAGCGCACAAAGGAGTACAGAAGGTATCTCTACAGCGCACAAAGGAGTACAGGAAATATCTCTAGAACGTACAAAGGAGTACACGAGGTATCTCTACAGCGTACAAAGGAGTACAGAAGGTATCTCTACAGCGCACATAGGTGTACAGAAGGTATCTCTACAGCGCACAAAGGAGTACAGAAGGTATCTCTACAGCGCACAAAGGAGTACACGAGGTATCTCTACAGCGTACAAAGGAGTACAGAAGGTATCTCTACAGCGCACAAAGGAGTACAGAAGGTATCTCTACAGCGCACAAAGGAGTACAGAAGGTATCTCTACAGCGCACAAAGGAGTACAGGAAATATCTCTAGAACGTACAAAGGAGTACACGATGTATCTCTACAGCGTACAAAGGAGTACAGAAGGTATCTCTACAGCGCACAAAGGAGTACAGAAGGTATCTCTACAGCGCACAAAGGAGTACAGAAGGTATCTCTACAGCGCACAAAGGAGTACAGAAGGTATCTCTACAGCGCACAAAGAAGTACAGAAGGTATCTTTACAGCGCACAAAGGAGTACAGAAGGTATCTCTACAGCGCACAAAGGACTACAGGAAATATCTCTAGAACGTACAAAGGAGTACACGAGGTATCTCTACAGCGTACAAAGGAGTACAGAAGGTATCTCTAGAGCGCACAAAGGAGTACAGAAGGTATCTCTACAGCGCACAAAGGAATACAGAAGGTATCTCTACAGCGCACAAAGGAGTACAGAAGGTATCTTCTACAGCGCACAAAGGAGTACAGAAGGTATCTCTACAGCGCACAAAGGAGTACAGAAGGTATCTCTACAGCGCACAAAGGAGTACAGAAGGTACCTCTACAGCGCACAAAGGAGTACAGGAAATATCTCTAGAACGTACAAAGGAGTACACGAGGTATCTCTACAGCGTACAAAGGAGTACAGAAGGTATCTCTACAGCGCACAAAGGAGTACAGAAGGTATCTCCACAGCGCACAAAGAAGTACAGAAGGTATCTCTACAGCGCACAAAGGAGTACGGAAGGTATCTCTACATCGCACAAAGGAGTACAGGAAATATCTCTAGAACGTACAAAGGAGTACACGAGGTATCTCTACAGCGTACAAAGGAGTACAGAAGGTATCTCTACAGCGCACAAAGGAGTACAGAAGGTATCTCTACAGCGCACAAAGGAGTACAGAAGGTACCTCTACAGCGCACAAAGTAGTACAAAAGGTATCTCTACAGCGCACAAAGGAGTACAGGAAATATCTCTTGAACGTACAAAGGAGTACAGAAGGTATCTCTACAGCGCACAAAGGAGTACAAAAGGTATCTCTACAGCGCACGAAGGAGTACAGAAGGTATCTCTACAGCGCACAAAGGAGTACAGAAGGTATCTCTACAGCGCACAAAGGAGTACAGAAGGTATCTCTACAGCGCACAAAGGAGTACAGAAGGTATCTCTACAGCGCACAAAGAAGTACAGGAAATATCTCTAGAACGTTCAAAGGAGTACAGAAGGTATCTCTACAGCGCACATAGGAGTACAGAAGGTATCTCTACAGCGCACAAAGGAGTACAGAAGGTATTTATACAGCGCACAAAGGAGTACAGAAGGTATCTCTACAGCGCACAAAGGAGTACAGAAGGTATCTCTACAGCGCAAAAAGGAGTACAGAAGGTATCTCTACAGCGCACAAAGGAGTAAAGAAGGTATCTCTACAGCGCACAAAGGAGTACAGAAGGTATCTCTACAGCGCACAAAGGAGTACAGGAAATATCTCTAGAACGTACAAAGGAGTACACGAGGTATCTCTACAGCGTACAAAGGAGTACAGAAGGTATCTCTACAGCGCACAAAGGAGTACAGAAGGTATCTCTACAGCGCACAAAGGAGTACAGGAAATATCTCTAGAACGTACAAAGGAGTACAGAAGGTATCTCTACAGCGCACAAAGGAGTACAGAAGGTATCTCTACAGCGCACAAAGGAGTACAGGGAATATCTCTAGAACGTACAAAGGAGTACACGAGGTATCTCTACAGCGTACAAAGGAGTACAGAAGGTATCTCTACAGCGCACAAAGGAGTACAGAAGGTATCTCTACAGCGCACAAAGGAGTACAGAAGGTATCTCTACAGCGCACAAAGGAGTACAGAAGGTATCTCTACAGCGCACAAAGGAGTACAGAAGGTATCTCTACAGCGCACAAAGGAGTACAGAAGGTATATCTACTGCGCACAAAGGAGTACAGAAGGTATCTCTACAGCGCACAAAGGAGTACAGGAAATATCTCTAGAACGTACAAAGGAGTACACGAGGTATCTCTAAAGCGTACAAAGGAGTACATAAGGTATCTCTACAGCGCACAAAGGAGTACAGAAGGTATCTCTACAGCGCACAAAGGAGTACAGAAGGTATCTCTACAGCGCACAAAGGAGTACAGAAGGTATCTCTACAGCGCACAAAGGAGTACAGAAGGTATCTCTACAGCGCACAAAGGAGTACAGGAAATATCTCTAGAACGTACAAAGGAGTACAGAAGGTGTCTCTACAGCGCACAAAGGAGTACAGAAGGTATCTCCACAGCGCACAAAGGAGTACAGAAGGTATCTCTACAGCGCACAAAGGAGTACACGAGGTATCTCTACAGCGTACAAAGGAGTACAGAAGGTATTTCTACAGCGCACAAAGGAGTACAGAAGGTATCTCTACAGCGCACAAAGGAGTACAGAAGGTATCTCTACAGCGCACAAAAGAGTACAGAAGGTATCTCTACAGCGCACAAAGGAGTACAGAAGGTATCTCTACAGCGCACAAAGGAGTACAGGAAATATCTCTAGAACGTACAAAGGAGTACACGAGGTATCTCTACAGCGTACAAAGGAGTACAGAAGGTATCTCTACAGCGCACAAAGGAGTACAGAAGGTATCTCTACAGCGCACAAAGGAGTACAGGAAATATCTCTAGAACGTACAAAGGAGTACACGAGGTATCTCTACAGCGTACAAAGGAGTACAGAAGGTATCTCTACAGCGCACATAGGAGTACAGAAGGTATCTCTACAGCGCACAAAGGAGTACAGAAGGTATCTCTACAGCGCACAAAGGAGTACACGAGGTATCTCTACAGCGTACAAAGGAGTACAGAAGGTATCTCTACAGCGCAAAAAGGAGTACAGAAGGTATCTCTACAGCGCAAAAAGGAGTACAGAAGGTATCTCTACAGCGCACAAAGGAGTACAGGAAATATCTCTAGAACGTACAAAGTAGTACACGATGTATCTCTACAGCGTACAAAGGAGTACAGAAGGTATCTCTACAGCGCACAAAGGAGTACAGAAGGTATCTCTACAGCGCACAAAGGAGTACAGAAGGTATCTCTACAGCGCACAAAGGAGTACAGAAGGTATCTCTACAGCGCACAAAGAAGTACAGAAGGTATCTCTACAGCGCACAAAGGAGTACAGAAGGTATCTCTACAGCGCACAAAGGAGTACAGGAAATATCTCTAGAACGTACAAAGGAGTACACGAGGTATCTCTAAAGCGTACAAAGGAGTACATAAGGTATCTCTACAGCGCACAAAGGAGTACAGAAGGTATCTCTACAGCGCACAAAGGAGTACAGAAGGTATCTCTACAGCGCACAAAGGAGTACAGAAGGTATCTCTACAGCGCACAAAGGAGTACAGAAGGTATCTCTACAGCGCACAAAGGAGTACAGGAAATATCTCTAGAACGTACAAAGGAGTACAGAAGGTGTCTCTACAGCGCACAAAGGAGTACAGAAGGTATCTCCACAGCGCACAAAGGAGTACAGAAGGTATCTCTACAGCGCACAAAGGAGTACACGAGGTATCTCTACAGCGTACAAAGGAGTACAGAAGGTATTTCTACAGCGCACAAAGGAGTACAGAAGGTATCTCTACAGCGCACAAAGGAGTACAGAAGGTATCTCTACAGCGCACAAAAGAGTACAGAAGGTATCTCTACAGCGCACAAAGGAGTACAGAAGGTATCTCTACAGCGCACAAAGGAGTACAGGAAATATCTCTAGAACGTACAAAGGAGTACACGAGGTATCTCTACAGCGTACAAAGGAGTACAGAAGGTATCTCTACAGCGCACAAAGGAGTACAGAAGGTATCTCTACAGCGCACAAAGGAGTACAGGAAATATCTCTAGAACGTACAAAGGAGTACACGAGGTATCTCTACAGCGTACAAAGGAGTACAGAAGGTATCTCTACAGCGCACATAGGAGTACAGAAGGTATCTCTACAGCGCACAAAGGAGTACAGAAGGTATCTCTACAGCGCACAAAGGAGTACACGAGGTATCTCTACAGCGTACAAAGGAGTACAGAAGGTATCTCTACAGCGCAAAAAGGAGTACAGAAGGTATCTCTACAGCGCAAAAAGGAGTACAGAAGGTATCTCTACAGCGCACAAAGGAGTACAGGAAATATCTCTAGAACGTACAAAGTAGTACACGATGTATCTCTACAGCGTACAAAGGAGTACAGAAGGTATCTCTACAGCGCACAAAGGAGTACAGAAGGTATCTCTACAGCGCACAAAGGAGTACAGAAGGTATCTCTACAGCGCACAAAGGAGTACAGAAGGTATCTCTACAGCGCACAAAGAAGTACAGAAGGTATCTCTACAGCGCACAAAGGAGTACAGAAGGTATCTCTACAGCGCACAAAGGACTACAGGAAATATCTCTAGAACGTACAAAGGAGTACACGAGGTATCTCTACAGCGTACAAAGGAGTACAGAAGGTATCTCTACAGCGCACAAAGGAGTACAGAAGGTATCTCTACAGCGCACAAAGGAATACAGAAGGTATCTCTAAAGCGCACAAAGGAGTACAGAAGGTATCTCTACAGCGCACAAAGGAGTACAGAAGGTATCTCTACAGCGCACAAAGGAGTACAGAAGGTATCTCTACAGCGCACAAAGGAGTACAGAAGGTATCTCTACAGCGCACAAAGGAGTACAGGAAATATCTCTTGAACGTACAAAGGAGTACAAGAGGTATCTCTACAGCGTACAAAGGAGTACAGAAGGTATCTCTACAGGGCACAAAGGAGTACAGAAGGTATCTCTACAGCGCACAAAGGAGTACAGAAGGTATCTCTACAGCGCACAAAGGAGTACGGAAGGTATCTCTACAGCGCACAAAGGAGTACAGGAAATATCTCTAGAACGTACAAAGGAGTACACGAGGTATCTCTACAGCGTACAAAGGAGTACAGAAGGTATCTCTACAGCGCACAAAGGAGTACAGAAGGTATCTCTACAGCGCACAAAGGAGTACAGAAGGTACCTCTACAGCGCACAAAGGAGTACAAAAGGTATCTCTACAGCGCACAAAGGAGTACAGGAAATATCTCTAGAACGTACAAAGGAGTACAGAAGGTATCTCTACAGCGCACAAAGGAGTACAAAAGGTATCTCTACAGCGCACAAAGGAGTACAGAAGGTATCTCTACAGCGCACAAAGGAGTACAGAAGGTATCTCTACAGCGCACAAATGAGTACAGAAGGTATCTCTACAGCGCACAAAGGAGTACAGAAGGTATCTCTACAGCGCACAAAGGAGTACAGGAAATATCTCTAGAACGTTCAAAGGAGTACAGAAGGTATCTCTACAGCGCACATAGGAGTACAGAAGGTATCTCTACAGCGCACAAAGGAGTACAGAAGGTATCTCTAGAGCGCACAAAGGAGTACAGAAGGTATCTCTACAGCGCACAAAGGAGTACAGAAGGTATCTCTACAGCGCACAAAGGAGTACAGAAGGTATCTCTACAGCGCACAAAGGAGTAAAGAAGGTATCTCTTCAGCGCACAAAGGAGTACAGAAGGTATCTCTACAGCGCACAAAGGAGTACAGGAAATATCTCTAGAACGTACAAAGGAGTACATGAGGTATCTCTACAGCGTACAAAGGAGTACAGAAGGTATCTCTACAGCGCACAAAGGAGTACAGAAGGTATCTCTACAGCGCACAAAGGAGTACAGGAAATATCTCTAGAACGTACAAAGGAGTACAGAAGGTATCTCTACAGCGCACAAAGGAGTACAGAAGGTATCTCTACAGCGCACAAAGGAGTACAGAAGGTATCTCTACAGCGCACAAAGGAGTACAGGAAATATCTCTAGAACGTACAAAGGAGTACACGAGGTATCTCTACAGCGTACAAAGGAGTACAGAAGGTATCTCTACAGCGCACAAAGGAGTACAGGAAATATCTCTAGAACGTATAAAGGAGTACACGAGGTATCTCTACAGCGTACAAAGGAGTACAGAAGGTATCTCTACAGCGCACAAAGGAGTACAGAAGGTATCTCTACAGCGCACAAAGGAGTACAGAAGGTATTTCTACAGCGCACAAAGGAGTACAGAAGGTATCTCTACAGCGCACAAAGGAGTACAGAGGGTATCTCTACAGCGCACAAAGGAGTACAGAAGGTATCTCTACAGCGCACAAAGGAGTACAGAAGGTATCTCTACAGCGCACAAAGGAGTACAGAAGGTATCTCTACAGCGCACAAAGGAGTACAGAAGGTATCTCTACAGCGCACAAAGGAGTACAGAAGGTATCTCTACAGCGCACAAAGGAGTACAGAAGGTATCTCTACAGCGCACAAAGGAGTACAGAAGGTATCTCTACAACGCACAAAGGAGTACAGAAGGTATCTCTACAGCGCACAAAGGAGTACAGAAGGTATCTCTACAGCGCACAAAGGAGTACAGGAAATATCTCTAGAACGTACAAAGGAGTACACGAGGTATCTCTACAGCGTACAAAGGAGTACAGATGGTATCTCTACAGCGCACAAAGGAGTACAGAAGGTATCTCTACAGCGCACAAAGGAGTACAGGAGGTATCTCTACAACGCAAAAAGGAGTACAGAAGGTATCTCTACAGCGCACAAAGGAGTACAGAAGGTATCTCTACAGCGCACAAAGGAGTACAGAAGGTATCTCTACAGCGCACAAAGGAGTACAGAAGGTATCTCTACAGCGCACAAAGGAGTACAGAAGGTATCTCTACAGCGCACAAAGGAGTACAGAAGGTATCTCTACAGCGCCCAAAGGAGTACAGGAAATATCTCTAGAACGTACAAAGGAGTACACGAGGTATCTCTACAGCGTACAAAGGAGTACAGAAGGTATCTCTACAGCGCACAAAGGAGTACAGAAGGTATCTCTACAGCGCACAAAGGAGTACAGAAGGTATCTCTACAGCGCACAAAGGAGTACAGAAGGTATCTCTACAGCGCACAAAGGAGTACAGGAAATATCTCTAGAACGTACAAAGGAGTACACGAGGTATCTCTACAGCGTACAAAGGAGTACAGAAGGTATCACTACATCGCACAAAGGAGTACAGAAGGTATCTCTACAGCGCACAAAGGAGTACAGGAAATATCTCTAGAACGTACAAAGGAGTACACGAGGTATCTCTACAGCGTACAAAGGAGTACAGAAGGTATCTCTACAGCGCACAAAGGAGTACAGAAGGTATCTCTACAGCGCACAAAGGAGTACAGAAGGTATCTCTACAGCGCACAAAGGAGTACAGAAGGTATCTCTACAGCGCACAAAGGAGTACAGGAAATATCTCTAGAACGCACGAAGGAGTACACGAGGTATCTCTACAGCGTACAAAGGAGTACAGAAGGTATCTCTACAGCGCACAAAGGAGTACAGAAGGTATCTCTACAGCGCACAAAGGAGTACAGAAGGTATCTCTACAGCGCACAAAGGAGTACAGAAGGTATCTCTACACCGCACAAAGGAGTACAGAAGGTATCTCTACAGCGCACAAAGGAGTACAGGAAATATCTCTAGAACGTACAAAGGAGTACACGAGGTATCTCTAGAGCGTACAAAGGAGTACAGAAGGTATCTCTACAGCGCACAAAGAAGTACAGAAGGTATCTCTACAGCGCACAAAGGAGTACAGAAGGTATCTCTGCAGCGCACAAAGGAGTACAGAAGGTATCTCTACAGCGCACAAAGGAGTACAGAAGGTATCTCTACAGCGCACAAAGGAGTACAGAAGGTATCTCTACAGCGCACAAAGGAGTACAGAAGGTATCTCTACAGCGCACAAAGGAGTACAGGAAATATCTCTAGAACGTATAAAGGAGTACACGAGGTATCTCTACAGCGTACAAAGGAGTACAGAAGGTATCTCTACAGCGCACAAAGGAGTACAGAAGGTATCTCTACAGCGCACAAAGGAGTACAGAAGGTATCTCTACAGCGCACAAAGGAGTACAGAAGGTATCTCTACAGCGCACAAAGGAGTACAGGAAATATCTCTAGAACAAGAAAGGAGTACACGAGGTATATCTACAGCGTACAAAGGAGTACAGAAGGTATCTCTACAGCGCACAAAAGAGTACAGAAGGTATCTCTACAGCGCACAAAGGAGTACAGAAGGTATCTCTACAGCGCACAAAGGAGTACAGGAAATATCTCTAGAACGTACAAAGGAGTACACGAGGTATCTCTACAGCGTACAAAGGAGTACAGAAGGTATCTCTACAGCGTACAAAGGAGTACAGAAGGTATCTCTACAGCGCACAAAGGAGTAAAGAAGGTATCTCTACAGCGCACAAAGGAGTACAGAAGGTATCTCTACAGCGCACAAAGGAGTACAGAAGGTATCTCTACAGCGCACAAAGGAGTACAGAAGGTATCTCTACAGCACACAAAGGAGTACAGAAGGTATCTCTACAGCGCACAAAGGAGTACAGAAGGTATCTCTACAGCGCACAAAGGAGTACAGGAAATATCTCTAGAACGTATAAAGGAGTACACGAGGTATCTCTACAGCGTACAAAGGAGTACAGAAGGTATCTCTACAGCGCACAAAGGAGTACAGAAGGTATCTCTTCAGCGCACTAAGGAGTACAGAAGGTATCTCTACAGCGCACAAAGGAGTACAGAAGGTATCTCTACAGCGCACAAAGGAGTACAGGAAATATCTCTAGAACGTACAAAGGAGTACACGAGGTACCTCTACAGCGTACAAAGAAGCACAGAAGGTATCTCTACAGCGCACAAAGGAGTACAGAAGGTATCTCTACAGCGCACAAAGGAGTACAGAAGGTATCTCTAAAGCGCACAAAGGTGTACAGAAGGTATCTCTACAGCGCACAAAGGAGTACAGAAGGTATCTCTACAGCGCACAAAGGAGTACAGAAGGTATCTCTACAGCGCACAAAGGAGTACAGAAAATATCTCTAGAACGTACAAAGGAGTACAGAAGGTATCTCTACAGCGCACAAAGGAGTACAGAAGGTATCTCTACAGCGCACAAAGGAGTACAGAAGGTATCTATACAGCGCACAAAGGAGTACAGGAAATATCTCTACAGCGCACAAAGGAGTACAGAAGGTATCTCTACAGCGCACAAAGAAGTACAGAAGGTATCTCTACAGCGCACAAAGGAGTACAGGAAATATCTCTAGAACGTACAAAGGAGTACACGAGGTATCTCTACAGCGTACAAAGGAGTACAGAAGGTATCTCTACAGCGCACAAAGGAGTACAGAAGGTATCTCTACAGCGCACAAAGGAGTACAGAAGGTATCTCTACAGCGCACAAAGGAGTACAGGAAATATCTCTAAAACGTACAAAGGAGTACACGAGGTATCTCTACAGCGTACAAAGGAGTACAGAAGGTATCTCTACAGCGCACAAAGGAGTACAGGAGGTATCTCTACAGCGAACAAAGGAGTACAGAAGGTATCTCTACAGCGCACAAAGGAGTACAGAAGGTATCTCTACAGCGCACAAAGGAGTACAGAAGGTATCTCTACAGCGCACAAAGGAGTACAGAAGGTATCTCTACAGCGCACAAAGGAGTACAGGAAATATTTCTAGAACGTACAAAGGAGTACACGAGGTATCTCTACAGCGTACAAAGGAGTACAGAAGGTATCTCTACAGCGCACAAAGGAGTACAGAAGGTATCTCTACAGCGCACAAAGGAGTACAGAAGGTATCTCTACAGCGCACAAATGAGTACAGAAGGTATCTCTACAGCGCACAAAGGAGTACAGGAAATATCTCTAGAACGTACAAAGGAGTACACGAGGTATCTCTACAGCGTACAAAGGAGTACAGAAGGTATCTCTACAGCGCACAGAGGAGTACAGAAGGTATCTCTACAGCGCACAAAGGAGTACAGGAAATATCTCTAGAACGTACAAAGGAGTACACGAGGTACCTCTACAGCGTACAAAGGAGTACAGAAGGTATCTCTACAGCGTACAAAGGAGTACAGAAGGTATCTCTACAGCGCACAAAGGAGTACAGAAGGTATCTCTACAGCGCACAAAGGAGTACAGAAGGTATCTCTACAGCGCACAAAGGAGTACAGAAGGTATCTCCACAGCGCACAAAGAAGTACAGAAGGTATCTCTACAGCGCACAAAGGAGTACAGAAGGTATCTCTACAGCGCACAAAAGAGTACAGAAGGTATCTCTACAGCGCACAAAGGAGTACAGGAAGTATCTCTAGAACGTACAAAGGAGTACACGAGGTACCTCTACAGCGTACAAAGGAGTACAGAAGGTATCTCTACAGCGCACAAAGGAGTACAGAAGGTATCTCTACAGCGCACAAAGGAGTACAGAAGGTATCTCTACAGCGCACAAAGGTGTACAGAAGGTATCTCTACAGCGCACAAAGGAGTACAGAAGGTATCTCTACAGCGCACAAAGGAGTACAGAAGGTATCTCTACAGCGCACAAAGGAGTACAGAAAATATCTCTAGAACGTACAAAGGAGTACAGAAGGTATCTCTACAGCGCACAAAGGAGTACAGAAGGTATCTCTACAGCGCACAAAGGAGTACAGAAGGTATCTCTACAGCGCACAAAGGAGTACAGGAAATATCTCTACAGCGCACAAAGGAGTACAGAAGGTATTTCTACAGCGCACAAAGGAGTACAGAAGGTATCTCTACAGCGCACAAAGGAGTACAGGAAATATCTCTAGAACGTACAAAGGAGTACACGAGGTATCTCTACAGCGTACAAAGGAGTACAGAAGGTATCTCTACAGCGCACAAAGGAGTACAGAAGGTATCTCTACAGCGCACAAAGGAGTACAGAAGGTATCTCTACAGCGCACAAAGGAGTACAGAAGGTATCTCTACAGCGCACAAAGGAGTACAGGAAATATCTCTAAACGTACACAGGAGTACACGAGGTATCTCTACAGCGTACAAAGGAGTACAGAAGGTATCTCTACAGCGCACAAAGGAGTACAGGAGGTATCTCTACAGCGCACAAAGGAGTACAGAAGGTATCTCTACAGCGCACAAAGGAGTACAGAAGGTATCTCTACAGCGCACAAAGGAGTACAGAAGGTATCTCTACAGCGCACAAAGGAGTACAGAAGGTATCTCTACAGCGCCCAAAGGAGTACAGGAAATATCTCTAGAACGTACAAAGGAGTACACGAGGTATCTCTACAGCGTACAAAGGAGTACAGAAGGTATCTCTACAGCGCACAAAGGAGTACAGAAGGTATCTCTACAGCGCACAAAGGAGTACAGAAGGTATCTCTACAGCGCACAAAGGAGTACAGAAGGTATCTCTACAGCGCACAAAGGAGTACAGGAAATATCTCTAGAACGTACAAAGGAGTACACGAGGTATCTCTACAGCGTACAAAGGAGTACAGAAGGTATCTCTACATCGCACAAAGGAGTACAGAAGGTATCTCTACAGCGCACAAAGGAGTACAGGAAATATCTCTAGAACGTACAAAGGAGTACACGAGGTATCTCTACAGCGTACAAAGGAGTACAGAAGGTATCTCTACAGCGCACAAAGGAGTACAGAAGGTATCTCTACAGCGCACAAAGGAGTACAGAAGGTATCTCTACAGCGCACAAAGGAGTACAGAAGGTATCTCTACAGCGCACAAAGGAGTACAGGAAATATCTCTAGAACGCACGAAGGAGTACACGAGGTATCCCTAGAGCGTACAAAGGAGTACAGAAGGTATCTCTACAGCGCACAAAGGAGTACAGAAGGAAACTCTACAGCGCACAAAGGAGTACAGAAGGTATCTCTACAGCGCACAAAGGAGTACAGAAGGTATCTCTACACCGCACAAAGGAGTACAGAAGGTATCTCTACAGCGCACAAAGGAGTACAGGAAATATCTCTAGAACGTACAAAGGAGTATACGAGGTATCTCTACAGCGTACAAAGGAGTACAGAAGGTATCTCTACAGCGCACAAAGAAGTACAGAAGGTATCTCTACAGCGCACAAAGGAGTACAGAAGGTATCTCTCCAGCGCACAAAGGAGTACAGAAGGTATCTCTACAGCGCACAAAGGAGTACAGAAGGTATCTCTACAGCGCACAAAGGAGTACAGAAGGTATCTCTACAGCGCACAAAGGAGTACAGAAGGTATCTCTACAGCGCACAAAGGAGTACAGAAGGTATCTCTACAGCGCACAAAGGAGTACAGAAGGTATCTCTACAGCGCACAAAGGAGTACAGGAAGTATCTCTAGAACGTAGAAAGGAGTACACGAGGTATATCTACAGCGTACAAAGGAGTACAGAAGGTATCTCTACAGCGCACAAAGGAGTACAGAAGGTATCTCTACAGCGCACAAAGGAGTACAGAAGGTATCTCTACAGCGCACAAAGGAGTACAGGAAATATCTCTAGAACGTACAAAGGAGTACACGAGGTATCTCTACAGCGTACAAAGGAGTACAGAAGGTATCTCTACAGCGTACAAAGGAGTACAGAAGGTATCTCTACAGCGCACAAAGGAGTAAAGAAGGTATCTCTACAGCGCACAAAGGAGTACAGAAGGTATCTCTACAGCGCACAAAGGAGTACAGAAGGTATCTCTACAGCGCACAAAGGAGTACAGAAGGTATCTCTACAGCGCACAAAGGAGTACAGAAGGTATCTCTACAGCGCACAAAGGAGTACAGAAGGTATCTCTACAGCGCACAAAGGAGTACAGAAGGTATCTCTACATCGCACAAAGGAGTACAGAAGGTATCTCTACAGCGCACAAAGGAGTACAGGAAATATCTCTAGAACGTATAAAGGAGTACACGAGGTATCTCTACAGCGTACAAAGGAGTACAGAAGGTATCTCTAGAGCGCACAAAGGAGTACAGAAGGTATCTCTACAGCGCACTAAGGAGTACAGAAGGTATCTCTACAGCGCACAAAGGAGTACAGAAGGTATCTCTACAGCGCACAAAGGAGTACAGGAAATATCTCTAGAACGTACAAAGGAGTACACGAGGTACCTCTACAGCGTACAAAGAAGCACAGAATGTATCTCTACAGCGCACAAAGGAGTACAGAAGGTATCTCTACAGCGCACAAAGGAGTACAGAAGGTATCTCTAAAGCGCACAAAGGTGTACAGAAGGTATCTCTACAGCGCACAAAGGAGTACAGAAGGTATCTCTACAGCGCACAAAGGAGTACAGAAGGTATCTCTACAGCGCACAAAGGAGTACAGAAAATATCTCTAGAACGTACAAAGGAGTACAGAACGTATCTCTACAGCGCACAAAGGAGTACAGAAGGTATCTCTACAGCGCACAAAGGAGTACAGAAGGTATCTCTACAGCGCACAAAGGAGTGCAGGAAATATCTCTACAGCGCACAAAGGAGTACAGAAGGTATCTCTACAGCGCACAAAGAAGTACAGAAGGTATCTCTACAGCGCACAAAGGAGTACAGGAAATATCTCTAGAACGTACAAAGGAGTACACGAGGTATCTCTACAGCGTACAAAGGAGTACAGAAGGTATCTCTACAGCGCACAAAGGAGTACAGAAGGTATCTCTACAGCGCACAAAGGAGTACAGAATGTATCTCTACAGCGCACAAAGGAGTACAGGAAATATCTCTAAAACGTACAAATGAGTACACGAGGTATCTCTACAGCGTACAAAGGAGTACAGAAGGTATCTCTACAGCGCACAAAGGAGTACAGGAGGTATCTCTACAGCGCACAAAGGAGTTCAGAAGGTATCTCTACAGCGCACAAAGGAGTACAGAAGGTATCTCTACAGCGCACAAAGGAGTACAGAAGGTATCTCTACAGCGCACAAAGGAGTACAGAAGGTATCTCTACAGCGCACAAAGGAGTACAGGAAATATCTCTAGAACGTACAAAGGAGTACACGAGGTATCTCTACAGCGTACAAAGGAGTACAGAAGGTATCTCTACAGCGCACAAAGGAGAACAGAAGGTATCTCTACAGCGCACAAAGGAGTACAGAAGGTATCTCTACAGCGCACAAAGGAGTACAGAAGGTATCTCTACAGCGCACAAAGGAGTACAGGAAATATCTCTAGAACGTACAAAGGAGTACACGAGGTATCTCTACAGCGTACAAAGGAGTACAGAAGGTATCTCTACAGCGCACAGAGGAGTACAGAAGGTATCTCTACAGCGCACAAAGGAGTACAGGAAATATCTCTAGCACGTACAAAGGAGTACACGAGGTACCTCTACAGCGTACAAAGGAGTA
Source organism: Morinoia aosen (assembly GCA_030386875.1). Taxonomy (NCBI): domain Eukaryota; kingdom Metazoa; phylum Arthropoda; class Malacostraca; order Amphipoda; family Talitridae; genus Morinoia; species Morinoia aosen. The sequence continues at coordinate 12,678,340 of JASJYW010000027.1, forward strand.
CAGAAGGTATCTCTACAGCGTACAAAGGAGTACAGAAGGTATCTCTACAGCGCACAAAGGACTACAGAAGGTATCTCTACAGCGCACAAAGGAGTACAGAAGGTATCTCTACAGCGCACAAAGGAGTACAGAAGGTATCTCTACAGCGCACAAAGGAGTACAGAAGGTATCTCTACAGCGCACAAAGGAGTACAGAAGGTATCTCTACAGCGCACAAAGGAGTACAGAAGGTATCTCTACAGCGCACAAAGGAGTACAGGAAATATCTCTAGAACGTATAAAGGAATACACGAGGTATCTCTACAGCGTACAAAGGAGTACAGAAGGTATCTCTACAGTGCACAAAGGAGTACAGAAGGTATCTCTACAGCGCACAAAGGAGTAAAGAAGGTATCTCTAAAGCGCACAAAGGAGTACAGAAGGTATCTCTACAGCGCACAAAGGAGTACATGAAATATCTCTAGAACGTACAAAGGAGTACACGAGGTACCTCTACAGCGTACAAAGAAGTACAGAAGGTGTCTCTACAGCGCACAAAGGAGTACAGAAGGTATCTCTACAGCGCACAAAGGAGTACAGAAGGTATCTCTACAGCGCACAAAGGTGTACAGAAGGTATCTCTACAGCGCACAAAGGAGTACAGAAGGTATCTCTACAGCGCACATAGGAGTACAGAAGGTATCTCTACAGCGCACAAAGGAGTACAGAAAATATCTCTAGAACGTACAAAGGAGTACAGAAGGTATCTCTACAGCGCACAAAGGAGTACAGAAGGTATCTCTACAGCGCACAAAGGAGTACAGAAGGTATCTCTACAGCGCACAAAGGAGTACAGGAAATATCTCTACAGCGCACAAAGGAGTACAGAAGGTATCTCTACAGCGCACAAAGGAGTACAGAAGGTATCTCTACAGCGCACAAAGGAGTACAGGAAATATCTCTAGAACGTACAAAGGAGTACACGAGGTATCTCTACAGCGTACAAAGGAGTACAGAAGGTATCTCTACAGCGCACAAAGGAGTACAGAAGGTATCTCTACAGCGCACAAAGGAGTACAGAAGGTATCTCTACAGCGCACAAAGGAGTACAGGAAATATCTCTAAAACGTACAAAGGAGTACACGAGGTATCTCTACAGCGTACAAAGGAGTACAGAAGGTATCTCTACAGCGCACTAAGGAGTACAGGAGGTATCTCTACAGCGCACAAAGGAGTACAGAAGGTATCTCTACAGCGCACAAAGGAGTACAGAAGGTATCTCTACAGCGCACAAAGGAGTACAGGAGGTATCTCTACAGCGCACAAAGGAGTACAGAAGGTATCTCTACAGCGCACAAAGGAGTACAGGAAATATCTCTAGAACGTACAAAGGAGTACACGAGGTATCTCTACAGCGTACAAAGGAGTACGGAAGGTATCTCTACAGCGCACAAAGGAGTACAGAAGGTATCTCTACAGCGCACAAATGAGTATAGAAGGTATCTCTACAGCGCACAAAGGAGTACAGAAGGTATCTCTACAGCGCACAAAGGAGTACAGGAAATATCTCTAGAACCTACAAAGGAGTACACGAGGTATCTCTACAGCGTACAAAGGAATACAGAAGGTATCTCTACAGCGCACAAAGGAGTACAGAAGGTGTCTCTACAGCGCACAAAGGAGTACAGGAAATATCTCTAGAACGTACAAAGGAGTACACGAGGTATCTCTACAGCGTACAAAGGAGTACAGAAGGTATCTCTACAGCGCACAAAGGAGTACAGAAGGTATCTCTACAGCGCACAAAGGAGTACAGAAGGTATCTCTACAGCGCACAAAGGAGTACAGAAGGTATCTCTACAGCGCACAAAGGAGTACAGGAAATATCTCTAGAACGCACGAAGGAGTACACGAGGTATCTCTACAGCGTACAAAGGAGTACAGAAGGTATCTCTACAGCGCACAAAGGAGTACAGAAGGTATCTCTACAGCGCACAAAGGAGTACAGAAGGTATCTCTACAGCGCACAAAGGAGTACAGAAGGTATCTCTACACCGCACAAAGGAGTACAGAAGGTATCTCTACAGCGCACAAAGGAGTACAGGAAATATCTCTAGAACGTACAAAGGAGTACACGAGGTATCTCTACAGCGTACAAAGGAGTACAGAAGGTATCTCTACAGCGCACAAAGGAGTACAGAAGGTATCTCTACAGCGCACAAAGGAGTACAGAAGGTATCTCTACAGCGCACAAAGGAGTACAGAAGGTATCTCTACAGCGCACAAAGGAGTACAGAAGGTATCTCTACAGCGCACAAAGGAGTACAGAAGGTATCTCTACAGCGCACAAAGGAGTACAGAAGGTATCTCTACAGCGCACAAAGGAGTACAGAAGGTATCTCTACAGCGCACAAAGGAGTACAGGAAATATCTCTAGAACGTATAAAGGAGTACACGAGGTATCTCTACAGCGTACAAAGGAGTACAGAAGGTATATCTACAGCGCACAAAGGAGTACAGAAGGTATCTCTACAGCGCACAAAGGAGCACAGAAGGTATCTCTACAGCGCACAAAGGAGTACAGAAGGTATCTCTACAGCGCACAAAGGAGTACAGGAAATATCTCTAGAACGTAGAAAGGAGTACACGAGGTATATCTACAGCGTACAAAGGAGTACAGAAGGTATCTCTACAGCGCACAAAGGAGTACAGAAGGTATCTCTACAGCGCACAAAGGAGTACAGAAGGTATCTCTACAGCGCACAAAGGAGTACAGAGGGTATCTCTACAGCGCACAAAGGAGAACAGAAGGTATCTCTACAGCGCACAAAGGAGTACAGAAGGTATCGCTACAGCGCACAAAGGAGTACAGAAGGTATCTCTACAGCGCACAAAGGAGTACAGAAGGTATCTCTACAGCGCACAAATGAGTACAGGAAATATCTCTAGAACGTATAAAGGAGTACACGAGGTATCTCTACAGCGTACAAAGGAGTACAGAAGGTATTTCTACAGCGCACAAAGGAGTACAGAAGGTATCTCTACAGCGCACAAAGGAGTACAGAAGGTATCTCTACAGCGCACAAAGGAGTACAGAAGGTATCTCTACAGCGCACAAAGGAGTACAGAAGGTCTCTCCACAGCGCACAAAGGAGTACAGGAAATATCTCTAGAACGTACAAAGGAGTGCACGAGGTATCTCTACAGCGTACAAAGAAGTACAGAAGGTATCTCTACAGCGCACAAAGGAGTACAGAAGGTATCTGTACAGCGCACAAATGAGTACAGAAGGTATCTCTACAGCGCACAAAGGATTACAGAAGGTATCTCTACAGCGCACAAAGGAGTACAGAAGGTATCTCTACAGCGCACAAAGGAGTACAGGAAATATCTCTAGAACGTACAAAGGAGTACACGAGGTATCTCTACAGCGTACAAAGGAGTACAGAAGGTATCTCTACAGCGCACAAAGGAGTACAGAAGGTATCTCTACAGCGCACAAAGGAGTACAGGAAATATCTCTAGAACGTACAAAGGAGTACAGAAGGTATCTCCACAGCGCACAAAGGAGTACAGAAGGTATCTCTACAGCGCACAAAGGAGTACAGAAGGTATCTCTACAGCGCACAAAGGAGTACAGAAGGTATCTCTACAGCGCACAAAGGAGTACAGGAAATATCTCTAGAACGTACAAAGGAGTACACGAGGTATCTCTACAGCGTACAAAGGAGTACAGAAGGTATCTCTACAGCGCACAAAGGAGTACAGGAAATATCTCTAGAACGTACAAAGAAGTACACGAGGTATCTCTACAGCGTACAAAGGAGTACAGAAGGTATCTCTACAGCGCACAAAGGAGTACAGATGGTATCTCTACAGCGCACAAAGGAGTACAGAAGGTATCTCTACAGCGCACAAAAGAGTACAGAAGGTATCTCTACAGCGCACAAAGGAGTACAGGAAATATCTCTAGAACGTACAAAGGAGTACACGAGGTATCTCTACAGCGTACAAAGGAGTACAGAAGGTATCTCTACAGCGCACAAAGGAGTACAGAAGGTATCTCTACAGCGCACAAAGGAGTACAGAAGGTATCTCTACAGCGCACAAAGGAGGACAGAAGGTATCTCTACAGCGCACAAAGGAGTACAGAAGGTATCTCTACAGCGCACAAAGGTGTACAGAAGGTATCTCTACAGCGCACAAAGGAGTACAGAAGGTATCTCTACAGCGCACAAAGGAGTACAGGAAATATCTCTAGAACGTACAAAGGAGTACACGAGGTATCTCTACAGCGTACAAAGGAGTACAGAAGGTATCTCTACAGCGCACAAAGGAGTACAGAAGGTATCTCTACAGCGCACAAAGGAGTACAGGAAATATCTCTAGAACGTACAAAGGAGTACACGAGGTATCTCTACAGCGTACAAAGGAGTACAGAAGGTATCTCTACAGCGCACAAAGGAGTTCAGAAGGTATCTCTACAGCGCACAAAGGAGTACAGAAGGTATCTCTACAGCGCACAAAGGAGTACAGAAGGTATCTCTACAGCGCACAAAGGAGTACAGGAAATATCTCTAGAACGCACGAAGGAGTACACGAGGTATCTCTACAGCGTACAAAGGAGTACAGAAGGTATCTCTACACCGCACAAAGGAGTACAGAAGGTATCTCTACAGCGCACAAAGGAGTACAGGAAATATCTCTAGAACGTACAAAGGAGTACACGAGGTATCTCTACAGCGTACAAAGGAGTACAGAAGGTATCTCTACAGCGCACAAAGGAGTACAGAAGGTATCTCTACAGTGCACAAAGGTGTACAGAAGGTATCTCTACAGCGCACAAAGGAGTACAGAAGGTATCTCTACAGCGCACAAAGGAGTACAGAAGGTATCTCTACAGCGCACAAAGGAGTACAGAAGGTATCTCTACAGCGCACAAAGGAGTACAGAAGGTATCTCTACAGCGCACAAAGGAGTACAGAAGGTATCTCTACAGCGCACAAAGGAGTACAGGAAATATCTCTAGAACGTATAAAGGAGTACACGAGGTATCTCTACAGCGTACAAAGGAGTACAGAAGGTATATCTACAGCGCACAAAGGATTACAGAAGGTATCTCTACAGCGCACAAAGGAGCACAGAAGGTATCTCTACAGCGCACAAAGGAGTACAGAAGGTATCTCTACAGCGCACAAAGGAGTACAGGAAATATCTCTAGAACGTAGAAAGGAGTACACGAGGTATCTCTACAGCGCACAAAGGAGTACAGAAGGTATCTCTACAGCGCACAAAGGAGTACAGGAAATATCTCTAGAACGTAGAAAGGAGTACACGAGGTATATTCACAGCGTACAAAGGAGTACAGAAGGTATCTCTACAGCGCACAAAGGAGTACAGAAGGTATCTCTACAGCGCACAAAAGAGTACAGAAGGTATCTCTACAGCGCACAAAGGAGTACAGGAAATATCTCTAGAACGTACAAAGGAGTACACGAGGTATCTCTACAGCGTACAAAGGAGTACAGAAGGTATCTCTACAGCGTACAAAGGAGTACAGAAGGTACCTCTACAGCGCACAAAGGAGTACAGAAGGTATCTCTACAGCGCACAAAGGAGTGCAGAAGGTATCTCTACAGCGCACAAAGGAGTACAGAAGGTATCTCTACAGCGCACAAAGGAGTACAGAAGGTATCTCTACAGCGCACAAAGGAGTACAGAAGGTATCTCTACAGCGCACAAAGGAGTACAGAAGGTATCTTTACAGCGCACAAATGAGTACAGGAAATATCTCTAGAACGTATAAAGGAGTACACGAGGTATCTCTACAGCGTATAAAGGAGTACAGAAGGTATTTCTACAGCGCACAAAGGAGTACAGAAGGTATCTCTACAGCGCACAAAGGAGTACAGAAGGTATCTCTACAGCGCACAAAGGAGTACAGAAGGTATCTCTACAGCGCACAAAGGAGTACAGAAGGTCTCTCCAGAGCGCACAAAGGAGTACAGGAAATATCTCTAGAACGTACAAAGGAGTGCACGAGGTATCTCTACAGCGTACAAAGAAGTACAGAAGGTATCTCTACAGCGCACAAAGGAGTACAGAAGGTATCTGTACATCGCACAAATGAGTACAGAAGGTATCTCTACAGCGCACAAAGGATTACAGAAGGTATCTCTACAGCGCACAAAGGAGTACAGAAGGTATCTCTACAGCGCACAAAGGAGTACAGGAAATATCTCTAGAACGTACAAAGGAGTACACGAGGTATCTCTACAGCGTACAAAGGAGTACAGAAGGTATCTCTACAGCGCACAAAGGAGTACAGAAGGTATCTCTACAGCGCACAAAGGAGTACAGGAAATATCTCTAGAACGTACAAAGGAGTATAGAAGGTATCTCCACAGCGCACAAAGGAGTACAGAAGGTATCTCTACAGCGCACAAAGGAGTACAGAAGGTATCTCTACAGCGCACAAAGGAGTACAGAAGGTATCTCTACAGCGCACAAAGGAGTACAGGAAATATCTCTAGAACGTACAAAGGAGTACACGAGGTATCTCTACAGCGTACAAAGGAGTACAGAAGGTATCTCTACAGCGCACAAAGGAGTACAGGAAATATCTCTAGAACGTACAAAGAAGTACACGAGGTATCTCTACAGCGTACAAAGGAGTACAGAAGGTATCTCTACAGCGCACAAAGGAGTACAGAAGGTATCTCTACAGCGCACTAAGGAGTACAGAAGGTATCTCTACAGCGCACAAAAGAGTACAGAAGGTATCTCTACAGCGCACAAAGGAGTACAGGAAATATCTCTAGAACGTACAAAGGAGTACACGAGGTATCTCTACAGCGTACAAAGGAGTACAGAAGGTATCTCTACAGCGCACAAAGGAGTACAGAAGGTATCTCTACAGCGCACAAAGGAGTACAGAAGGTATCTCTACAGCGCACAAAGGAGGACAGAAGGTATCTCTACAGCGCACAAAGGAGTACAGAAGGTATCTCTACAGCGCACAAAGGTGTACAGAAGGTATCTCTACAGCGCACAAAGGAGTACAGAAGGTATCTCTACAGCGCACATAGGAGTACAGAAGGTATCTCTACAGCGCACAAAGGAGTACAGAAAATATCTCTAGAACGTACAAAGGAGTACAGAAGGTATCTCTACAGCGCACAAAGGAGTACAGAAGGTATCTCTACAGCGCACAAAGGAGTACAGAAGGTATCTCTACAGCGCACAAAGGAGTACAGGAAATATCTCTACAGCGCACAAAGGAGTACAGAAGGTATCTCTACAGCGCACAAAGGAGTACAGAAGGTATCTCTACAGCGCACAAAGGAGTACAGGAAATATCTCTAGAACGTACAAAGGAGTACACGAGGTATCTCTACAGCGTACAAAGGAGTACAGAAGGTATCTCTACAGCGCACAAAGGAGTACAGAAGGTATCTCTACAGCGCACAAAGGAGTACAGAAGGTATCTCTACAGCGCACAAAGGAGTACAGGAAATATCTCTAAAACGTACAAAGGAGTACACGAGGTATCTCTACAGCGTACAAAGGAGTACAGAAGGTATCTCTACAGCGCACAAAGGAGTACAGGAGGTATCTCTACAGCGCACAAAGGAGTACAGAAGGTATCTCTACAGCGCACAAAGGAGTACAGAAGGTATCTCTACAGCGCACAAAGGAGTACAGAAGGTATCTCTACAGCGCACAAAGGAGTACAGAAGGTATCTCTACAGCGCACAAAGGAGTACAGGAAATATCTCTAGAACGTACAAAGGAGTACACGAGGTATCTCTACAGCGTACAAAGGAGTACAGAAGGTATCTCTACAGCGCACAAAGGAGTACAGAAGGTATCTCTACAGCGCACAAAGGAGTACAGAAGGTATCTCTACAGCGCACAAAGGAGTACAGAAGGTATCTCTACAGCGCACAAAGGAGTACAGGAAATATCTCTAGAACGTACAAAGGAGTACACGAGGTATCTCTACAGCGTACAAAGGAGTACAGAAGGTATCTCTACAGCGCACAAAGGAGTACAGAAGGTATCTCTACAGCGCACAAAGGAGTACAGGAAATATCTCTAGAACGCACGAAGGAGTACACGAGGTATCTCTACAGCGTACAAAGGAGTACAGAAGGTATCTCTACAGCGCACAAAGGAGTACAGAAGGTATCTCTACAGCGCACAAAGGAGTACAGAAGGTATCTCTACAGCGCACAAAGGAGTACAGAAGGTATCTCTACACCGCACAAAGGAGTACAGAAGGTATCTCTACAGCGCACAAAGGAGTACAGGAAATATCTCTAGAACGTACAAAGGAGTACACGAGGTATCTCTACAGCGTACAAAGGAGTACAGAAGGTATCTCTACAGCGCACAAAGGAGTACAGAAGGTATCTCTACAGCGCACAAAGGAGTACAGAAGGTATCTCTACAGCGCACAAAGGAGTACAGAAGGTATCTCTACAGCGCACAAAGGAGTACAGAAGGTATCTCTACAGCGCACAAAGGAGTACAGAAGGTATCTCTCAGCGCACAAAGGAGTACAGAAGGTATCTCTACAGCGCACAAAGGAGTACAGAAGGTATCTCTACAGCGCACAAAGGAGTACAGGAAATATCTCTAGAACGTATAAAGGAGTACACGAGGTATCTCTACAGCGTACAAAGGAGTACAGAAGGTATATCTACAGCGCACGAAGGAGTACAGAAGGTATCTCTACAGCGCACAAAGGAGCACAGAAGGTATCTCTACAGCGCACAAAGGAGTACAGAAGGTATCTCTACAGCGCACAAAGGAGTACAGGAAATATCTCTAGAACGTAGAAAGGAGTACACGAGGTATATCTACAGCGTACAAAGGAGTACAGAAGGTATCTCTACAGCGCACAAAGGAGTACAGAAGGTATCTCTACAGCGCACAAAGGAGTACAGAAGGTATCTCTACAGCGCACAAAGGAGTACAGGAAATATCTCTAGGACGTACAAAGGAGTACACGAGGTATCTCTACAGCGTACAAAGAAGTACAGAAGGTATCTCTACAGCGTACAAAGGAGTACAGAAGGTATCTCTACAGCGCACAAAGGAGTACAGAAGGTATCTCTACAGCGCACAAAGGAGTACAGAAGGTATCTCTACAGCGCACAAAGGAGTACAGAAGGTATCTCTACAGCGCACAAAGGAGTACAGAAGGTATCTCTACAGCGCACAAAGGAGTACAGAAGGTATCTCTACAGCGCACAAAGGAGTACAGAAGGTATCTCTACAGCGCACAAATGAGTACAGAAAATATCTCTAGAACGTATAAAGGAGTACACGAGGTATCTCTACAGCGTACAAAGGAGTACAGAAGGTATTTCTACAGCGCACAAAGGAGTACAGAAGGTATCTCTACAGCGCACAAAGGAGTACAGAAGGTATCTCTACAGCGCACAAAGGAGTACAGAAGGTATCTCTACAGCGCACAAAGGAGTACAGAAGGTCTCTCCACAGCGCACAAAGGAGTACAGGAAATATCTCTAGAACGTACAAAGGAGTGCACGAGGTATCTCTACAGCGTACAAAGAAGTACAGAAGGTATCTCTACAGCGCACAAAGGAGTACAGAAGGTATCTGTACAGCGCACAAATGAGTACAGAAGGTATCTCTACAGCGCACAAAGGATTACAGAAGGTATCTCTACAGCGCACAAAGGAGTACAGAAGGTATCTCTACAGCGCACAAAGGAGTACAGGAAATATCTCTAGAACGTACAAAGGAGTACACGAGGTATCTCTACAGCGTACAAAGGAGTACAGAAGGTATCTCTACAGCGCAAAAAGGAGTACAGAAGGTATCTCTACAGCGCACAAAGAAGTACAGGAAATATCTCTAGAACGAACAAAGGAGTACAGAAGGTATCTCCACAGCGCACAAAGGAGTACCGAAGGTATCTCTACAGCGCACAAAGGAGTACGAAGGTATCTCTACAGCGCACAAAGGAGTACAGAAGGTATCTCTACAGCGCACAAAGGAGTACAGGAAATATCTCTAGAACGTACAAAGGAGTACACGAGGTATCTCTACAGCGTACAAAGGAGTACAGAAGGTATCTCTACAGCGCACAAAGGAGTACAGGAAATATCTCTAGAACGTACAAAGAAGTACACGAGGTATCTCTACAGCGTACAAAGGAGTACAGAAGGTATCTCTACAGCGCACAAAGGAGTACAGAAGGTATCTCTACAGCGCACAAAGGAGTACAGAAGGTATCTCTACAGCGCACAAAGGAGTACAGAAGGTATCTCTACAGCGCACAAAGGAGTACAGGAAATATCTCTAGAACGTACAAAGGAGTACACGAGGTATCTCTACAGCGTACAAAGGAGTACAGAAGGTATCTCTACAGCGCACAGAGGAGTACAGAAGGTATCTCTACAGCGCACAAAGGAGTACAGGAAATATCTCTAGAACGTACAAAGGAGTACACGAGGTACCTCTACAGCGTACAAAGGAGTACAGAAGGTATCTCTACAGCGTACAAAGGAGTACAGAAGGTATCTCTACAGCGCACAAAGGAGTACAGAAGGTATCTCTACAGCGCACAAAGGAGTACAGAAGGTATCTCTACAGCGCACAAAGGAGTACAGAAGGTATCTCTACAGCGCACAAAGGAGTACAGAAGGTATCTCTACAGCGCACAAAGGAGTACAGAAGGTATCTCTACAGCGCACAAAGGAGTACAGAAGGTATCTCTACAGCGCACAAAGGAGTACAGGAAATATCTCTAGAACGTATAAAGGAATACACGAGGTATCTCTACAGCGTACAAAGGAGTACAGAAGGTATCTCTACAGTGCACAAAGGAGTACAGAAGGTATCTCTACAGCGCACAAAGGAGTAAAGAAGGTATCTCTAAAGCGCACAAAGGAGTACAGAAGGTATCTCTACAGCGCACAAAGGAGTACATGAAATATCTCTAGAACGTACAAAGGAGTACACGAGGTACCTCTACAGCGTACAAAGAAGTACAGAAGGTGTCTCTACAGCGCACAAAGGAGTACAGAAGGTATCTCTACAGCGCACAAAGGAGTACAGAAGGTATCTCTACAGCGCACAAAGGTGTACAGAAGGTATCTCTACAGCGCACAAAGGAGTACAGAAGGTATCTCTACAGCGCACATAGGAGTACAGAAGGTATCTCTACAGCGCACAAAGGAGTACAGAAAATATCTCTAGAACGTACAAAGGAGTACAGAAGGTATCTCTACAGCGCACAAAGGAGTACAGAAGGTATCTCTACAGCGCACAAAGGAGTACAGAAGGTATCTCTACAGCGCACAAAGGAGTACAGGAAATATCTCTACAGCGCACAAAGGAGTACAGAAGGTATCTCTACAGCGCACAAAGGAGTACAGAAGGTATCTCTACAGCGCACAAAGGAGTACAGGAAATATCTCTAGAACGTACAAAGGAGTACACGAGGTATCTCTACAGCGTACAAAGGAGTACAGAAGGTATCTCTACAGCGCACAAAGGAGTACAGAAGGTATCTCTACAGCGCACAAAGGAGTACAGAAGGTATCTCTACAGCGCACAAAGGAGTACAGGAAATATCTCTAAAACGTACAAAGGAGTACACGAGGTATCTCTACAGCGTACAAAGGAGTACAGAAGGTATCTCTACAGCGCACAAAGGAGTACAGGAGGTATCTCTACAGCGCACAAAGGAGTACAGAAGGTATCTCTACAGCGCACAAAGGAGTACAGAAGGTATCTCTACAGCGCACAAAGGAGTACAGAAGGTATCTCTACAGCGCACAAAGGAGTACAGAAGGTATCTCTTTAGCGCACAAAGGAGTACAGGAAATATCTCTAGAACGTACAAAGGAGTACACGAGGTATCTCTACAGCGTACAAAGGAGTACAGAAGGTATCTCTACAGCGCACAAAGGAGTACAGAAGGTATCTCTACAGCGCACAAATGAGTATAGAAGGTATCTCTACAGCGCACAAAGGAGTACAGAAGGTATCTCTACAGCGCACAAAGGAGTACAGGAAATATCTCTAGAACGTACAAAGGAGTACACGAGGTATCTCTACAGCGTGCAAAGGAATACAGAAGGTATCTCTACAGCGCACAAAGGAGTACAGAAGGTATCTCTACAGCGCACAAAGGAGTACAGGAAATATCTCTAGAACGTACAAAGGAGTACACGAGGTATCTCTACAGCGTACAAAGGAGTACAGAAGGTATCTCTACAGCGCACAAAGGAGTACAGAAGGTTTTTCTACAGCGCACAAAGGAGTACAGAAGGTATCTCTACAGCGCACAAAAGAGTACAGAAGGTAGCTCTACAGCGCACAAAGGAGTACAGGAAATATCTCTAGAACGCACGAAGGAGTACACGAGGTATCTCTACAGCGTACAAAGGAGTACAGAAGGTATCTCTACAGCGCACAAAGGAGTACAGAAGGTATCTCTACAGCGCACAAAGGAGTACAGAAGGTATCTCTACAGCGCACAAAGGATTACAGAAGGTATCTCTACACCGCACAAAGGAGTACAGAAGGTATCTCTACAGCGCACAAAGGAGTACAGGAAATATCTCTAGAACGTACAAAGGAGTACACGAGGTATCTCTACAGCGTACAAAGGAGTACAGAAGGTATCTCTACAGCGCACAAAGGAGTACAGAAGGTATCTCTACAGCGCACAAAGGAGTACAGAAGGTATCTCTACAGCGCACAAAGGAGTACAGAAGGTATCTCTACAGCGCACAAAGGAGTACAGAAGGTCTCTCTACAGCGCACAAAGGAGTACAGAAGGTATCTCTACAGCGCACAAAGGAGTACAGAAGGTATCTCTACAGCGCACAAAGGAGTACAGGAAATATCTCTAGAACGTACAAAGGAGTACACGAGGTATCTCTACAGCGTACAAAGGAGTACAGAAGGTATCTCTACAGCGCAAAAGGAGTACAGAAGGTATCTCTACAGCGCACAAAGGAGTACAGAAGGTATCTCTACAGCGCACAAAGGAGTACAGAAGGTATCTCTACAGCGCACAAAGGAGTACAGGAAATATCTCTAGAACGTGCAAAGGAGTACACGAGGTATCTCTACAGCGTACAAAGGAGTACAGAAGGTATCTCTACAGCGCACAAAGGAGTACAGAAGGTATCTCTACAGCGCACAAAGGAGAACAGAAGGTATCTCTACAGCGCACAAAGGAGTACAGAAGGTATCTCTACAGCGCACAAAGGAGTACAGAAGGTATCTCTACAGCGCACAAAGGAGTACAGAAGGTATCTCTACAGCGCACAAAGGAGTACAGAAGGTATCTCTACAACGCACAAAGGAGTACAGGAAATATCTCTAGAACGTACAAAGGAGTACACGAGGTATCTCTACAGCGTACAAAGGAGTACAGAAGGTATCTCTACAGCGCACAAAGGAGTACAGAAGGTATCTCTACAGCGCACAAAGGAGTACAGGAGGTATCTCTACAGCGCACAAAGGAGTACAGAAGGTATCTCTACAGCGCACAAAAGAGAACAAAAGGTATCTCTACAGCGCACAAAGAAGTACAGAAGGTATCTCTACAGCACACAAAGGAGTACGAAAGGTATCTCTACAGCGCACAAAGGAGTACAGAAGGTATCTCTACAGCGCACAAAGGAGTACAGAAGGTATCTCTACAGCGCACAAAGGAGTACAGGAAATATCTCTAGAACGTACAAAGAAGTACACGAGGTATCTCTACAGCGTACAAATGAGTACAGAAGGTATCTCTACAGCGCACAAAGGAGTACAGAAGGTATCTCTACAGCGCACAAAGGAGTACAGAAGGTATCTCTACAGCGCACAAAGGAGTTCAGAAGGTATCTCTACAGCGCACAAAGGAGTACAGGAAATATCTCTAGATCGTACAAAGGAGTACACGAGGTATCTCTACAGCGTACAAAGGAGTACAGAAGGTATCTCTACAGCGCACAAAGGAGTACAGAAGGTATCTCTACAGCGCACAAAGGAGTACAGGAAATATCCCTAGAACGTACAAAGGAGTACAGAAGGTATCTCTACAGCGCACAAAGGAGTACAGAAGGTATCTCTACAGCGCACAAAGGAGTACAGAAGGTATCTCTACAGCACACAAAGGAGTACGAAAGGTATCTCTACAGCGCACAAAGGAGTACAGAAGGTATCTCTACAGCGCACAAAGGAGTACAGAAGGTATCTCTACAGCGCACAAAGGAGTACAGGAAATATCTCTAGAACGTACAAAGGAGTACACGAGGTATCTCTACAGCGTACAAAGGAGTACAGAAGGTATCTTTACAGCGCACAAAGGAGTACAGAAGGTATCTTTACAGCGCACAAAGGAGTACAGGAAATATCTCTAGAACGTACAAAGGAGTACAGAAGGTATCTCTACAGCGCACAAAGGAGTACAGAAGGTATCTCTACAGCGTACAAAGGAGTACAGAAGGTATCTTTACAGCGCACAAAGGAGTACAGAAGGTATCTCTACAGCGCACAAAGGAGTACAGGAAATATCTCTAGAACGTACAAAGGAGTACAGAAGGTATCTCTACAGCGCACAAAGGAGTACAGAAGGTATCTCTACAGCGCACAAAGGAGTACAGAAGGTATCTCTACAGCGCACAAAGGAGTACAGAAGGTATCTCTACAGCGCACAAAGGAGTACAGGAAATATCTCTAGAACGTACAGAGGAGTACACGAGGTATCTCTACAGCGTACAAAGGAGTACAGAAGGTATCTCTACAGCGCACAAAGGAGTACAGGAAATATCTCTAGAACGTACAAAGGAGTACACGAGGTATCTCTACAGCGTACAAAGGAGTACAGAAGGTATCTCTACAGCGCACAAAGGAGTACAGAAGGTATCTCTACAGCGCACAAAGGAGTACAGAAGGTATCTCTACAGCGCACAAAGGAGTACAGAAGGTATCTCTACAGCGCACAAAGGAGTACAGAAGGTATCTCTACAGCGCACAAAGGAGTACATGAAATATCTCTAGAACGTACAAAGGAGTACACGAGGTATCTCTACAGCGTACAAAAGAGTACAGAAGGTATCTCTACAGCGCACAAAGGAGTACAGAAGGTATCTCTACAGCGCACAAAGGAGTACAAAAGGTATCTCTACAGCGCACAAAGGAGTACAGAAGGTATCTCTACAACGCACAAAGGAGTACAGGAAATATCTCTAGAACGTGCAAAGGAGTACACGAGGTATCTCTACAGCGTACAAAGGAGTACAAAAGGTATCTCTACAGCGCACAAAGGAGTACAGAAGCTATTTCTACAGCGCACAAAGGAGTACAGAAGGTATCTCTACAGCGCACAAAGGAGTACAGAAGGTATCTCTACAGCGCACAAAGGAGTACAGAAGGTATCTCTACAGCGCACAAAGGAGTACAGGAAATATCTCTAGAACGTACAAAGCAGTACACGAGGTATCTCTACAGCGTACAAAGGAGTACAGAAGGTATCTCTACAGCGCACAAAGGAGTACAGAAGGTATCTTTACAGCGCACAAAGGAGCACAGGAAATATCTCTAGAACGTACAAAGGAGTACAGAAGGTATCTCTACAGCGCACAAAGGAGTACAGAAGGTATCTCTACAGCGCACAAAGGAGTACAGAAGGTATCTTTACAGCGCACAAAGGAGCACAGGAAATATCTCTAGAACGTACAAAGGAGTACAGAAGGTATCTCTACAGCGCACAAAGGAGTACAGAAGGTATCTCTACAGCGCACAAAGGAGTACAGAAGGTATCTCTACAGCGCACAAAGGAGTACAGAAGGTATCTCTACAGCGCACAAAGGAGTATAGGAAATATCTCTAGAACGTACAAAGGAGTACACGAGGTATCTCTAAAGCGTACAAAGGAGTACAGAAGGTATCTCTACAGCGCACAAAGGAGTACAGGAAATATCTCTAGAACGTACAAAGGAGTACACGAGGTATCTCTACAGCGTACAAAGGAGTACAGAAGGTATCTCTACAGCGCACAAAGGAGTACAGAAGGTATCTCTACAGCGCACAAAGGAGTACAGAAGGTATCTCTACAGCGCACAAAAGAGTACAGAAGGTATCTCTACAGCGCACAAAGGAGTACAGGAAATATCTCTAGAACGTACAAAGGAGTACACGAGGTATCTCTCCAGCGTACAAAGGAGTACAGAAGGTATCTCTACAGCGCACAAAGGAGTACAGAAGGTATCTCTACAGCGCACAAAGGAGTACAGGAAATATCTCTAGAACGTACAAAGGAGTACAGAAGGTATCTCTACAGCGCACAAAGGAGTACAGAAGGTATCTCTACAGCGCACAAAGGAGTACAGAAGGTATCTCTACAGCGCACAAAGGAGTACAGAAGGTATCTCTACAGCGCACAAAGGAGTACAGGAAATATCTCTAGAACGTACAAAGGAGTACACGAGGTATCTCTACAGCGTACAAAGAAGTACAGAAGGTATCTCTACAGCGCACAAAGGAGTACAGAAGGTATCTCTACAGCGCACAAAGGAGTACAGGAAATATCTCTAGAACGTACAAAGGTGTACAGAAGGTATCTCTACAGCGCACAAAGGAGTACAGAAGGTATCTCTACAGCGCACAAAGGAGTACAGAAGGTATCTCTACAGCGCACAAAGGAGTACAGAAGGTATCTCTACAGCGCACAAAGGAGTACAGAAGGTATCTCTACAGCGCACAAAGGAGTACAGGAAATATCTCTAGAACGTACAAAGGAGTACACGAGGGATCTCTACAGCGCACAAAGGAGTACAGAAGGTATCTCTACAGCGCACAAAGGAGTACAGAAGGTATCTCTACAGCGCACAAAGGAGTAGAGGAAATATCTCTAGAACGTAGAAAGGAGTACACGAGGTATATCTACAGCGTATAAAGGAGTACAGAAGGTATCTCTACAGCGCACAAAGGAGTACAGAAGGTATCTCTACAGCGCACAAAGGAGTACAGAAGGTATCTCTACAGCGCACAAAGTAGTACAGGAAATATCTCTTGAACGTACAAAGGAGTACACGAGGTATCTCTACAGCGTACAAAGGAGTACAGAAGGTATCTCTACAGCGTACAAAGGAGTACAGAAGGTATCTCTACAGCGCACAAAGGAGTACAGAAGGTATCTCTACAGCGCACAAAGGAGTACAGAAGGTATCTCTACAGCGCACAAAGGAGTACAGAAGGTATCTCTACAGCGCACAAAGGAGTACAGAAGGTATCTCTACAGCGCACAAAGGAGTACAGGAAATATCTCTAGAACGTATAAAGGAGTACACGAGGTATCTCTACAGCGTACAAAGGAGTACAGAAGGTATCTCTACAGCGCACAAAGGAGTACAGAAGGTATCTCTACAGCGCACAAAGGAGTACAGAAGGTATCTCTACAGCGCACAAAGGAGTACAGAAGGTATCTCTACAGCGCACAAAGGAGTACAGGAAATATCTCTAGAACGTACAAAGGAGTACACGAGGTACCTCTACAGCGTACAAAGAAGTACAGAAGGTATCTCTACAGCGCACAAAGAAGTACAGAAGGTATCTCTACAGCGCACAAAGGAGTACAGAAGGTATCTCTACAGCGCACAAAGGTGTACAGAAGGTATCTCTACAGCGCACAAAGGAGTACAGAAGGTATCTCTACAGCGCACGAAGGAGTACAGAAGGTATCTCTACAGCGCACAAAGGAGTACAGAAAATATCTCTAGAACGTTCAAAGGAGTACAGAAGGTATCTCTACAGCGCACAAAGGAGTACAAAAGGTATCTCTACAGCGCACAAAGGAGTACAGAAGGTATCTCTACAGCGCACAAAGGAGTACAGGAAATATCTCTACAGCGCACAAAGGAGTACAGAAGGTATCTCTACAGCGCACAAAGGAGTACAGAAGGTATCTCTACAGCGCACAAAGGAGTACAGGAAATATCTCTAGAACGTACAAAGGAGTACACGAGGTATCTCTACAGCGTACAAAGGAGTACAGAAGGTATCTCTACAGCGCACAAAGGAGTACAGAAGGTATCTCTACAGCGCACAAAGGAGTACAGAAGGTATCTCTACAGCGCACAAAGGAGTACAGGAAATATCTCTAAAACGTACAAAGGAGTACACGAGGTATCTCTACAGCGTACAAAGGAGTACAGAAGGTATCTCTACAGCGCACAAAGGAGTTCAGGAGGTATCTCTACAGCGCACAAAGGAGTACAGAAGGTATCTCTACAGCGCACAAAGGAGTACAGAAGGTATCTCTACAGCGCACAAAGGAGTACAGAAGGTATCTCTACAGCGCACAAAGGAGTACAGAAGGTATCTCTACAGCGCACAAAGGAGTACAGGAAATATCTCTAGAACGTACAAAGGAGTACACGAGGTATCTCTACAGCGTACAAAGGAGTACAGAAGGTATCTCTACAGCGCACAAAGGAGTACAGAAGGTATCTCTACAGCGCACAAAGGAGTACAGAAGGTATCTCTACAGCGCACAAAGGAGTACAGAAGGTATCTCTACAGCGCACGAAGGAGTACAGGAAATATCTCTAGAACGTACAAAGGAGTACACGAGGTATCTCTACAGCGTACAAAGGAGTACAGAAGGTATCTCTACAGCGCACAAAGTGTCATGATTTATCTCTGCGCGTCCTAGAATTTTTTTGTGCTATAAAAAGGAACTACGTAAATCATCATACTTGCCAAACCATCGAGGAGAGTTCTAGACGAATGTACAGCTCATCGTTTCGAACGCGTTACGTCGAGGTCTCCCGACAACCGAGAGGAACTGCCATCTTCCGCTATTCCATGTAACTCCAATTAGTATTTCTTCTATTTCATGGGAATATATTTCTTGTTGTGTATAGCGTATTTCATAATAGGAATTAATAGGGAAGTTATTGATTCAGTTAGGCATACCTCCATGTATGTTAGAATGACTTTGTTATTCGATCGATCGACGTACGGTCGTGTATTTATGCGGTTGTGAACTCGGGGTGGAAGAGACAGGCTGGGGTACACGACGAGAGTTAGTAAGGAGCAGACCTCCGCCTGAGCTAGAGTGCGCTCCTCATTCATATTAGCGCTGCCCTCGGGCTGGCGTAAGAGCTAAGAACTCCATCTATTAAACATTGTGAAGCCGAGGTTAACTAAGAACTCCATCTATTAAACGTTGTGAAGCCGAAGTTAATTAATTACACGCCAGGCATCTGTGAGACATTCGAAGATGAACTATTTCAACATATGTGACAGTTAACATCAGTGACGTTTCAAAGTATTGAAGTGCCACGACGCCATTTTGCTCATCCTGTCCTACCGGCGTGGGTATGGCATCTCTGTCACAGCCTCAGCCTTCCGGGCACCCTTGCAGTCTTCACCTCGTTCTCCACCTTTTACGCAAGTTGAGTGTACTTTGGTTTATTCATTCATGTGTAAAACTCACGCAGTCAACGTCTTAGTCCGTCGGCAATGATCATGTTTAGGCACAGCGAGTGAAGTTTCTATGTATTATTTCTATGAGATCTGTAATGCGCGATTAATTGATTCTTAACTATTAAATTTACCCTGTAGCTTACGATTGTATTTCATTCTCCTGCGTATGGAAATAAGAGACGAGGCATTCAAAAATAACGTTACCTAAATCACCTTAATTTAATTACTTCATATAAAATATTTTCCCGTCTTCGGGTGGTGGCAAAGATAAAATATCAATTAATTAAAATCAAGGCGAGGACATTGAGTCACGTCTTTATTAATAAAATATATTAAAGTGATGTAACCAAGCATCACGACGACGGGAAACGAATAAATTACATTTCGAAATATACATGCTCAACGCAGGAACAAGAAAATCACGACGACGATGTGGGGATAAGAACGAACATCATTACAATGGTGGCAGCGGTGGGATCTTGATTTTATGCACTCATAAAATTCAAATATTATACGAACTTCACCGCCTCCGTTTAAAAATGAATTTAATTATACTTAACATCATAAAAATCCGCTCGTGCTTTAAAAATCAAGCCAACCATGCCTAAAAGAAGAACAGTCTCAAATTTCCAAAACGCAGTCTTCTCATAAACTGTAAATATCATATAGGTCTGCAAGTAAACTTTTACAGCCAGCCACAGCCACGTAGAATTTGAATTTCATGCGCAGCCGACGCGCAGCGACTGGCTTAAACAAGATGGCGTCGCCTATGCCACAGGCGGCGTACCGCACCAGAATAGCACACACGTTTCGCTTTCACAAGCGAATAGATTTGAACAAAGGATGTTTCTGTAGATTAAAATTGATTTTATGTAAGAAATTAGTTATGATTCATGGCAAATGAAAATTTAATTTGTGTAGGATATATATGTTAGAAAATTTCATGACTGTGTAATTTCAATTGTATTTTCAAAATATTAGAAAGTTTTGTTAACCCGCATTTTAAGTCGAGATATGTTTTATTTTTAAGAAAATTTTGCTTCAACATTTAGACACAACATTTATATTCACCACAACGTAAATCTTTCTTAAGGTTTATTACGTTTTTAGTAGACGAACTTTAAAACCGTTGAAATTTCATTAGAAATCGAGTTCTATAAACCGTAATTAATTGATAAAAATCAAACTTTCACGAATCAACTCCACAAATTTTGTTTGAATTAGGAAATTAATTTCTTCGAAAATTTACATTTCAAATAGGATGTTTAGATTTAAGGTAATTTTAATGATTTTCCCGTGCGATTTCCTGAGTTTTCTTTGTGTCAAATGCATTTTAAATTTGTTCAATGTAAAGTTAATTCTTAAACATTTAATTTGTATTCAAATCATGTGTTAATTAATAGTAAAAAATTGCATTCATACATTGCATAGGACCGAGATGTTGATTGGGTTGAGTTGTGAACATGAATAACTAAAGACGCTCAGAAAAAAGTACCGGGAAACAATTAGGAAACCAAGGATAGATCCTTATGAATTCGGGTCTTTCAGACAAACGTTGCTGTGGTCGACTGCAACGACAACGCAACGCTGGGCGAGGCGAGCTCCACACTCGTCATGGCGCCTACGACGTCGGAACGTTGGACGACCACACCCGGAACGTACCACAACGACATACTTCAACGACGTGGCCAGCAGGAGTCTGCGAAGCAAACTCACACATACGCATAATACTTACAGAAAACGCACGACGTACGCACGCATTCATTCACTCGCATGCACACGTTGACGTGAACGCAACTCACGGATATACTCGTGAACGCAACCCACTCGTACACACGAACACACGAGTCCGCTCACGTACCCATCTACGAACATGCGAACGCACATTCAAAACGCCAACCCTCTCAGGCTGCTACAGAGCTCTGCAACGCTTTCCCCTACACCTCCCATCCACAAAGCCACACCTCCACGTTTACAGCCTCACCGACACCGGCAGTGCGCACGAACTCACGAGCCAGCTAACGTACCTACGCACGCAAACACGCACGCGGGAGCTTAGAAAACGCAGGACGGAGCTTGAAAGAAAATTCTTCAGTCTACCCGAAATGATCTGCGCACGAAGAAAATGTGGCGCACATCGAAATGTAATAGAAAACCTACGAAGCAGAAACTACGATGAACTGAATTGGCGAGAGATGGATGTCGACGACCGTAGATTATTCGACAAGGCAGCAGCACAACTACGATGAACAAAATTGGCGAGTGATGAATAACGACGACAGTGATGATTCGACAAGACAGCACATTGACGCACAGAGGAGAGTCTACGTCTGCAAGTTCTCCAAAAGTCAACGGATGAAGTTCTGGACCATCAAAGGGTTCCAATAAACCTCTTCAACAAAAAAGCATCGTGAAGTTTTCAACTTAAAATGCAGCAGTGAAAGGAACCTGACATCTCCTGATTTCGATGGGAGCTAGTAAGAGAGTTTTTACTCTCTGAGAAGTCTTTACTTCTAAAGGTTATTCCTAGGGTAACCTCAACGGCGAGGGACGGACCCGCACCTTATGTAGGGGAATAGATTCCGCCGATGGAATAACTGCATCATGTGCCTCGTTTGGGTTCGTCGTATCAGTGTCTGCCAGAAAGACAAACCTCGTATCGTTTCGTCAATTGGTTCTTCTCACAAGCAAGTCACGCCCGAGTCTTGACTCTAGTGGCACGCACACGATAGCCCCTGGAGAGAAAAAAAAGGAGAATTGATTTCGAACAGGAGTTCGAATCTCGTCCATTCGGCACCCGGAGAGTTGTCATGATTTATCTCTGCGCGTCCAAGAATTTTTTTGTGCTATAAAAAGGAACTACGTAAATCATCATACTTGCCAAACCATCGAGGAGAGTTCTAGACGAATGTACAGCTCATCGTTTCGAACGCGTTACGTCGAGGTCTCCCGACAACCGAGAGGAACTGCCATCTTCCGCTATTCCATGTAACTCCAATTAGTATTTCTTCTATTTCATGGGAATATATTTCTTGTTGTGTATAGCGTATTTCATAATAGGAATTAATAGGGAAGTTATTGATTCAGTTAGGCATACCTCCATGTATGTTAGAATGACTTTGTTATTCGATCGATCGACGTACGGTCGTGTATTTATGCGGTTGTGAACTCGGGGTGGAAGAGACAGGCTGGGGTACACGACGAGAGTTAGTAAGGAGCAGACCTCCGCCTGAGCTAGAGTGCGCTCCTCATTCATATTAGCGCTGCCCTCGGGCTGGCGTTAGAGCTAAGAACTCCATCTATTAAACATTGTGAAGCCGAGGTTAACTAAGAACTCCATCTATTAAACGTTGTGAAGCCGAAGTTAATTAATTACACGCCAGGCATCTGTGAGACATTCGAAGACGAACTATTTCAACATATGTGACAGTTAACATCAGTGACGTTTCAAAGTATTGAAGTGCCACGACGCCATTTTGCTCATCCTGTCCTACCGGCGTGGGTATGGCATCTCTGTCACAGCCTCAGCCTTCCGGGCACCCTTGCAGTCTTCACCTCGTTCTCCACCTTTTTCGCAAGTTGAGTGTACTTTGGTTTATTCATTCATGTGTAAAACTCACGCAGTCAACGTCTTAGTCCGTCGGCAATGATCATGTTTAGGCACAGCGAGTGAAGTTTCTATGTATTATTTCTATGAGATCTGTAATGCGCGATTAATTGATTCTTAACTATTAAATTTACCATGTAGCTTACGATTGTATTTCATTTTCCTGCGTATGGAAATAAGAGACGAGGCATTCAAAAATAACGTTACCTAAATCACCTTAATTTAATTACTTCATATAAAATATTTTCCCGTCTTCGGGTGGTGGCAAAGATAAAATATCAATTAATTAAAATCAAGGCGAGGACATTGAGTCACGTCTTTATTAATAAAATATATTAAAGTGATGTAACCAAGCATCACGACGACGGGAAACGAATAAATTACATTTCGAAATATACATGCTCAACGCAGGAACAAGAAAATCACGACGACGATGTGGGGATAAGAACGAACATCATTACAAAGGAGTACAGAAGGTATCTCTACAGCGCACAAAGGAGTACAGGAAATATCTCTAGAACGTACAAAGGAGTACACGAGGTATCTCTACAGCGTACAAAGGAGTACAGAAGGTATCTCTACAGCGTACAAAGGAGTACAGAAGGTATCTCTACAGCGCACAAAGGAGTACAGAAGGTATCTCTACAGCGCACAAAGGAGTACAGAAGGTATCTCTACAGCGCACAAAGGAGTACAGAAGGTATCTCTACAGCGCACAAAGGAGTACAGAAGGTATCTCTACAGCGCACAAAGGAGTACAGAAGGTATCTCTACAGCGCACAAAGGAGTACAGAAGGTATCTCTACAGCGCACAAAGGAGTACAGGAAATATCTCTAGAACGTATAAAGGAGTACACGAGGTATCTCTACAGCGTACAAAGGAGTACAGAAGGTATCTCTACAGCGCACAAAGGAGTACTGAAGGTATCTCTACAGCGCACAAAGGAGTACAGAAGGTATCTCTACAGCGCACAAAGGAGTACAGAAGGTATCTCTACAGCGCACAAAGGAGTACAGGAAATATCTCTGGAACGTACAAAGGAGTACACGAGGTACCTCTACAGCGTACAAAGAAGTACAGAAGGTATCTCTACAGCGCACAAAGGAGTACAGAAGGTATCTCTACAGCGCACAAAGGAGTACAGAAGGTATCTCTACAGCGCACAAAGGTGTACAGAAGGTATCTCTACAGCGCACAAAGGAGTACAGAAGGTATCTCTACAGCGCACAAAGGAGTACAGAAGGTATCTCTACAGCGCACAAAGGAGTAGAGAAAATATCTCTAGAACGTACAAAGGAGTACAGAAGGTATCTCTACAGCGCACAAAGGAGTACAGAAGGTATCTCTACAGCGCACAAAGGAGTACAGAAGGTATCTCTACAGCGCACAAAGGAGTACAGGAAATATCTCTACAGCGCACAAAGGAGTACAGAAGGTATCTCTACAGCGCACAAAGGAGTACAGAAGGTATCTCTGCAGCGCACAAAGGAGTACAGGAAATATCTCTAGAACGTACAAAGGAGTACACGAGGTATCTCTACAGCGTACAAAGGAGTACAGAAGGTATCTCTACAGCGCACAAAGGAGTACAGAAGGTATCTCTACAGCGCACAAAGGAGTACAGAAGGTATCTCTACAGCGCACAAAGGAGTACAGGAAATATCTCTAAAACGTACAAAGGAGTACACGAGGTATCTCTACAGCGTACAAAGGAGTACAGAAGGTATCTCTACAGCGCACAAAGGAGTACAGGAGGTATCTCTACAGCGCACAAAGGAGTACAGAAGGTATCTCTACAGCGCACAAAGGAGTACAGAAGGTATCTCTACAGCGCACAAAGGAGTACAGAAGGTATCTCTACAGCGCACAAAGGAGTACAGAAGGTATCTCTACAGCGCACAAAGGAGTACAGGAAATATCTCTAGAACGTACAAAGGAGTACACGAGGTATCTCTACAGCGTACAAAGGAGTACAGAAGGTATCTCTACAGCGCACAAAGGAGTACAGAAGGTATCTCTACAGCGCACAAAGGAGTACAGAAGGTATCTCTACAGCGCACAAAGGAGTACAGAAGGTATCTCTACAGCGCACGAAGGAGTACAGGAAATATCTCTAGAACGTACAAAGGAGTACACGAGGTATCTCTACAGCGTACAAAGGAGTACAGAAGGTATCTCTACAGCGCACAAAGGAGTACAGGAAATATCTCTAGAACGTACAAAGGAGTACACGAGGTATCTTTACAGCGTACAAAGGAGTACAGAAGGTATCTCTACAGCGCACAAAGGAGTACAGAAGGTATCTCTACAGCGCACAAAGGAGTACAGAAGGTATCTCTACAGCGCACAAAGGAGTACAGAAGGTATCTCTACAGCGCAAAAAGGAGTACAGGAAATATCTCTAGAACGCACGAAGGAGTACACGAGGTATCTCTACAGCGTACAAAGGAGTACAGAAGGTATCTCTACAGCGCACAAAGGAGTACAGAAGGTATCTCTACAGCTCACAAAGGAGTACAGAAGGTATCTCTACAGCGCACAAAGGAGTACAGAAGGTATCTCTACACCGCACAAAGGAGTACAGAAGGTATCTCTACAGCGCACAAAGGAGTACAGGAAATATCTCTTGAACGTACAAAGGAGTACACGAGGTATCTCTACAGCGTACAAAGGAGTACAGAAGGTATCTCTACAGCGCACAAAGGAGTACAGAAGGTATCTCTACAGCGCACAAAGGAGTACAGAAGGTATCTCTACAGCGCACAAAGGAGTACAGAAGGTATCTCTACAGCGCACAAAGGAGTACAGAAGGTATCTCTACAGCGCACAAAGGAGTACAGAAGGTATCTCTACAGCGCACAAAGGAGTACAGAAGGTATCTCTACAGCGCACAAAGGAGTACAGAAGGTATCTCTACAGCGCACAAAGGAGTACAGGAAATATCTCTAGAACGTATAAAGGAGTACACGAGGTATCTCTACAGCGTACAAAGGAGTACAGAAGGTATATCTACAGCGCACAAAGGAGTACAGAAGGTATCTCTACAGCGCACAAAGGAGTACAGAAGGTATCTCTACAGCGCACAAAGGAGTACAGAAGGTATCTCTACAGCGCACAAAGGAGTACAGGAAATATCTCTAGAACATAGAAAGGAGTACACGAGGTATATCTACAGCGTACAAAGGAGTACAGAAGGTATCTCTACAGCGCACAAAGGAGTACAGAAGGTATCTCTACAGCGCACAAAGGAGTACAGAAGGTATCTCTACAGCGCACAAAGGAGTACAGGAAATATCTCTAGAACGTACAAAGGAGTACACGAGGTATCTCTACAGCGTACAAAGGAGTACAGAAGGTATCTCTACAGCGTACAAAGGAGTACAGAAGGTATCTCTATAGCGCACAAAGGAGTACAGAAGGTATCTCTACAGCGCACAAAGGAGTACAGAAGGTATCTCTACAGCGCACAAAGGAGTACAGAAGGTATCTCTACAGCGCACAAAGGAGTACATAAGGTATCTCTACAGCGCACAAAGGAGTACAGAAGGTATCTCTACAGCGCACAAAGGAGTACAGAAGGTATCTCTACAGCGCACAAAGGAGTACAGGAAATATCTCTAGAACGTATAAAGGAGTACACGAGGTATCTCTACAGCGTACAAAGGAGTACAGAAGGTATCTCTACAGCGCACAAAGGAGTACAGAAGGTATCTCTACAGCGCACAAAGGAGTACAGAAGGTATCTCTACAGCGCACAAAGGAGTACAGAAGGTATCTCTACAGCGCACAAAGGAGTACAGGAAATATCTCTAGAACGTACAAAGGAGTACACGAGGTATCTCTACAGCGCACAAAGGAGTACAGAAGGTATCTCTACAGCGCACAGAGGAGTACAGAAGGTATCTCTACAGCGCACAAAGGAGTACAGAAGGTATCTCTCCAGCGCACAAAGGAGTACAGAAGGTATCTCTACAGCGCACAAAGGAGTACAGAAGGTATCTCTACAGCGCACAAAGGAGTACAGGAAATATCTCTAGAACGTACAAAGAAGTACACGAGGTATCTCTACACCGTACAAAGGAGTACAGGAGGTATCTCTACAGCGCACAAAGGAGTACAGAAGGTATCTCTACAGCGCACAAAGGAGTACAGGAAATAGCTCTAGAACGTACAAAGGAGTACACGAGGTATCTCTACAGCGTACAAAGGAGTACAGAAGGTATCTCTACAGCGCACAAAGGAGTACAGAAGGTATCTCTACAGCGCACAAAGGAGTACAGGAAATATCTCTAGAACGTACAAAGGAGTACAGAAGGTATCTCTACAGCGCAAAAGGAGTACAGAAGGTATCTCTACAGCGCACAAAGGAGTACAGAAGGTATCTCTACAGCGCACAAAGGAGTACAGAAGGTCTCTCCACAGCGCACAAAGGAGTACAGGAAATATCTCTAGAACGTACAAAGGAGTACACGAGGTATCTCTACAGCGTACAAAGAAGTACAGAAGGTATCTCTACAGCGCACAAAGGAGTACAGAAGGTATCTGTACAGCGCACAAAGGAGTACAGAAGGTATCTCTACAGCGCACAAAGGATTACAGAAGGTATCTCTACAGCGCACAAAGGAGTACAGAAGGTATCTCTACAGCGCACAAAGGAGTACAGAAGGTATCTCTACAGCGCACAAAGGAGTACAGGAAATATCTCTAGAACGTACAAAGGAGTACACGAGGTATCTCTACAGCGTACAAAGGAGTACAGAAGGTATCTCTACAGCGCACAAAGGAGTACAGGAAATATCTCTAGAACGTACAAAGATGTACACGAGGTATCTCTACAGCGTACAAAGGAGTACAGAAGGTATCTCTACAGCGCACAAAGGAGTACAGAAGGTATCTCTACAGCGCACAAAGGAGTACAGAAGGTATCTCTACAGCGCACAAAGGAGTACAGAAGGTATCTCTACAGCGCACAAAGGAGTACAGGAAATATCTCTAGAACGTACAAAGGAGTACACAAGGTATCTCTACAGCGTACAAAGGAGTACAGAAGGTATCTCTACAGCGCACAAAGGAGTACAGAAGGTATCTCTACAGCGCACAAAGGAGTACAGAAGGTATCTCTACAGCGCACAAAGGAGGACAGAAGGTATCTCTACAGCGCACAAAGGAGTACAGAAGGTATCTCTACAGCGCACAAATGAGTACAGAAGGTATCTCTACAGTGCACAAAGGAGTAAAGAAGGTATCTCTACAGCGCACAAAGGAGTACAGAAGGTATCTCTACAGCGCACAAAAGAGTACAGAAGGTATCTCTACAGCGCACAAAGGAGTACAGAAGGTATCTCTACAGCGCACAAAGGAGTACAGAAGGTATCTCTACAGCGCACGAAGGAGTACAGGAAATATCTCTAGAACGTACAAAGGAGTACACGAGGTATCTCTACAGCGTACAAAGGAGTACAGAAGGTATCTCTACAGCGCACAAAGGAGTACAGGAGGTATCTCTACAGCACACAAAGGAGTACAGAAGGTATCTCTACAGCGCACAAAGGAGTACAGAAGGTACCTCTACAGCGCACAAAGGAGTACAGAAGGTATCTCTACAGCGCACAAAGGAGTACAGGAAATATCTCTAGAACGTACAAAGGAGTTAACGAGGTATCTCTACAGCGTACAAAGGAGTACAGAAGGTATCTCTACAGCGCACAAAGGAGTAAAGAAGGTATCTCTAACGCGCACAAAGGAGTACAGAAGGTGTCTCTACAGCGCACAAAGGAGTACAGAAGGTATCTCTACAGCGCACAAGGGAGTACAGAAGGTATCTCTACAGCGCACAAAGGAGTACAGAAGGTATCTCTACAGCGCACAAAGGAGTAAAGGAAATATCTCTAGAACGTACAAAGGAGTACACGAGGTATCTCTACAGCGTACAAAGGAGTACAGAAGGTATCTCTACAGCGCAAAAGGAGTACAGAAGGTATCTCTACAGCGCACAAAGGAGTACAGAAAGTATCTCTACAGCACACAAAGGAGTACAGAAGGTATCTCTACAGCGCACAAAGGAGTACAGGAAATATCTCTAGAACGTGCAAAGGAGTACACGAGGTATCTCTACAGCCTACAAAGGAGTACAGAAGGTATCGCTACAGCGCACAAAGGAGTACAGAAGGTATCTCTACAGCGCACAAAGGAGTACAGAAGGTATCTCTACAGCGCACAAAGGAGTACAGAAGGTATCTCTACAGCGCACAAAGGAGTACAGAAGGTATCTCTACAGCGCACAAAGGAGTACAGAAGGTATCTCTACAGCGCACAAAGGAGTACAGAAGGTATCTCTACAGCGCACAAAGGAGTACAGGAAATATCTCTAGAACGTACAAAGGAGTACACGAGGTATCTCTACAGCGTACAAAGGAGTACAGAAGGTATCTCTACAGCGCACAAAGGAGTACAGAAGGTATCTCTACAGCGCACAAAGGAGTACAGAAGGTATCTCTACTGCGCACAAAGGAGTACAGAAGGTATCTCTACAGCGCACAAAAGAGTACAAAAGGTATCTCTACAGCGCACAAAGAAGTACAGAAGGTATCTCTACAGCGCACAAAGGAGTACAGGAAATATCTCTAGAACGTACAAAGAAGTACACGAGGTATCTCTACAGCGTACAAAGGAGTACAGAAGGTATCTCTACAGCGCACAAAGGAGTACAGAAGGTATCTCGACAGCGCACAAAGGAGTACAGAAGGTATCTCTACAGCGCACAAAGGAGTTCAGAAGGTATCTCTACAGCGCACAAAGGAGTACAGGAAATATCTCTAGAACGTACAAAGGCGTACACGAGGTATCTCTACAGCGTACAAAGGAGTACAGAAGGTATCTCTACAGCGCACAAAGGAGTACAGAAGGTATCTCTACAGCGCATAAAGGAGTACAGAAAATATCTCTAGAACGTACAAAGGAGTACAGAAGGTATCTCTACAGCGCACAAAGGAGTACAGAAGGTATCTCTACAGCGCACAAAGGAGTACAGAAGGTATCTCTACAGCGCACAAAGGAGTACAGAAGGTATCTCTACAGCGCACAAAGGAGTACAGAAGGTATCTCTACAGCGCACAAAGGAGTACAGAAGGTATCTCTACAGCGCACAAAGGAGTACAGGAAATATCTCTAGAACGTACAAAGGAGTACACGAGGTATCTCTACAGCGTACAAAGGAGTACAGAAGGTATCTTTACAGCCCACAAAGGAGTACAGAAGGTATCTCTACAGCGCACAAAGGAGTACAGGAAATATCTCTAGAACGTACAAAGGAGTACAGAAGGTATCTCTACAGCGCACAAAGGAGTACAGAAGGTATCTCTACAGCGTACAAAGGAGTACAGAAGGTATCTTTACAGCGCACAAAGGAGTACAGAAGGTATCTCTACAGCGCACAAAGGAGTACAGGAAATATCTCTAGAACGTACAAAGGAGTACAGAAGGCATCTCTACAGCGCACAAAGGAGTACAGAAGGTATCTCTACAGCACACAAAGGAGTACAGAAGGTATCTCTACAGCGCACAAATGAGTACAGAAGGTATCTCTACAGCGCACAAAGGAGTACAGGAAATATCTCTAGAACGTACAGAGGAGTACACGAGGTATCTCTACAGCGTTCACAGGAGTACAGAAGGTATCTCTACAGCGCACAAAGGAGTACAGGAAATATCTCTAGAACGTACAAAGGAGTACACGAGGTATCTCTACAGCGTACAAAGGAGTACAGAAGGTATCTCTACAGCGCACAAAGGAGTACAGAAGGTATCTCTACGGCGCACAAAGGAGTACAGAAAGTATCTCTACAGCCCACAAAGGAGTACAGAAGGTATCTCTACAGCGCACAAAGGAGTACAGGAAATATCTCTAGAACGTGCAAAAGAGTACACGATGTATCTCTACAGCGTTCAAAGGAGTACAAAAGGTATCTCTACAGCGCACAAAGGAGTACAGAAGGTATTTCTACAGCGCACAAAGGAGTACAGAAGGTATCTCTACAGCGCACAAAGGAGTACAGAAGGTATCTCTACAGCGCACAAAGGAGTACAGAAGGTATCTCTACAGCGCACAAAGGAGTACAGGAAATATCTCTAGAACGTACAAAGCAGTACACGAGGTATCTCTACAGCGTACAAAGGAGTACAGAAGGTATCTCTACAGCGCACAAAGGAGTACAGAAGGTATCTTTACAGCGCACAAAGGAGCACAGGAAATATCTCTAGAACGTACAAAGGAGTACAGAAGGTATCTCTACAGCGCACAAAGGAGTACAGAAGGTATCTCTACAGCGCACAAAGGAGTATAGAAGGTATCTCTACAGCGCACAAAGGAGTACAGAAGGTATCTCTACAGCGCACAAAGGAGTATAGGAAATATCTCTAGAACGTACAAAGGAGTACACGAGGTATCTCTACAGCGTACAAAGGAGTACAGAAGGTATCTCTACAGCGCACAAAGGAGTACAGGAAATATCTCTAGAACGTACATAGGAGTACACGAGGTATCTCTACAGCGTACAAAGGAGTACAGAAGGTATCTCTACAACGCACAAAGCAGTACAGGAAATATCTCTAGAACGTACAAAGGTGAACACGAGGTATCTCTACAGCGTACAAAGGAGTACAGAAGGTATCTCTACAGCGCACAAAGGAGTACAGAAGGTATCTCTACAGCGCACAAAGGAGTACAGAAGGTATCTCTACAGCGCACAAAGGAGTACAGGAAATATCTCTAGAACGTACAAAGGAGTACACGAGGTATCTCTACAGCGTACAAAGGAGTACAGAAGGTATCTCTACAGCGCACAAAGGAGTACAGGAAATATCTCTAGAACGTACAAAGGAGTACACGAGGTATCTCTACAGCGTACAAAGGAGTACAGAAGGTATCTCTACAGCGCACAAAGGAGAACAGAAGGTATCTCTACAGCGCACAAAGGAGTACAGAAGGAATCTCTACAGCGCACGAAGGAGTACAGGAAATATCTCTAGAACTTACAAAGGAGTACACGAGGTATCTCTACAGCGTACAAAGGAGTACAGAAGGTATCTCTACAGCGCACAAAGGAGTACAGAAGGTATCTCTACAGCGCACAAAGGAGAACAGAAGGTATCTCTACAGCGCACAAAGGAGTACAGAAGGTATCTCTACAGCGCACAAAGGAGTACAGAAGGTATCTCTACAGCGCACAAAGGAGTACAGAAGGTATCTCTACAGCGCACAAAGGAGTACAGAAGGTATCTTTACAGCGCACAAAGGAGTACAGGAAATATCTCTAGAACGTACAAAGGAGTACACGAGGTATCTCTCCAGCGTACAAAGGAGTACAGAAGGTATCTCTACAGCGCACAAAGGAGTACAGAAGGTATCTCTACGGCGCACAAAGGAGTACAGAAGGTATCTCTACAGCGCACAAAGGAGTACAGAAGGTATCTCTACAGCGCACAAAGAATTACAGAAGGTATCTCTACAGCGCAAAAAGGAGTACAGGAAATATCTCTAGAACGTACAAAGGAGTACACGAGGTATCTCTACAGCGTACAAAGGAGTAAAGAAGGTATCTCTACACTGCACAAAGGAGTACAGAAGGTATCTCTACAGCGCACAAAGGAGTACAGAAGGTATCTCTACAGCGCACAAAGGAGTACAGAAGGTATCTCTACAGCGCACAAAGGAGTACAGAAGGTATCTCTACAGCGCACAAAGGAGTACAGAAGGTATCTCTACAGCGCACAAAGGAGTACATGAAATATCTCTAGAACGTACAAAGGAGTACACGAGATATCTCTACAGCGTACAAAGGAGTACAGAAGGTATCTCTACAGCGCACAAAGGAGTACAGAAGGTATCTCTACAGCGCACAAAGGAGTACAGAAGGTATCTCTACAGCGCACAAAGGAGTACAGAAGGTATCTCTACAACGCACAAAGGAGTACAGGAAATATCTCTAGAACGTGCAAAGGAGTACACGAGGTATCTCTACAGCGTACAAAGGAGTACAAAAGGTATCTCTACAGCGCACAAAGGAGTACAGAAGGTATTTCTACAGCGCACAAAGGAGTACAGAAGGTATCTCTACAGCGCACAAAGGAGTACAGAAGGTATCTGTACAGCGCACAAAGGAGTACAGAAGGTATCTCTACAGCGCACAAAGGAGTACAGGAAATATCTCTAGAACGTACAAAGCAGTACACGAGGTATCTCTACAGCGTACAAAGGAGTACAGAAGGTATCTCTACAGCGCACAAAGGAGTACAGAAGGTATCTTTACAGCGCACAAAGGAGCACAGGAAATATCTCTAGAACGTACAAAGGAGTACAGAAGGTATCTCTACAGCGCACAAAGGAGTACAGAAGGTATCTCTACAGCGCACAAAGGAGTACAGAAGGTATCTCTACAGCGCACAAAGGAGTACAGAAGGTATCTCTACAGCGCACAAAGGAGTATAGGAAATATCTCTAGAACGTACAAAGGAGTACACGAGGTATCTCTAAAGCGTACAAAGGAGTACAGAAGGTATCTCTACAGCGCACAAAGGAGTACAGGAAATATCTCTAGAACGTACAAAGGAATACACGAGGTATCTCTACAGCGTACAAAGGAGTACAGAAGGTATCTCTACAGCGCACAAAGGAGTACAGAAGGTATCTCTACAGCGCACAAAGGAGTACAGAAGGTATCTCTACAGCGCACAAAGGAGTACAGAAGGTATCTCTACAGCGCACAAAGGAGTACAGGAAATATCTCTAGAACGTACAAAGGAGTACACGAGGTATCTCTCCAGCGTACAAAGGAGTACAGAAGGTATTTCTACAGCGCACAAAGGAGTACGGAAGGTATCTCTACAGCGCACAAAGGAGTACAGGAAATATCTCTAGAACGTACAAAGGAGTACAGAAGGTATCTCTACAGCGCACAAAGGAGTACAGAAGGTATCTCTACAGCGCACAAAGGAGTACAGAAGGTATCTCTACAGCGCACAAAGGAGTACAGAAGGTATCTCTACAGCGCACAAAGGAGTACAGGAAATATCTCTAGAACGTACAAAGGAGTACACGAGGTATCTCTACAGCGTACAAAGAAGTACAGAAGGTATCTCTACAGCGCACAAAGGAGTACAGAAGGTATCTCTACAGCGCACAAAGGAGTACAGGAAATATCTCTAGAACGTACAAAGGAGTACAGAAGGTATCTCTACAGCGCACAAAGGAGTACAGAAGGTATCTCTACAGCGCACAAAGGAGTACAGAAGGTATCTCTACAGCGCACAAAGGAGTACAGAAGGTATCTCTACAGCGCACAAAGGAGTACAGAAGGTATCTCTACAGCGCACAAAGGAGTACAGAAGGTATCTCTACAGCGCACAAAGGAGTACAGGAAATATCTCTAGAACGTACAAAGGAGTACACGAGGTATCTCTACAGCGTACAAAGGAGTACAGAAGGTATCTCTACAGCGCACAAAGGAGTACAGAAGGTATCTCTACGGCGCACAAAGGAGTACAGAAGGTATCTCTACAACGCACAAAGGAGTACAGAAGGTATCCCTACAGCGCACAAAGGATTACAGAAGGTATCTCTACAGCGCAAAAAGGAGTACAGGAAATATCTCTAGAACGTACAAAGGAGTACACGAGGTATCTCTACAGCGTACAAAGGAGTAAAGAAGGTATCTCTACACTGCACAAAGGAGTACAGAAGGTATCTCTACAGCGCACAAAGGAGTACAGAAGGTATCTCTACAGCGCACAAAGGAGTACAGAAGGTATCTCTACAGCGCACAAAGGAGTACAGAAGGTATCTCTACAGCGCACAAAGGAGTACAGAAGGTATCTCTACAGCGCACAAAGGAGTACATGAAATATCTCTAGAACGTACAAAGGAGTACACGAGATATCTCTACAGCGTACAAAGGAGTACAGAAGGTATCTCTACAGCGCACAAAGGAGTACAGAAGGTATCTCTACAGCGCACAAAGGAGTACAGAAGGTCTCTCTACAGCGCACAAAGGAGTACAGAAGGTATCTCTACAACGCACAAAGGAGTACAGGAAATATCTCTAGAACGTGCAAAGGAGTACACGAGGTATCTCTACAGCGTACAAAGGAGTACAAAAGGTATCTCTACAGCGCACAAAGGAGTACAGAAGGTATTTCTACAGCGCACAAAGGAGTACAGAAGGTATCTCTACAGCGCACAAAGGAGTACAGAAGGTATCTCTACAGCGCACAAAGGAGTACAGAAGGTATCTCTACAGCGCACAAAGGAGTACAGGAAATATCTCTAGAACGTACAAAGCAGTACACGAGGTATCTCTACAGCGTACAAAGGAGTACAGAAGGTATCTCTACAGCGCACAAAGGAGTACAGAAGGTATCTTTACAGCGCACAAAGGAGCACAGGAAATATCTCTAGAACGTACAAAGGAGTACAGAAGGTATCTCTACAGCGCACAAAGGAGTACAGAAGGTATCTCTACAGCGCACAAAGGAGTACAGAAGGTATCTCTACAGCGCACAAAGGAGTACAGAAGGTATCTCTACAGCGCACAAAGGAGTACAGGAAATATCTCTAGAACGTACAAAGGAGTACACGAGGTATCTCTCCAGCGTACAAAGGAGTACAGAAGGTATCTCTACAGCGCACAAAGGAGTACGGAAGGTATCTCTACAGCGCACAAAGGAGTACAGGAAATATCTCTAGAACGTACAAAGGAGTACAGAAGGTATCTCTACAGCGCACAAAGGAGTACAGAAGGTATCTCTACAGCGCACAAAGGAGTACAGAAGGTATCTCTACAGCGCACAAAGGAGTACAGAAGGTATCTCTACAGCGCACAAAGGAGTACAGGAAATATCTCTAGAACGTACAAAGGAGTACACGAGGTATCTCAACAGCGTACAAAGAAGTACAGAAGGTATCTCTACAGCGCACAAAGGAGTACAGAAGGTATCTCTACAGCGCACAAAGGAGTACAGGAAATATCTCTAGAACGTACAAAGGAGTACAGAAGGTATCTCTACAGCGCACAAAGGAGTACAGAAGGTATCTCTACAGCGCACAAAGGAGTACAGAAGGTATCTCTACAGCGCACAAAGGAGTACAGAAGGTATCTCTACAGCGCACAAAGGAGTACAGAAGGTATCTCTACAGCGCACAAAGGAGTACAGAAGGTATCTCTACAGCGCACAAAGGAGTACAGGAAATATCTCTAGAACGTACAAAGGAGTACACGAGGTATCTCTACAGCGTACAAAGGAGTACAGAAGGTATCTCTACAGCGCACAAAGGAGTACAGAAGGTATCTCTACGGCGCACAAAGGAGTACAGAAGGTATCTCTACAACGCACAAAGGAGTACAGAAGGTATCCCTACAGCGCACAAAGGATTACAGAAGGTATCTCTACAGCGCAAAAAGGAGTACAGGAAATATCTCTAGAACGTACAAAGGAGTACACGAGGTATCTCTACAGCGTACAAAGGAGTAAAGAAGGTATCTCTACACTGCACAAAGGAGTACAGAAGGTATCTCTACAGCGCACAAAGGAGTACAGAAGGTATCTCTACAGCGCACAAAGGAGTACAGAAGGTATCTCTACAGCGCACAAAGGAGTACAGAAGGTATCTCTACAGCGCACAAAGGAGTACAGAAGGTATCTCTACAGCGCACAAAGGAGTACATGAAATATCTCTAGAACGTACAAAGGAGTACACGAGATATCTCTACAGCGTACAAAGGAGTACAGAAGGTATCTCTACAGCGCACAAAGGAGTACAGAAGGTATCTCTACAGCGCACAAAGGAGTACAGAAGGTCTCTCTACAGCGCACAAAGGAGTACAGAAGGTATCTCTACAACGCACAAAGGAGTACAGGAAATATCTCTAGAACGTGCAAAGGAGTACACGAGGTATCTCTACAGCGTACAAAGGAGTACAAAAGGTAT
The DNA here is from genome assembly GCA_030386875.1 of Morinoia aosen. Classification (NCBI taxonomy): domain Eukaryota; kingdom Metazoa; phylum Arthropoda; class Malacostraca; order Amphipoda; family Talitridae; genus Morinoia; species Morinoia aosen. The sequence continues at coordinate 12,715,381 of JASJYW010000027.1, forward strand.
CTCTACAGCGCACAAAGGAGTACAGAAGGTATTTCTACAGCGCACAAAGGAGTACAGAAGGTATCTCTACAGCGCACAAAGGAGTACAGAAGGTATCTCTACAGCGCACAAAGGAGTACAGAAGGTATCTCTACAGCGCACAAAGGAGTACAGGAAATATCTCTAGAACGTACAAAGCAGTACACGAGGTATCTCTACAGCGTACAAAGGAGTACAGAAGGTATCTCTACAGCGCACAAAGGAGTACAGAAGGTATCTTTACAGCGCACAAAGGAGCACAGGAAATATCTCTAGAACGTACAAAGGAGTACAGAAGGTATCTCTACAGCGCACAAAGGAGTACAGAAGGTATCTCTACAGCGCACAAAGGAGTACAGAAGGTATCTCTAGAGCGCACAAAGGAGTACAGAAGGTATCTCTACAGCGCACAAAGGAGTATAGGAAATATCTCTAGAACGTACGAAGGAGTACACGAGGTATCTCTAAAGCGTACAAAGGAGTACAGAAGGTATCTCTACAGCGCACAAAGGAGTACAGGAAATATCTCTAGAACGTACAAAGGAGTACACGAGGTATCTCTACAGCGTACAAAGGAGTACAGAAGGTATCTCTACAGCGCACAAAGGAGTACAGAAGGTATCTCTACAGCGCACAAAGGAGTACAGAAGGTATCTCTACAGCGCACAAAGGAGTACAGAAGGTATCTCTACAGCGCACAAAGGAGTACAGGAAATATCTCTAGAACGTACAAAGGAGTACACGAGGTATCTCTCCAGCGTACAAAGGAGTACAGAAGGTATCTCTACAGCGCACAAAGGAGTACGGAAGGTATCTCTACAGCGCACAAAGGAGTACAGGAAATATCTCTAGAACGTACAAAGGAGTACAGAAGGTATCTCTACAGCGCACAAAGGAGTACAGAAGGTATCTCTACAGCGCACAAAGGAGTACAGAAGGTATCTCTACAGCGCACAAAGGAGTACAGAAGGTATCTCTACAGTGCACAAAGGAGTACAGGAAATATCTCTAGAACGTACAAAGGAGTACACGAGGTATCTCTACAGCGTACAAAGAAGTACAGAAGGTATCTCTACAGCGCACAAAGGAGTACAGAAGGTATCTCTACAGCGCACAAAGGAGTACAGGAAATATCTCTAGAACGTACAAAGGAGTACAGAAGGTATCTCTACAGCGCACAAAGGAGTACAGAAGGTATCTCTACAGCGCACAAAGGAGTACAGAAGGTATCTCTACAGCGCACAAAGGAGTACAGAAGGTATCTCTACAGCGCACAAAGGAGTACAGAAGGTATCTCTACAGCGCACAAAGGAGTACAGGAAATATCTCTAGAACGTACAAAGGTGTACACGAGGTATCTCTACAGCGTACAAAGGAGTACAGAAGGTATCTCTACAGCGCACAAAGGAGTACAGGAAATATCTCTAGAACGTACAAAGGTGTACACGAGGTATCTCTACAGCGTACAAAGGAGTACAGAAGGTATCTCTACAGCGCACAAAGGAGTACAGAAGGTATCTCTACAGCGCACAAAGGAGTACAGAAGGTATCTCTACAGCGCACAAAGGAGTACAGGAAATATCTCTAGAACGTACAAAGGAGTACACGAGGTATCTCAACAGCGTACAAAGGAGTACAGAAGGTATCTCTACAGCGCACAAAGGAGTACAGGAAATATCTCTAGAACGTACAAAGGAGTACACGAGGTATCTCTACAGCGTACAAAGGAGTACAGAAGGTATCTCTACAGCGCACAAAGGAGAACAGAAGGTATCTCTACAGCGCACAAAGGAGGACAGAAGGAATCTCTACAGCGCACGAAGGAGTACAGGAAATATCTCTAGAACGTACAAAGGAGTACACGAGGTATCTCTACAGCGTACAAAGAAGTACAGAAGGTATCTCTACAGCGCACAAAGGAGTACAGAAGGTATCTCTACAGCGCACAAAGGAGAACAGAAGGTATCTCTACAGTGCACAAAGGAGTACAAAAGGTATCTCTACAGCGCACAAAGGAGTACAGAAGGTATCTCTACAGCGCACAAAGGAGTACAGAAGGTATCTCTACAGCGCACAAAGGAGTACAGGAAATATCTCTAGAACGTACAAAGGAGTACACGAGGTATCTCTACAGCGTACAAAGGAGTACAGAAGGTATCTTTACAGCGCACAAAGGAGTACAGAAGGTATCCCTACAGCGCACAAAGGAGTACAGAAGGTATCTCTACAGCGCACAAAGGAGTACAGAAGGTATCTCTACAGCGCACAAAGGAGTACAGGAAATATCTCTAGAACGTACAAAGGAGTACACGAGGTATCTCTACAGCGTACAAAGGAGTACAGAAGGTATCTCTACAGCGCACAAAGGAGTACAGAAGGTATCTCTACAGCGCACAAAGGAGTACAGAAGGTATCTCAACAGCGCACAAAGGAGTACAGAAGGTATCTCTACAGCGCACAAAGGAGTACAGAAGGTATCTCTACAGCGTACAAAGGAGTACAGAAGCTATCTCTACAGCGAACAAAGGAGTACAGGAAATATCTCTAGAACGTACAAAGGAGTACACGAGGTATCTCTACAGCGTACAAAGGAGTACAGAAGGTATCTCTACAGCGCACAAAGGAGTACAGGAAATATCTCTAGAACGTACAAAGGAGTACACGAGGTATCTCTACAGCGTAAAAAGGAGTACAGAAGGTATCTCTACAGCGCACAAAGGAGTACAGAAGGTATCTCTACAGCGCACAAAGGAGTACAGAAGGTATCTCTACAGCGCACAAAGGAGTACAGAAGGTATCTCTACAGCGCACAAAGGAGTACAGAAGGTATCTCTACAGCGCACAAAGGAGTACAGAAGGTATCTCTACAGCGCACAAAGGAGTACAGAAGGTATCTCTACAGCGCACAAAGGAGTACAGAAGGTATCTCTATAGCGCACAAAGGAGTACAGATGGTATCTCTACAGCGCACAAAGGAGTACAGGAAATATCTCTAGAACGTACAAAGGAGTACACGAGGTATCTCTACAGCGTACAAAGGAGTACAGAAGGTATCTCTACAGCGCACAAAGGAGTACAGGAAATATCTCTAGAACGTTCAAAGGAGTACACGAGGTATCTCTACAGCGTACGAAGGAGTACAGAAGGTATCTCTACAGCGCACAAAGGAGTACAGAAGGTATCTCTACAGCGCACAAAGGAGTACAGAAGGTATCTCTACAGCGCACAAAGGAGTACAGAAGGTATCTCTACAGCGCACAAAGGAGTACAGAAGGTATCTCTACAGCGCACAAAGGAGTACAGGAAATATCTCTAGAACGTACAAAGGAGTACACGAGGGATCTCTACAGCGCACAAAGGAGTACAGAAGGTATCTCTACAGCGCACAAAGGAGTACAGAAGGTATCTCTACAGCGCACAAAGGAGTACAGGAAATATCTCTAGAACGTAGAAAGGAGTACACGAGGTATATCTACAGCGTATAAAGGAGTACAGAAGGTATCTCTACAGCGCACAAAGGAGTACAGAAGGTATCTCTACAGCGCACAAAGGAGTACAGAAGGTATCTCTACAGCGCACAAAGGAGTACAGGAAATATCTCTAGAACGTACAAAGGAGTACACGAGGTATCTCTACAGCGTACAAAGGAGTACAGAAGGTATCTCTACAGCGTACAAAGGAGTACAGAAGGTTTCTCTACAGCGCACAAAGGAGTACAGAAGGTATCTCTACAGCGCACAAAGGAGTACAGAAGGTATCTCTACAGCGCACAAAGGAGTACAGAAGGTATCTCTACAGCGCACAAAGGAGTACAGAAGGTATCTCTACAGCGCACAAAGGAGTACAGAAGGTATCTCTACAGCGCACAAAGGAGTACAGAAGGTATCTCTACAGCGCACAAAGGAGTACAGGAAATATCTCTAGAACGTATAAAGGAGTACACGAGGTATCTCTACAGCGTACAAAGGAGTACAGAAGGTATCTCTACAGCGCACAAAGGAGTAAAGAAGGTATCTCTACAGCGCACAAAGGAGTACAGAAGGTATCTCTACAGCGCACAAAGGAGTACAGAAGGTATCTCTACAGCGCACAAAGGAGTACAGGAAATATCTCTAGAACGTACAAAGGAGTACACGAGGTACCTCTACAGCGTACAAAGAAGTACAGAAGGTATCTCTACAGCGCACAAAGAAGTACAGAAGGTATCTCTACAGCGCACAAAGGAGTACAGAAGGTATCTCTACAGCGCACAAAGGTGTACAGAAGGTATCTCTACAGCGCACAAAGGAGTACAGAAGATATCTCTACAGCGCACAAAGGAGTACAGAAGGTATCTCTACAGCGCACAAAGGAGTACAGAAAATATCTCTAGAACGTTCAAAGGAGTACAGAAGGTATCTCTACAGCGCACAAAGGAGTACAAAAGGTATCTCTACAGCGCACAAAGGAGTACAGAAGGTATCTCTACAGCGCACAAAGGAGTACAGGAAATATCTCTACAGCGCACAAAGGAGTATAGAAGGTATCTCTACAGCGCACAAAGGAGTACAGAAGGTATCTCTACAGCGCACAAAGGAGTACAGGAAATATCTCTAGAACGTACAAAGGAGTACACGAGGTATCTCTACAGCGTACAAAGGAGTACAGAAGGTATCTCTACAGCGCACAAAGGAGTACAGAAGGTATCTCTACAGCGCACAAAGGAGTACAGAAGGTATCTCTACAGCGCACAAAGGAGTACAGGAAATATCTCTAAAACGTACAAAGGAGTACACGAGGTATCTCTACAGCGTACAAAGGAGTACAGAAGGTATCTCTACAGCGCACAAAGGAGTACAGGAGGTATCTCTACAGCGCACAAAGGAGTACAGAAGGTATCTCTACAGCGCACAAAGGAGTACAGAAGGTATCTCTACAGCGCACAAAGGAGTACAGAAGGTATCTCTACAGCGCACAAAGGAGTACAGAAGGTATCTCTACAGCGCACAAAGGAGTACAGGAAATATCTCTAGAACGTACAAAGGAGTACACGAGGTATCTCTACAGCGTACAAAGGAGTACAGAAGGTATCTCTACAGCGCACAAAGGAGTACAGAAGGTATCTCTACAGCGCACAAAGGAGTACAGAAGGTATCTCTACAGCGCACAAAGGAGTACAGAAGGTATCTCTACAGCGCACGAAGGAGTACAGGAAATATCTCTAGAACGTACAAAGGAGTACACGAGGTATCTCTACAGCGTACAAAGGAGTACAGAAGGTATCTCTACAGCGCACAAAGTGTCATGATTTATCTCTGCGCGTCCAAGAATTTTTTTGTGCTATAAAAAGGAACTACGTAAATCATCATACTTGCCAAACCATCGAGGAGAGTTCTAGACGAATGTACAGCTCATCGTTTCGAACGCGTTACGTCGAGGTCTCCCGACAACCGAGAGGAACTGCCATCTTCCGCTATTCCATGTAACTCCAATTAGTATTTCTTCTATTTCATGGGAATATATTTCTTGTTGTGTATAGCGTATTTCATAATAGGAATTAATAGGGAAGTTATTGATTCAGTTAGGCATACCTCCATGTATGTTAGAATGACTTTGTTATTCGATCGATCGACGTACGGTCGTGTATTTATGCGGTTGTGAACTCGGGGTGGAAGAGACAGGCTGGGGTACACGACGAGAGTTAGTAAGGAGCAGACCTCCGCCTGAGCTAGAGTGCGCTCCTCATTCATATTAGCGCTGCCCTCGGGCTGGCGTAAGAGCTAAGAACTCCATCTATTAAACATTGTGAAGCCGAGGTTAACTAAGAACTCCATATATTAAACGTTGTGAAGCCGAAGTTAATTAATTACACGCCAGGCATCTGTGAGACATTCGAAGACGAACTATTTCAACATATGTGACAGTTAACATCAGTGACGTTTCAAAGTATTGAAGTGCCACGACGCCATTTTGCTCATCCTGTCCTACCGGCGTGGGTATGGCATCTCTGTCACAGCCTCAGCCTTCCGGGCACCCTTGCAGTCTTCACCTCGTTCTCCACCTTTTACGCAAGTTGAGTGTACTTTGGTTTATTCATTCATGTGTAAAACTCACGCAGTCAACGTCTTAGTCCGTCGGCAATGATCATGTTTAGGCACAGCGAGTGAAGTTTCTATGTATTATTTCTATGAGATCTGTAATGCGCGATTAATTGATTCTTAACTATTAAATTTACCATGTAGCTTACGATTGTATTTCATTCTCCTGCGTATGGAAATAAGAGACGAGGCATTCAAAAATAACGTTACCTAAATCACCTTAATTTAATTACTTCATATAAAATATTTTCCCGTCTTCGGGTGGTGGCAAAGATAAAATATCAATTAATTAAAATCAAGGCGAGGACATTGAGTCACGTCTTTATTAATAAAATATATTAAAGTGATGTAACCAAGCATCACGACGACGGGAAACGAATAAATTACATTTCGAAATATACATGCTCAACGCAGGAACAAGAAAATCACGACGACGATGTGGGGATAAGAACGAACATCATTACAATGGTGGCAGCGGTGGGATCTTGATTTTATGCACTCATAAAATTCAAATATTATACGAACTTCACCGCCTCCGTTTAAAAATGAATTTAATTATACTTAACATCATAAAAATCCGCTCGTGCTTTAAAAATCAAGCCAACCATGCCTAAAAGAAGAACAGTCTCAAATTTCCAAAACGCAGTCTTCTCATAAACTGTAAATATCATATAGGTCTGCAAGTAAACTTTTACAGCCAGCCACAGCCACGTAGAATTTTAATTTCATGCGCAGCCGACGCGCAGCGACTGGCTTAAACAAGATGGCGTCGCCTATGCCACAGGCGGCGTACCGCACCAGAATAGCACACACGTTTCGCTTTCACAAGCGAATAGATTTGAACAAAGGATGTTTCTGTAGATTAAGATTGATTTTATGTAAGAAATTAGTTATGATTCATGGCAAATGAAAATTTAATTTGTGTAGGATATATATGTTAGAAAATTTCATGACTGTGTAATTTCAATTGTATTTTCAAAATATTAGAAAGTTTTGTTAACCCGCATTTTAAGTCGAGATATGTTTTATTTTTAAGAAAATTTTGCTTCAACATTTAGACACAACATTTATATTCACCACAACGTAAATCTTTCTTAAGGTTTATTACGTTTTTAGTAGACGAACTTTAAAACCGTTGAAATTTCATTAGAAATCGAGTTCTATAAACCGTAATTAATTGATAAAAATCAAACTTTCACGAATCAACTCCACAAATTTTGTTTGAATTAGGAAATTAATTTCTTCGAAAATTTACATTTCAAATAGGATGTTTAGATTTAAGGTAATTTTAATGATTTTCCCGTGCGATTTCCTGAGTTTTCTTTGTGTCAAATGCATTTTAAATTTGTTCAATGTAAAGTTAATTCTTAAACATTTAATTTGTATTCAAATCATGTGTTAATTAATAGTAAAAAATTGCATTCATACATTGCATAGGACCGAGATGTTGATTGGGTTGAGTTGTGAACATGAATAACTAAAGACGCTCAGAAAAAAGTACCGGGAAACAATTAGGAAACCAAGGATAGATCCTTATGAATTCGGGTCTTTCAGACAAACGTTGCTGTGGTCGACTGCAACGACAACGCAACGCTGGGCGAGGCGAGCTCCACACTCGTCATGGCGCCTACGACGTCGGAACGTTGGACGACCACACCCGGAACGTACCACAACGACATACTTCAACGACGTGGCCAGCAGGAGTCTGCGAAGCAAACTCACACATACGCATAATACTTACAGAAAACGCACGACGTACGCACGCATTCATTCACTCGCATGCACACGTTGACGTGAACGCAACTCACGGATATACTCGTGAACGCAACCCACTCGTACACACGAACACACGAGTCCGCTCACGTACCCATCTACGAACATGCGAACGCACATTCAAAACGCCAACCCTCTCAGGCTGCTACAGAGCTCTGCAACGCTTTCCCCTAAACCTCCCATCCACAAAGCCACACCTCCACGTTTACAGCCTCACCGACACCGGCAGTGCGCACGAACTCACGAGCCAGCTAACGTACCTACGCACGCAAACACGCACGCGGGAGCTTAGAAAACGCAGGACGGAGCTTGAAAGAAAATTCTTCAGTCTACCCGAAATGATCTGCGCACGAAGAAAATGTGGCGCACATCGAAATGTAATAGAAAACCTACGAAGCAGAAACTACGATGAACTGAATTGGCGAGAGATGGATGTCGACGACCGTAGATTATTCGACAAGGCAGCAGCACAACTACGATGAACAAAATTGGCGAGTGATGAATAACGACGACAGTGATGATTCGACAAGACAGCACATTGACGCACAGAGGAGAGTCTACGTCTGCAAGTTCTCCAAAAGTCAACGGATGAAGTTCTGGACCATCAAAGGGTTCCAATAAACCTCTTCAACAAAAAAGCATCGTGAAGTTTTCAACTTAAAATGCAGCAGTGAAAGGAACCTGACATCTCCTGATTTCGATGGGAGCTAGTAAGAGAGTTTTTACTCTCTGAGAAGTCTTTACTTCTCAAGGTTATTCCTGGGGTAACCTCAACGGCGAGGGACGGACCCGCACCTTATGTAGGGGAATAGATTCCGCCGATGGAATAACTGCATCATGTGCCTCGTTTGGGTTCGTCGTATCAGTGTCTGCCAGAAAGACAAACCTCGTATCGTTTCGTCAATTGGTTCTTCTCACAAGCAAGTCACGCCCGAGTCTTGACTCTAGTGGCACGCACACGATAGCCCCTGGAGAGAAAAAAAAGGAGAATTGATTTCGAACAGGAGTTCGAATCTCGTCCATTCGGCACCCGGAGAGTTGTCATGATTTATCTCTGCGCGTCCAAGAATTTTTTTGTGCTATAAAAAGGAACTACGTAAATCATCATACTTGCCAAACCATCGAGGAGAGTTCTAGACGAATGTACAGCTCATCGTTTCGAACGCGTTACGTCGAGGTCTCCCGACAACCGAGAGGAACTGCCATCTTCCGCTATTCCATGTAACTCCAATTAGTATTTCTTCTATTTCATGGGAATATATTTCTTGTTGTGTATAGCGTATTTCATAATAGGAATTAATAGGGAAGTTATTGATTCAGTTAGGCATACCTACATGTATGTTAGAATGACTTTGTTATTCGATCGATCGACGTACGGTCGTGTATTTATGCGGTTGTGAACTCGGGGTGGAAGAGACAGGCTGGGGTACACGACGAGAGTTAGTAAGGAGCAGACCTCCGCCTGAGCTAGAGTGCGCTCCTCATTCATATTAGCGCTGCCCTCGGGCTGGCGTAAGAGCTAAGAACTCCATCTATTAAACATTGTGAAGCCGAGGTTAACTAAGAACTCCATCTATCAAACGTTGTGAAGCCGAAGTTAATTAATTACACGCCAGGCATCTGTGAGACATTCGAAGACGAACTATTTCAACATATGTGACAGTTAACATCAGTGACGTTTCAAAGTATTGAAGTGCCACGACGCCATTTTGCTCATCCTGTCCTACCGGCGTGGGTATGGCATCTCTGTCACAGCCTCAGCCTTCCGGGCACCCTTGCAGTCTTCACCTCGTTCTCCACCTTTTACGCAAGTTGAGTGTACTTTGGTTTATTCATTCATGTGTAAAACTCACGCAGTCAACGTCTTAGTCCGTCGGCAATGATCATGTTTAGGCACAGCGAGTGAAGTTTCTATGTATTATTTCTATGAGATCTGTAATGCGCGATTAATTGATTCTTAACTATTAAATTTACCATGTAGCTTACGATTGTATTTCATTCTCCTGCGTATGGAAATAAGAGACGAGGCATTCAAAAATAACGTTACCTAAATCACCTTAATTTAATTACTTCATATAAAATATTTTCCCGTCTTCGGGTGGTGGCAAAGATAAAATATCAATTAATTAAAATCAAGGCGAGGACATTGAGTCACGTCTTTATTAATAAAATATATTAAAGTGATGTAACCAAGCATCACGACGACGGGAAACGAATAAATTACATTTCGAAATATACATGCTCAGCGCAGGAACAAGAAAATCACGACGACGATGTGGGGATAAGAACGAACATCATTACAAAGGAGTACAGAAGGTATCTCTACAGCGCACAAAGGAGTACAGGAAATATCTCTAGAACGTACAAAGGAGCACACGAGGTATCTCTACAGCGTACAAAGGAGTACAGAAGGTATCTCTACAGCGTACAAAGGAGTACAGAAGGTATCTCTACAGCGCACAAAGGAGTACAGAAGGTATCTCTACAGCGCACAAAGGAGTACAGAAGGTATCTCTACAGCGCACAAAGGAGTACAGAAGGTATCTCTACAGCGCACAAAGGAGTACAGAAGGTATCTCTACAGCGCACAAAGGAGTACAGAAGGTATCTCTACAGCGCACAAAGGAGTACAGAAGGTATCTCTACAGCGCACAAAGGAGTACAGGAAATATCTCTAGAACGTATAAAGGAGTACACGAGGTATCTCTACAGCGTACAAAGGAGTACAGAAGGTATCTCTACAGCGCACAAAGGAGTACTGAAGGTATCTCTACAGCGCACAAAGGAGTACAGAAGGTATCTCTACAGCGCACAAAGGAGTACAGAAGGTATCTCTACAGCGCACAAAGGAGTACAGGAAATATCTCTGGAACGTACAAAGGAGTACACGAGGTACCTCTACAGCCTACAAAGAAGTACAGAAGGTATCTCTACAGCGCACAAAGGAGTACAGAAGGTATCTCTACAGCGCACAAAGGAGTACAGAAGGTATCTCTACAGCGCACAAAGGTGTACAGAAGGTATCTCTACAGCGCACAAAGGAGTACAGAAGGTATCTCTACAGCGCACAAAGGAGTACAGAAGGTATCTCTACAGCGCACAAAGGAGTAGAGAAAATATCTCTAGAACGTACAAAGGAGTACAGAAGGTATCTCTACAGCGCACAAAGGAGTACAGAAGGTATCTCTACAGCGCACAAAGGAGTACAGAAGGTATCTCTATAGCGCACAAAGGAGTACAGGAAATATCTCTACAGCGCACAAAGGAGTACAGAAGGTATCTCTACAGCGCACAAAGGAGTACAGAAGGTATCTCTACAGCGCACAAAGGAGTACAGGAAATATCTCTAGAACGTACAAAGGAGTACACGAGGTATCTCTACAGCGTACAAAGGAGTACAGAAGGTATCTCTACAGCGCACAAAGGAGTACAGAAGGTATCTCTACAGCGCACAAAGGAGTACAGAAGGTATCTCTACAGCGCACAAAGGAGTACAGGAAATATCTCTAAAACGTACAAAGGAGTACACGAGGTATCTCTACAGCGTACAAAGGAGTACAGAAGGTATCTCTACAGCGCACAAAGGAGTACAGGAGGTATCTCTACAGCGCACAAAGGAGTACAGAAGGTATCTCTACAGCGCACAAAGGAGTACAGAAGGTATCTCTACAGCGCACAAAGGAGTACAGAAGGTATCTCTACAGCGCACAAAGGAGTACAGAAGGTATCTCTACAGCGCACAAAGGAGTACAGGAAATATCTCTAGAACGTACAAAGGAGTACACGAGGTATCTCTACAGCGTACAAAGGAGTACAGAAGGTATCTCTACAGCGCACAAAGGAGTACAGAAGGTATCTCTACAGCGCACAAAGGAGTACAGAAGGTATCTCTACAGCGCACAAAGGAGTACAGACGGTATCTCTACAGCGCACGAAGGAGTACAGGAAATATCTCTAGAACGTACAAAGGAGTACACGAGGTATCTCTACAGCGTACAAAGGAGTACAGAAGGTATCTCTACAGCGCACAAAGGAGTACAGAAGGTATCTCTACAGCGCACAAAGGAGTACAGGAAATATCTCTAGAACGTACAAAGGAGTACACGAGGTATCTCTACAGCGTACAAAGGAGTACAGAAGGTATCTCTACAGCGCACAAAGGAGTACAGAAGGTATCTCTACAGCGCACAAAGGAGTACAGAAGGTATCTCTACAGCGCACAAAGGAGTACAGAAGGTATCTCTACAGCGCACAAAGGAGTACAGGAAATATCTCTAGAACGCACGAAGGAGTACACGAGGTATCTCTACAGCGTACAAAGGAGTACAGAAGGTATCTCTACAGCGCACAAAGGAGTACAGAAGGTATCTCTACAGCGCACAAAGGAGTACAGAAGGTATCTCTACAGCGCACAAAGGAGTACAGAAGGTATCTCTACACCGCACAAAGGAGTACAGAAGGTATCTCTACAGCGCACAAAGGAGTACAGGAAATATCTCTTGAACGTACAAAGGAGTACACGAGGTATCTCTACAGCGTACAAAGGAGTACAGAAGGTATCTCTACAGCGCACAAAGGAGTACAGAAGGTATCTCTACAGCGCACAAAGGAGTACAGAAGGTATCTCTACAGCGCACAAAGGAGTACAGAAGGTATCTCTACAGCGCACAAAGGAGTACAGAAGGTATCTCTACAGCGCACAAAGGAGTACAGAAGGTATCTCTACAGCGCACAAAGGAGTACAGAAGGTATCTCTACAGCGCACAAAGGAGTACAGAAGGTATCTCTACAGCGCACAAAGGAGTACAGGAAATATCTCTAGAACGTATAAAGGAGTACACGAGGTATCTCTACAGCGTACAAAGGAGTACAGAAGGTATATCTACAGCGCACAAAGGAGTACAGAAGGTATCTCTACAGCGCACAAAGGAGTACAGAAGGTATCTCTACAGCGCACAAAGGAGTACAGGAAATATCTCTAGAACGTACAAAGGAGTACAGGAGGTATCTCTACAGCGTACAAAGGAGTACAGAAGGTATCTCTACAGCGCACAAAGGAGTACAGGAAATATCTCTAGAACGTACAAAGGAGTACACGAGGTATCTCTACAGCGTACAAAGGAGTACAGAAGGTATCTCTACAGCGCATAAAGGAGTACAGAAGGTATCTCTACAGCGCACAAAGGAGTACACGAGGTATCTCTACAGCGCACAAAGGAGTACAGAAGGTATCTCTACAGCGCACAAAGGAGTACAGAAGGTATGTCTACAGCGCACAAAGGAGTACAGGAAATATCTCTAGAACGTACAAAGGAGTACACGAGGTATCTCTACAGCGTACAAAGGAGTACAGAAGGTATCTCTACAGTGCCCAAAGGAGTACAGAAGGTATCTCTACAGCGCACAAAGGAGTACAGAAGGTATCTCTACAGCGCACAAAGGAGTACAGAAGGTATCTCTACAGCGCACAAAGGAGTACAGGAAATATCTCTAGAACGTACAAAGGAGTACACGAGGTATCTCTACAGCGTACAAAGGAGTACAGAAGGTATCTCTACAGCGCACAAAGGAGTACAGAAGGTATCTCTACAGCGCACAAAGGAGTACAGAAGGTATCTCTACAGCGCACAAAGGAGTACAGAAGGTATCTCTACAGCGCACAAAGGAGTACAGAAGGTATCTCTACAGCGCACAAAGGAGTACAGAAGGTATCTCTACAGCGCACAAAGGAGTACAAAAGGTATCTCTACAGCGCACAAAGGAGTACAGGAAATATCTCTAGAACGTACAAAGGAGTACACGAGGTATCTCTACAGCGTACAAAGGAGTACAGAAGGTATCTCTACAGCGCACAAAGGAGTACAGAAGGTATCTCTACAGCGCACAAATGAGTACAGAAGGTATCTCTACAGCGCACAAAGGAGTACAGAAGGTATCTCTACAGCGCACAAAGGAGTACAGGAAATATCTCTAGAACGTACAAAGGAGTACACGAGGTATCTCTACAGCGTACAAAGGAGTACAGAAGGTATCTCTACAGCGCACAAAGGAGTACAGAAGGTATCTCTACAGCGCACAAAGGAGTACAGAATGTATCTCTACAGCGCACAAAGGAGTACAGAAGGTATCTCTACAGCGTACAAAGGAGTACAGAAGGTATCTCTACAGCGAACAAAGGAGTACAGGAAATATCTCTAGAACGTACAAAGGAGTACACGAGGTATCTCTACAGCGTACAAAGGAGTACAGAAGGTATCTCTACAGCGCACAAAGGAGTACAGGAAATATCTCTAGAACGTACAATGGAGTACACGAGGTATCTCTACAGCGTACAAAGGAGTACAGAAGGTATCTCTACAGCGCACAAAGGAGTACAGAAGGTATCTCTACAGCGCACAAAGGAGTACAGAAGGTATCTCTACAGCGCACAAAGGAGTACAGAAGGTATCTCTACAGCGCACAAAGGAGTACAGAAGGTATCTCTACAGCGCACAAAGGAGTACAGAAGATATCTCTACAGCGCACAAAGGAGTACAGAAGGTATCTCTACAGCGCACAAAGGAGTACAGAAGGTATCTCTACAGCGCACAAAGGAGTACAGAAGGTATCTCTACAGCGCACAAAGGAGTACAGAAGGTATCTCTACAGCGCACAAAGGAGTACAGGAAATATCTCTAGAACGTACAAAGGAGTACACGAGGTATCTCTACAGCGTACAAAGGAGTACAGAAGGTATCTCTACAGCGCACAAAGGAGTACAGGAAATATCTCTAGAACGTACAAAGGAGTACACGAGGTATCTCTACAGCGTACGAAGGAGTACAGGAGGTATCTCTACAGCGCACAAAGGAGTACAGAAGGTATCTCTACAGCGCACAAAGGAGTACAGAAGGTATCTCTACAGCGCACAAAGGAGTACAGAAGGTATCTCTACAGCGCACAAAGGAGTACAGAAGGTATCTCTACAGCGCACAAAGGAGTACAGGAAATATCTCTAGAACGTACAAAGGAGTACACGAGGTATCTCTACAGCGTACAAAGGAGTACAGAAGGTATCTCTACAGCGCACAAAGGAGTAAAGGAAATATCTCTAGAACGTACAAAGGAGTACACGAGGTATCTCTACAGCGTACAAAGTAGTACAGAAGGTATCTCTACAGCGCACAAAGGAGTACAGGAAATATCTCTAGAACGTACAAAGGAGTACACGAGGTATCTCTACAGCGTACAAAGGAGTACAGAAGGTATCTCTACAGCGCACAAAGGAGTACAGAAGGTATCTCTACAGCGCACAAAGGAGTACAGAAGGTATCTCTACAGCGCACAAAGGAGTACAGAAGGTATCTCTACAGCGCACAAAGGAGTACAGGAAATATCTCTAGAACGTACAAAGGAGTACACGAGGTATCTCTACAGCGTACAAAGGAGTACAGAAGGTATCTCTACAGCGCACAAAGGAGTACAGAAGGTATCTCTACAGCGCACAAAGGAGTACAGAAGGTATCTCTACAGCGCACAGGAGTACAGAAGGTATCTCTACAGCGCACAAAGGAGTACAGGAAATATTTCTAGAACGTACAAAGGAGTACACGAGGTATCTCTACAGCGTACAAAGGAGTACAGAAGGTATCTCTACAGCGCACAAAGGAGTACAGAAGGTATCTCTACAGCGCACAAAGGAGTACAGAAGGTATCTCTACAGCGCACAAAGGAGTACAGAAGGTATCTCTACAGCGCACAAAGGAGTACAGTAGGTATCTCTACAGCGCAGAAAGGAGTACAGGAAATATCTCTAGAACGTACAAAGGAGTAAACGAGGTATCTCTACAGCGTACAAAGGAGTACAGAAGGTATCTCTACATCGCACAAAGGAGTACAGGGAATATCTCTAGAACGTACAAAGGAGTACACGAGGTATCTCTACAGCGTACAAAGGAGTACAGAAGGTATCTCTACAGCGCACAAAGGAGTACAGAAGGTATCTCTACAGCGCACAAAGGAGTACAGAAGGTATCTCTACAGCGCACAAAGGAGTACAGAAGGTATCTCTACAGCGCATAAAGGAGTACAGAAGGTATCTCTACAGCGCACAAAGGAGTACAGAAGGTATCTCTACAGCGCACAAAGGAGTACAGAAGGTATCTCTACAGCGCACAAAGGAGTACAGGAAATATCTCTAGAACGTACAAAGGAGTACACGAGGTATCTCTACAGCGTACAAAGGAGTACAGAAGGTATCTCTACAGCGCACAAAGGAGTACAGAAGGTATCTCTACAGCGCACAAAGGAGTACAGAAGGTATCTCTACAGCGCACAAAGGAGTACAGAAGGTATCTCTACAGCGCATAAAGGAGTACAGAAGGTATCTCTACAGCGCACAAAAGAGTACAGAAGGTATCTCTACAGCGCACAAAGGAGTACAAAAGGTATCTCTACAGCGCACGAAGGAGTACAGAAGGTATCTCTACAGCGCACAAAGGAGTACAGAAGGTATCTCTACAGCGCACAAAGGAGTACAGGAAATATCTCTAGAACGTACAAAGGAGTACACGAGGTATCTCTACAGCGTACAATGGAGTACAGAAGGTATCTCTACAGCGCACAAAGGAGTACAGAAGGTATCTCTACAGCGCACAAAGGAGTACAAAAGGTTTCTCTACAGCGCACAAAGGAGTACAGGAAATATCTCTAGAACGTACAAAGGAGTACACGAGGTATCTCTACAGCGTACAAAGGAGTACAGAAGGTATCTCTACAGCGCACAAAGGAGTACAGAAGGTATCTCTACAGCGCACAAAGGAGTACAGAAGGTATCTCTTCAGCGCACAAAGGAGTACAGAAGGTGTCTATACAGCGCACAAAGGAGTACAGAAGGTATCTCTACAGCGCACAAAGGAGTACAGAAGGTATCTCTACAGCGCACAAAGGAGTACAGGAAATATCTCTAGAACGTACAAAGGAGTACACGAGGTATCTCTACAGCGTACAAAGGAGTACAGAAGGTATCTCTACAGCGCACAAAGGAGTACAGAAGGTATCTCTACAGCGCACAAAGGAGTACAGAAGGTCTCTCTACAGCGCACAAAGGAGTACAGAAGGTATCTCTACAGCGCACAAAGGAGTACAGGAAATATCTCTAGAACGTACAAAGGAGTACACGAGGTATCTCTACAGCGTACAAAGGAGTACAGAAGGTATCTCTACAGCGCACAAAGGATTACAGAAGGTATCTCTACAGCGCACAAAGGAGTACAGAAGGTATCTCTACAGTGCACAAAGGAGTACAGAAGGTATCTCTACAGCGCACAAAGGAGTACAGGAAATATCTCTAGAACGTACAAAGGAGTACACGAGGTATCTCTACAGCGTACAAAGGAGTACAGAAGGTATCTCTACAGCGCACAAAGGAGTACAGAAGGTATCTCTACAGCGCACAAAGGAGTACAGAAGGTATCTCTACAGCGCACAAAGGAGTACAGGAAATATCTCTAGAACGTACAAAGGAGTACACGAGGTATCTCTACAGCGTACAGAGGAGTACAGAAGGTATCTCTACAGCGCACAAAGGAGTACAGAAGGTATCTCTACAGCGCACAAAGGAGTACAGAAGGTATCTCTACAGCGCACAAAGGAGTACAGAAGGTATCTCTACAGCGCACAAAGGAGTACAGAAGGTATCTCTACAGCGCACAAAGGAGTACAGAAGGTATCTCTACAGCGCACAAAGGAGTACAGAAGGTATCTTTACAGCGCACAAAGGAGTACAGAAGGTATCTCTACAGCGCACAAAGGAGTACAGAAGGTATCTCTTCAGCGCACAAAGGAGTACAGGAAATATCTCTAGAACGTTCAAAGGAGTACACGAGGTATCTCTACAGCGTACAAAGGAGTACAGAAGGTATCTCTACAGCGCACAAAGGAGTACAGAAGGTATCTCTACAGCGCACAAAGGAGTACAGAAGGTATCTCTACAGCGTACAAAGGAGTACACGAGGTATCTCTACAGCGTACAAAGGAGTACAGAAGGTATCTCTACAGCGCACAAAGGAGTACAGAAGGTTTCTCTACAGCGCACAAAGGAGTACAGAAGGTATCTCTACAGCGCACAAAGGAGTACAGAAGGTATCTCTACAGCGCACAAAGGAGTACAGGAAATATCTCTAGAACGTACAAAGGAGTACACGAGGTATCTCTACAGCGTACAAAGGAGTACAGAAGGTATCTCTACAGCGCACAAAGGAGTACAGAAGGTATCTCTACAGCGCACAAAGGAGTACAGAAGGTATCTCTACAGCGCACAAATGAGTACAGAAGGTATCTCTACAGCGCACAAAGGAGTACAGGAAATATCTCTAGAACGTACAAAGGAGTACACGAGGTATCTCTACAGCGTACAAAGGAGTACAGAAGGTATCTCTACAGTGCACAAAGGAGTACAAAAGGTATCTCTACATCGCACAAAGGAGTACAGAAGGTATCTCTACATCGCACAAAGGAGTACAGAAGGTATCTCTACAGCGCACAAAGGAGTACAGAAGGTATCTCTACAGCGCACAAAGGAGTACAGAAGGTATCTCTACAGCGCACAAAGGAGTACAGAAGGTATCTCTACAGCGCACAAAGGAGTACAGAAGGTATCTCTACAGCGCACAAAGGAGTACAGAAGGTATCTCTACAGCGCACAAAGGAGTACAGGAAATATCTCTAGAACGTACAAAGGAGTACACGAGGTATCTCTACAGCGTACAAAGGAGTACAGAAGGTATCTCTACAGCGCACAAAGGAGTACAGAAGGTATCTCTACAGCGCACAAAGGAGTACAGAAGGTATCTCTACGGCGCACAAAGGAGTACAGAATGTATCTCTACAGCGCACAAAGGAGTACAGGAAATATCTCTAGAACGTACAAAGGAGTACACGAGGTATCTCTACAGCGTACAAAGGAGTACAGAAGGTATCTCTAAAGCGCACAAAGGAGTACAGAAGGTATCTCTACAGCGCATAAAGGAGTACAGAAGGTATCTCTACAGCGCACAAAGGAGTACAGAAGGTATCTCTACAGCCCACAAAGGAGTACAGAAGGTATCTCTACAGCGCACAAAGGAGTACAGATGGTATCTCTACAGCGCACAAAGGAGTACAGAAGGTATCTCTACAGCGCACAAAGGAGTACAGAAGGTATCTCCACAGCGCACAAAGGAGTACAGAAGGTATCTCTACAGCGCACGAAGGAGTGCAGGAAATATCTCTAGAACGAAGAAAGGAGTACACGAGGTATCTCTACAGCGTACAAAGAAGTACAGAAGGTATCTCTACAGCGCACAAAGGAGTACAGAAGGTATCTCTACAGCGCATAAAGGAGTACAGAAGGTATCTCTACAGCGCACAAAGGAGTACAGAAGGTATCTCTACAGCGCACAATGGAGTACAGGAAATATCTCTAGAACGTACAAAGGAGTATACGAGGTATCTCTACAACGTACAAAGAAGTACAGAAGGTATCTCTACAGCGCACAAAGGAGTACAGAAGGTATCTCTACAGCGCACAAAGGAGTACAGAAGGGATCTCTTCAGCGCACAAAGGAGTACAGAAGGTATCTCTACAGCGCACAAAGGAGTACAGAAGGTATCTCTACAGCGCACAAAGGAGTACAGAAGGTATCTCTACAGCGCACAAAGAAGTACAGAAGGTATCTCTACAGCGCACAAAGGAGTACAGAAGGTATCTCTACAGCGCACAAAGGAGTACAGAAGGTATCTCTACAGCGCACATAGGAGTACAGGAAAAATCTCTAGAACGTACAAAGGAGTACACGAGGTATCTCTACAGCGTACAAAGGAGTACAGAAGGTATCTCTACAGCGCACAAAGGAGTACAGAAGGTATCTCTACAGCGCACAAAGGAGTACAGAAGGTATCTCTACAGCGCACAAAGGTGTACAGAAGGTATCTCTACAGCGCACAAAGGAGTACAGAAGGTATCTCTACAGCGCACAAAGGAGTACAGAAGGTATCTCTACAGCGCACAAAGGAGTACAGAAAATATCTCTAGAACGTACAAAGGAGTACAGAAGGTATCTCTACAGCGCACAAAGGAGTACAGAAGGTATCTCTACAGCGCACAAAGGAGTACAGAAGGTATCTCTACAGCGCACAAAGGAGTACAGGAAATATCTCTACAGCGCACAAAGGAGTACAGAAGGTATCTCTACAGCGCACAAAGGAGTACAGAAGGTATCTCTACAGCGCACAAAGGAGTACAGGAAATATCTCTAGAACGTACAAAGGAGTACACGAGGTATCTCTACAGCGTACAAAGGAGTACAGAAGGTATCTCTACAGCGCACAAAGGAGTACAGAAGGTATCTCTACAGCGCACAAAGGAGTACAGAAGATATCTCTACAGCGCACAAAGGAGTACAGAAGGTATCTCTACAGCGCACAAAGGAGTACAGGAAATATCTCTAAAACGTACAAAGGAGTACACGAGGTATCTCTACAGCGTACAAAGGAGTACAGAAGGTATCTCTACAGCGCACAAAGGAGTACAGGAGGTATCTCTACAGCGCACAAAGGAGTACAGAAGGTATCTCTACAGCGCACAAAGGAGTACAGATGGTATCTCTACAGCGCACAAAGGAGTACAGAAGGTATCTCTACAGCGCACAAAGGAGTACAGAAGGTATCTCTACAGCGCACAAAGGAGTACAGGAAATATCTCTAGAACGTACAAAGGAGTACACGAGGTATCTCTACAGCGTACAAAGGAGTACAGAAGGTATCTCTACAGCGCACAAAGGAGTACAGAAGGTATATCTACAGCGCACAAAGGAGTACAGAAGGTATCTCTACAGCGTACGAAGGAGTACACGAGGTATCTCTACAGCGTACAAAGGAGTACAGAAGGTATCTCTACAGCGCACAAAGGAGTACAGAAGGTATCTCTACAGCGCACAAAGGAGTACAGAAGGTATCTCTACAGCGCACAAAGCAGTACAGAAGGTATCTCTACAGCGCACAAAGGAGTACAGGAAATATCTCTAAAACGTACAAAGGAGTACACGAGGTATCTCTACAGCGTACAAAGGAGTACAGAAGGTATCTCTACAGCGCACAAAGTAGTACAGAAGGTATCTCTACAGCGCACAAAGGAGTACAGAAGGTATCTCTACAGCGCACAAAGGAGTACAGAAGGTATCTCTACAGCGCACAAAGGAGTACAGGAAATATCTCTAGAACGTACAAAGGAGTACACGAGGTATCTCTACAGCGTACAAAGGAGTACAGAAGGTATCTCTACAGCGCACAAAGGAGTACAGAAGGTATCTCTACAGCGCACAAAGGAGTACAGAAGGTATCTCTACATCGCACAAAGGAGTACAGAAGGTATCTCTACAGCGCACAAAGGAGTACAGAAGGTATCTCTACAGCGCACAAAGGAGTACAGAAGGTATCTCTACAGCGCACAAAGGAGTACAGAAGGTATCTCTACAGCGCACAAAGGAGTACAGAAGGTATCTCTACAGCGCACAAAGGAGTACAGAAGGTATCTCTACAGCGCACAAAGGAGTACAGGAAATATCTCTAGAACGTACAAAGGAGTACACGAGGTATCTCTACAGCGTACAAAGGAGTACAGAAGGTATCTCTACAGCGCACAAAGGAGTACAGAAGGTATCTCTACAGCGCACAAAGGAGTACAGAAGGTATCTCTACAGCGCACAAAGGAGAACAGAAGGTATCTCTACAGCGCACAATGGAGTACAGGAAATATCTCTAGAACGTACAAAGGAGTACACGAGGTATCTCTACAACGTACAAAGGAGTACAGAAGGTATCTCTACAGCGCACGAAGGAGTACAGAAGGTATCTCTACAGCGCACAAAGGAGTACAGAAGGTATCTCTACAGCGCACAAAGGAGTACAGAAGGTATCTCTACAGCGCACAAAGGAGTACAGAAGGTATCTCTACAGCGCACAAAGGAGTACAGAAGGTATCTCTACAGCGCACAAAGGAGTACAGAAGGTATCTCTACAGCGCACAAAGGAGTACAGAAGGTATCTCTACAGCGCACAAAGGAGTACAGAAGGTATCTCTACAGCGCACAAAGGAGTACAGGAAATATCTCTAGAACGTACAAAGGAGTACACGAGGTATCTCTACAGCGTACAAAGGAGTACAGAAGGTATCTCTACAGCGCACAAAGGAGTACAGAAGGTATCTCTACAGCGCACAAAGGAGTACAGAAGGTATCTCTACAGCGCACAAAGGAGTACAGAAGGTATCTCTGCAGCCCACAAAGGAGTACAGAAGGTATCTCTACAGCGCACAAAGGAGTACAGAAGGTATCTCTACAGCGCACAAAGGAGTACAGAAGGTATCTCTACAGCGCACAAAGGAGTACAGAAGGTATCTCTACAGCGCACAAAGGAGTACAGAAGGTATCTCTACAGCGCACAAAGGAGTACAGGAAATATCTCTAGAACGAACAAAGGAGTACACGAGGTATCTCTACAGCGTACAAAGAAGTACAGTAGGTATCTCTACAGCGCACAAAAGAGTACAGAAGGTATCTCTACAGCGCACAAAGGAGTACAGAAGGTATCTCTACAGCGCACAAAGGAGTACAGAAGGTATCTCTACAGCGCACAATGGAGTACAGGAAATATCTCTAGAACGTACAAAGGAGTACACGAGGTATCTCTACAGCGTACAAAGGAGTACAGAAGGTATCTCTACAGCGCATAAAGGAGTACAGAAGGTATCTCTACAGCGCACAAAGGAGTACACGAGGTATCTCTACAGCGCACAAAGGAGTACAGAAGGTATCTCTACAGCGCACAAAGGAGTACAGAAGGTATGTCTACAGCGCACAAAGGAGTACAGGAAATATCTCTAGAACGTACAAAGGAGTACACGAGGTATCTCTACAGCGTACAAAGGAGTACAGAAGGTATCTCTACAGTGCCCAAAGGAGTACAGAAGGTATCTCTACAGCGCACAAAGGAGTACAGAAGGTATCTCTACAGCGCACAAAGGAGTACAGAAGGTATCTCTACAGCGCACAAAGGAGTACAGGAAATATCTCTAGAACGTACAAAGGAGTACACGAGGTATCTCTACAGCGTACAAAGGAGTACAGAAGGTATCTCTACAGCGCACAAAGGAGTACAGAAGGTATCTCTACAGCGCACAAAGGAGTACAGAAGGTATCTCTACAGCGCACAAAGGAGTACAGAAGGTATCTCTACAGCGCACAAAGGAGTACAGAAGGTATCTCTACAGCGCACAAAGGAGTACAGAAGGTATCTCTACAGCGCACAAAGGAGTACAAAAGGTATCTCTACAGCGCACAAAGGAGTACAGGAAATATCTCTAGAACGTACAAAGGAGTACACGAGGTATCTCTACAGCGTACAAAGGAGTACAGAAGGTATCTCTACAGCGCACAAAGGAGTACAGAAGGTATCTCTACAGCGCACAAAGGAGTACAGAAGGTATCTCTACAGCGCACAAAGGAGTACAGAAGGTATCTCTACAGCGCACAAAGGAGTACAGGAAATATCTCTAGAACGTACAAAGGAGTACACGAGGTATCTCTACAGCGTACAAAGGAGTACAGAAGGTATCTCTACAGCGCACAAAGGAGTACAGAAGGTATCTCTACAGCGCACAAAGGAGTACAGAATGTATCTCTACAGCGCACAAAGGAGTACAGAAGGTATCTCTACAGCGTACAAAGGAGTACAGAAGGTATCTCTACAGCGAACAAAGGAGTACAGGAAATATCTCTAGAACGTACAAAGGAGTACACGAGGTATCTCTACAGCGTACAAAGGAGTACAGAAGGTATCTCTACAGCGCACAAAGGAGTACAGGAAATATCTCTAGAACGTACAATGGAGTACACGAGGTATCTCTACAGCGTACAAAGGAGTACAGAAGGTATCTCTACAGCGCACAAAGGAGTACAGAAGGTATCTCTACAGCGCACAAAGGAGTACAGAAGGTATCTCTACAGCGCACAAAGGAGTACAGAAGGTATCTCTACAGCGCACAAAGGAGTACAGAAGGTATCTCTACAGCGCACAAAGGAGTACAGAAGGTATCTCTACAGCGCACAAAGGAGTACAGAAGGTATCTCTACAGCGCACAAAGGAGTACAGAAGGTATCTCTACAGCGCACAAAGGAGTACAGAAGGTATCTCTACAGCGCACAAAGGAGTACAGAAGGTATCTCTACAGCGCACAAAGGAGTACAGGAAATATCTCTAGAACGTACAAAGGAGTACACGAGGTATCTCTACAGCGTACAAAGGAGTACAGAAGGTATCTCTACAGCGCACAAAGGAGTACAGGAAATATCTCTAGAACGTACAAAGGAGTACACGAGGTATCTCTACAGCGTACGAAGGAGTACAGGAGGTATCTCTACAGCGCACAAAGGAGTACAGAAGGTATCTCTACAGCGCACAAAGGAGTACAGAAGGTATCTCTACAGCGCACAAAGGAGTACAGAAGGTATCTCTACAGCGCACAAAGGAGTACAGAAGGTATCTCTACAGCGCACAAAGGAGTACAGGAAATATCTCTAGAACGTACAAAGGAGTACACGAGGTATCTCTACAGCGTACAAAGGAGTACAGAAGGTATCTCTACAGCGCACAAAGGAGTACAGGAAATATCTCTAGAACGTACAAAGGAGTACACGAGGTATCTCTACAGCGTACAAAGTAGTACAGAAGGTATCTCTACAGCGCACAAACGAGTACAGGAAATATCTCTAGAACGTACAAAGGAGTACACGAGGTATCTCTACAGCGTACAAAGGAGTACAGAAGGTATCTCTACAGCACACAAAGGAGTACAGAAGGTATCTCTACAGCGCACAAAGGAGTACAGAAGGTATCTCTACAGCGCACAAAGGAGTACAGAAGGTATCTCTACAGCGCACAAAGGAGTACAGGAAATATCTCTAGAACGTACAAAGGAGTACACGAGGTATCTCTACAGCGTACAAAGGAGTACAGAAGGTATCTCTACAGCGCACAAAGGAGTACAGAAGGTATCTCTACAGCGCACAAAGGAGTACAGAAGGTATCTCTACAGCGCACAGGAGTACAGAAGGTATCTCTACAGCGCACAAAGGAGTACAGGAAATATTTCTAGAACGTACAAAGGAGTACACGAGGTATCTCTACAGCGTACAAAGGATACAGAAGGTATCTCTACAGCGCACAAAGGAGTACAGAAGGTATCTCTACAGCGCACAAAGGAGTACAGAAGGTATCTCTACAGCGCACAAAGGAGTACAGAAGGTATCTCTACAGCGCACAAAGGAGTACAGTAGGTATCTCTACAGCGCAGAAAGGAGTACAGGAAATATCTCTAGAACGTACAAAGGAGTACACGAGGTATCTCTACAGCGTACAAAGGAGTACAGAAGGTATCTCTACAGCGCACAAAGGAGTACAGAAGGTATTTCTACAGCGCACAAAGGAGTACAGGAAATATCTCTAGAACGTACAAAGGAGTACAGAAGGTATCTCTACAGCGCACAAAGGAGTACAGAAGGTATTTCTACAGCGCACAAAGGAGAACAGAAGGTATCTCTACAGCGCACAAAGGAGTACAGAAGGTATCTCTACAGCGCACAAAGGAGTACAGGAAATATCTCTAGAACGTACAAAGGAGTACACGAGGTATCTCTACAGCGTACAAAGGAGTACAGAAGGTATCTCTACATCGCACAAAGGAGTAGAGGGAATATCTCTAGAACGTACAAAGGAGTACACGAGGTATCTCTACAGCGTACAAAGGAGTACAGAAGGTATCTCTACAGCGCACAAAGGAGTACAGAAGGTATCTCTACAGCGCACAGAGGAGTACAGAAGGTATCTCTACAGCGCACAAAGGAGTACAGAAGGTATCTCTACAGCGCATAAAGGAGTACAGAAGGTATCTCTACAGCGCACAAAGGAGTACAGAAGGTATCTCTACAGCGCACAAAGGAGTACAGAAGGTATCTCTACAGCGCACAAAGGAGTACAGGAAATATCTCTAGAACGTACAAAGGAGTACACGAGGTATCTCTACAGCGTACAAAGGAGTACAGAAGGTATCTCTACAGCGCACAAAGGAGTACAGAAGGTATCCCTACAGCGCACAAAGGAGTACAGAAGGTATCTCTACAGCGCACAAAGGAGTACAGAAGGTATCTCTACAGCGCATAAAGGAGTACAGAAGGTATCTCTACAGCGCACAAAAGAGTACAGAAGGTATCTCTACAGCGCACAAAGGAGTACAAAAGGTATCTCTACAGCGCACGAAGGAGTACAGAAGGTATCTCTACAGCGCACAAAGGAGTACAGAAGGTATCTCTACAGCGCACAAAGGAGTACAGGAAATATCTCTAGAACGTACAAAGGAGTACACGAGGTATCTCTACAGCGTACAAAGGAGTACAGAAGGTATCTCTACAGCGCACAAAGGAGTACAGAAGGTATCTCTACAGCGCACAAAGGAGTACAAAAGGTTTCTCTACAGCGCACAAAGGAGTACAGGAAATATCTCTAGAACGTACAAAGGAGTACACGAGGTATCTCTACAGCGTACAAAGGAGTACAGAAGGTATCTCTACAGCGCACAAAGGAGTACAGAAGGTATCTCTACAGCGCACAAAGGAGTACAGAAGGTCTCTCTACAGCGCACAAAGGAGTACAGAAGGTATCTCTACAGCGCACAAAGGAGTACAGGAAATATCTCTAGAACGTACAAAGGAGTACACGAGGTATCTCTACAGCGTACAAAGGAGTACAGAAGGTATCTCTACAGCGCACAAAGGATTACAGAAGGTATCTCTACAGCGCACAAAGGAGTACAGAAGGTATCTCTACAGTGCACAAAGGAGTACAGAAGGTATCTCTACAGCGCACAAAGGAGTACAGGAAATATCTCTAGAACGTACAAAGGAGTACACGAGGTATCTCTACAGCGTACAAAGGAGTACAGAAGGTATCTCTACAGCGCACAAAGGAGTACAGAAGGTATCTCTACAGCGCACAAAGGAGTACAGAAGGTATCTCTACAGCGCACAAAGGAGTACAGGAAATATCTCTAGAACGTACAAAGGAGTACACGAGGTATCTCTACAGCGTACAGAGGAGTACAGAAGGTATCTCTACAGCGCACAAAGGAGTACAGAAGGTATCTCTACAGCGCACAAAGGAGTACAGAAGGTATCTCTACAGCGCACAAAGGAGTACAGAAGGTATCTCTACAGCGCACAAAGGAGTACAGAAGGTATCTCTACAGCGCACAAAGGAGTACAGAAGGTATCTCTACAGCGCACAAAGGAGTACAGAAGGTATCTTTACAGCGCACAAAGGAGTACAGAAGGTATCTCTACAGCGCACAAAGGAGTACAGAAGGTATCTCTTCAGCGCACAAAGGAGTACAGGAAATATCTCTAGAACGTTCAAAGGAGTATACGAGGTATCTCTACAGCGTACAAAGGAGTACAGAAGGTATCTCTACAGCGCACAAAGGAGTACAGAAGGTATCTCTACAGCGCACAAAGGAGTACAGAAGGTATCTCTACAGCGTACAAAGGAGTACACGAGGTATCTCTACAGCGTACACAGGAGTACAGAAGGTATCTCTACAGCGCACAAAGGAGTACAGAAGGTTTCTCTACAGCGCACAAAGGAGTACAGAAGGTATCTCTACAGCGCACAAAGGAGTACAGAAGGTATCTCTACAGCGCACAAAGGAGTACAGGAAATATCTCTAGAACGTACAAAGGAGTACACGAGGTATCTCTACAGCGTACAAAGGAGTACAGAAGGTATCTCTACAGCGCACAAAGGAGTACAGAAGGTATCTCTACAGCGCACAAAGGAGTACAGAAGGTATCTCTACAGCGCACAAATGAGTACAGAAGGTATCTCTACAGCGCACAAAGGAGTACAGGAAATATCTCTAGAACGTACAAAGGAGTACACGAGGTATCTCTACAGCGTACAAAGGAGTACAGAAGGTATCTCTACAGCGCAAAAAGGAGTACAAAAGGTATCTCTACATCGCACAAAGGAGTACAGAAGGTATCTCTACATCGCACAAAGGAGTACAGAAGGTATCTCTACAGCGCACAAAGGAGTACAGAAGGTATCTCTACAGCGCACAAAGGAGTACAGAAGGTATCTCTACAGCGCACAAAGGAGTACAGAAGGTATCTCTACAGCGCACAAAGGAGTACAGAAGGTATCTCTACAGCGCACAAAGGAGTACAGAAGGTATCTCTACAGCGCACAAAGGAGTACAGGAAATATCTCTAGAACGTACAAAGGAGTACACGAGGTATCTCTACAGCGTACAAAGGAGTACAGAAGGTATCTCTACAGCGCACAAAGGAGTACAGAAGGTATCTCTACAGCGCACAAAGGAGTACAGAAGGTATCTCTACAGCGCACAAAGGAGTACAGAATGTATCTCTACAGCGCACAAAGGAGTACAGGAAATATCTCTAGAACGTACAAAGGAGTACACGAGGTATCTCTACAGCGTACAAAGGAGTACAGAAGGTATCTCTAAAGCGCACAAAGGAGTACAGAAGGTATCTCTACAGCGCACAAAGGGGTACAGAAGGTATCTCTACAGCGCACAAAGGAGTACAGAAGGTATCTCTACAGCCCACAAAGGAGTACAGAAGGTATCTCTACAGCGCACAAAGGAGTACAGAAGGTATCTCTACAGCGCACAAAGGAGTACAGAAGGTATCTCTACAGCGCACAAAGGAGTACAGAAGGTATCTCCACAGCGCACAAAGGAGTACAGAAGGTATCTCTACAGCGCACGAAGGAGTACAGGAAATATCTCTAGAACGAAGAAAGGAGTACACGAGGTATCTCTACAGCGTACAAAGAAGTACAGAAGGTATCTCTACAGCGCACAAAGGAGTACAGAAGGTATCTCTACAGCGCACAAAGGAGTACAGAAGGTATCTCTACAGCGCACAAAGGAGTACAGAAGGTATCTCTACAGCGCACAATGGAGTACAGGAAATATCTCTAGAACGTACAAAGGAGTATACGAGGTATCTCTACAACGTACAAAGAAGTACAGAAGGTATCTCTACAGCGCACAAAGGAGTACAGAAGGTATCTCTACAGCGCACAAAGGAGTACAGAAGGGATCTCTTCAGCGCACAAAGGAGTACAGAAGGTATCTCTACAGCGCACAAAGGAGTACAGAAGGTATCTCTACAGCGCACAAAGGAGTACAGAAGGTATCTCTACAGCGCACAAAGAAGTACAGAAGGTATCTCTACAGCGCACAAAGGAGTACAGAAGGTATCTCTACAGCGCACAAAGGAGTACAGAAGGTATCTCTACAGCGCACATAGGAGTACAGGAAATATCTCTAGAACGTACAAAGGAGTACACGAGGTATCTCTACAGCGTACAAAGGAGTACAGAAGGTATCTCTACAGCGCACAAAGGAGTACAGAAGGTATCTCTACAGCGCACAAAGGAGTACAGAAGGTATCTCTACAGCGCACAAAGGTGTACAGAAGGTATCTCTACAGCGCACAAAGGAGTACAGAAGGTATCTCTACAGCGCACAAAGGAGTACAGAAGGTATCTCTACAGCGCACAAAGGAGTACAGAAAATATCTCTAGAACGTACAAAGGAGTACAGAAGGTATCTCTACAGCGCACAAAGGAGTACAGAAGGTATCTCTACAGCGCACAAAGGAGTACAGAAGGTATCTCTACAGCGCACAAAGGAGTACAGGAAATATCTCTACAGCGCACAAAGGAGTACAGAAGGTATCTCTACAGCGCACAAAGGAGTACAGAAGGTATCTCTACAGCGCACAAAGGAGTACAGGAAATATCTCTAGAACGTACAAAGGAGTACACGAGGTATCTCTACAGCGTACAAAGGAGTACAGAAGGTATCTCTACAGCGCACAAAGGAGTACAGAAGGTATCTCTACAGCGCACAAAGGAGTACAGAAGATATCTCTACAGCGCACAGAGGAGTACAGAAGGTATCTCTACAGCGCACAAAGGAGTACAGGAAATATCTCAAAAACGTACAAAGGAGTACACGAGGTATCTCTACAGCGTACAAAGGAGTACAGAAGGTATCTCTACAGCGCACAAAGGAGTACAGGAGGTATCTCTACAGCGCACAAAGGAGTACAGAAGGTATCTCTACAGCGCACAAAGGAGTACAGAAGGTATCTCTACAGCGCACAAAGGAGTACAGAAGGTATCTCTACAGCGCACAAAGGAGTACAGAAGGTATCTCTACAGCGCACAAAGGAGTACAGGAAATATCTCTAGAACGTACAAAGGAGTACACGAGGTATCTCTACAGCGTACAAAGGAGTACAGAAGGTATCTCTACAGCGCACAAAGGAGTACAGAAGGTATATCTACAGCGCACAAAGGAGTACAGAAGGTATCTCTACAGCGTACGAAGGAGTACACGAGGTATCTCTACAGCGTACAAAGGAGTACAGAAGGTATCTCTACAGCGCACAAAGGAGTACAGAAGGTATCTCTACAGCGCACAAAGGAGTACAGAAGGTATCTCTACAGCGCACAAAGGAGTACAGAAGGTATCTCTACAGCGCACAAAGGAGTACAGGAAATATCTCTAGAACGTACAAAGGAGTACACGAGGTATCTCTACAGCGTACAAAGGAGTACAGAAGGTATCTCTACAGCGCACAAAGGAGTACAGAAGGTATCTCTACAGCGCACAAAGGAGTACAGAAGGTATCTCTACAGCGCACAAAGGAGTACAGAAGGTATCTCTACAGCGCACAATGGAGTACAGGAAATATCTCTAGAACGTACAAAGGAGTACACGAGGTATCTCTACAACGTACAAAGGAGTACAGAAGGTATCTCTACAGCGCACAAAGGAGTACAGAAGGTATCTCTACAGCGCACAAAGGAGTACAGAAGGTATCTCTACAGCGCACAAAGGAGTACAGAAGGTATCTCTACAGCGCACAAAGGAGTACAGAAGGTATCTCTACAGCGCACAAAGGAGTACAGAAGGTATCTCTACAGCGCACAAAGGAGTACAGAAGGTATCTCTACAGCGCACAAAGGAGTACAGAAGGTATCTCTACAGCGCACAAAGGAGTACAGAAGGTATCTCTACAGCGCACAAAGGAGTACAGGAAATATCTCTAGAACGTACAAAGGAGTACACGAGGTATCTCTACAGCGTACAAAGGAGTACAGAAGGTATCTCTACAGCGCACAAAGGAGTACAGAAGGTATCTCTACAGCGCACAAAGGAGTACAGAAGGTATCTCTACAGCGCACAAAGGAGTACAGAAGGTATCTCTACAGCCCACAAAGGAGTACAGAAGGTATCTCTACAGCGCACAAAGGAGTACAGAAGGTATCTCTACAGCGCACAAAGGAGTACAGAAGGTATCTCTACAGCGCACAAAGGAGTACAGAAGGTATCTCTACAGCGCACAAAGGAGTACAGAAGGTATCTCTACAGCGCACAAAGGAGTACAGGAAATATCTCTAGAACGAACAAAGGAGTACACGAGGTATCTCTACAGCGTACAAAGAAGTACAGTAGGTATCTCTACAGCGCACAAAAGAGTACAGAAGGTATCTCTACAGCGCACAAAGGAGTACAGAAGGTATCTCTACAGCGCACAAAGGAGTACAGAAGGTATCTCTACAGCGCACAGTATAGTACAGGAAATATTTCTAGAACGTACAAAGGAGTACACGAGGTATCTCTACAACGTACAAAGAAGCACAGAAGGTATCTCTACAGCGCACAAAGGAGTACAGAAGGTATCTCTACAGCGCACAAAAGAGTACAGAAGGGATCTCTTCAGCGCACAAAGGAGTACAGAAGGTATCTCTACAGCGCACAAAGGAGTACAGAAGGTATCTCTACAGCGCACAAAGGAGTACAGAAGGTATCTCTACAGCGCACAAAGAAGTACAGAAGGTATCTCTACAGCGCACAAAGGAGTACAGAAGGTATCTCTACAGCGCACAAAGGAGTACAGAAGGTATCTCTACAGCGCACATAGGAGTACAGGAAATATCTCTAGAACGTACAAAGGAGTACACGAGGTATCTCTACAGCGTACAAAGAAGTACAGAAGGTATCTCTACAGCGCACAAAGGAGTACAGAAGGAATCTCTACAGCGCACAAAGGAGTACAGAAGGTATCTCTACAGCGCACAAAGGAGTACAGAAGGTATCTCTACAGCGCACAAAGGAGTACAGAAGGTATCTCTACAGCGCACAAAGGAGTACAGAAGGTATCTCTACAGCGCACAAAGAAGTACAGAAGGTATCTCTACAGCGCACAAAGGAGTACAGAAGGTATCTCTACAGCGCACAAAGGAGTACAGAAGGTATCTCTACAGCGCACATAGGAGTACAGGAAATATCTCTAGAACGTACAAAGGAGTACACGAGGTATCTCTACAGCGTACAAAGGAGTACAGAAGGTATCTCTACAGCGCACAAAGGAGTACAGAAGGTATCTCTACAGCGCACAAAGGAGTACAGAAGGTATCTCTACAGCGCACAAACGTGTACAGAAGGTATCTCTACAGCGCACAAAGGAGTACAGAAGGTATCTCTACAGCGCACAAAGGAGTACAGAAGGTATCTCTACAGCGCACAAAGGAGTACAGAAAATATCTCTAGAACGTACAAAGGAGTACAGAAGGTATCTCTACAGCGCACAAAGGAGTACAGAAGGTATCTCTACAGCGCACAAAGGAGTACAGAAGGTATCTCTACAGCGCACAAGGGAGTACAGGAAATATCTCTACAGCGCACAAAGGAGTACAGAAGGTATCTCTACAGCGCACAAAGGAGTACAGAAGGTATCTCTACAGCGCACAAAGGAGTACAGGAAATATCTCTAGAACGTACAAAGGAGTACACGAGGTATCTCTACAGCGTACAAAGGAGTACAGAAGGTATCTCTACAGCGCACAAAGGAGTACAGAAGGTATCTCTACAGCGCACAAAGGAGTACAGAAGGTATCTCTACAGCGCACAAAGGAGTACAGAAGGTATCTCTACAGCGCACAAAGGAGTACAGGAAATATCTCTAAAACGTA
This sequence comes from Morinoia aosen, assembly GCA_030386875.1. NCBI lineage: Eukaryota > Metazoa > Arthropoda > Malacostraca > Amphipoda > Talitridae > Morinoia > Morinoia aosen. The sequence continues at coordinate 12,748,392 of JASJYW010000027.1, forward strand.
CAAAGGAGTACACGAGGTATCTCTACAGCGTACAAAGGAGTACAGAAGGTATCTCTACAGCGCACAAAGGAGTACAGGAGGTATCTCTACAGCGCACAAAGGAGTACAGAAGGTATCTCTACAGCGCACAAAGGAGTACAGAAGGTATCTCTACAGCGCACAAAGGAGTGCAGAAGGTATCTCTACAGCGCACAAAGGAGTACAGAAGGTATCTCTACAGCGCACAAAGGAGTACAGGAAATATCTCTAGAACGTACAAAGGAGTACACGAGGTATCTCTACAGCGTACAAAGGAGTACAGAAGGTATCTCTACAGCGCACAAAGGAGTACAGAAAATATCTCTACAGCGCACAAAGGAGTACAGGAAATATCTCTAGAACGTACAAAGGAGTACACGAGGTATCTCTACAGCGTACAAAGGAGTACAGAAGGTATCTCTACAGCGCACAAAAGAGTACAGAAGGTATTTCTACAGCGCACAAAGGAGTACAGAAGGTATCTCTACAGTGCACAAAGGAGTACAGAAGGTATCTCTACAGTGCACAAAGGAGTACAGAAGGTATCTCTACAGCGCACAAAGGAGTACAGGAAATATCTCTAGAACGTACAAAGGAGTACACGAGGTATCTCTACAGCGTACAAAGGAGTACAGAAGGTATCTCTACAGCGCACAAAGGAGTACAGAAGGTATCTCTACAGCGCACAAAGGAGTACAGAAGGTATCTCTACAGCGCACAAAGGAGTACAGGAAATATCTCTAGAACGTACAAAGGAGTACACGAGGTATCTCTACAGCGTACGAAGGAGTACAGAAGGTATCTCTACAGCGCACAAAGGAGTACAGAAGGTATCTCTACAGCGCACAAAGGAGTACAGAAGGTATCTCTACAGCGCACAAAGGAGTACAGAAGGTATCTCTACAGCGCACAAAGGAGTACAGAAGGTATCTCTACAGCGCACAAAGGAGTACAGAAGGTATCTCTACAGCGCACAAAGGAGTACAGGAAATATCTCTAGAACGTACAAAGGAGTACACGAGGTATCTTTACAGCGTACAAAGGAGTACAGAAGGTATCTCTACAGCGCACAAAGGAGTACAGAAGGTATCTCTACAGCGCACAAAGTAGTACAGAAGGTATCTCTACAGCGTACAAAGGAGTACACGAGGTATCTCTACAGCGTACAAAGGAGTACAGAAGGTATCTCTACAGCGCACAAAGGAGTACAGAAGGTATCTCTACAGCGCACAAAATAGTACAGAAGGTATCTCTACAGCGCACAAAGGAGTACAGAAGGTATCTCTACAGCGCACAAAGGAGTACAGGAAATATCTCTAGAACGTACAACGGAGTACACGAGGTATCTCTACAGCGTACAAAGGAGTACAGAAGGTATCTCTACAGCGCACAAAGGAGTACAGAAGGTATCTCTACAGCGCACAAAGGAGTACAGAAGGTATCTCTACAGCGCACAAAGGAGTACAGAAGGTATCTCTACAGCGCACAAAGGAGTACAGGAAATATCTCTAGAACGTACAAAGGAGTACACGAGGTATCTCTACAGCGTACAAAGGAGTACAGAAGTTATCTTTACAGCGCACAAAGGAGTACAGAAGGTATCTCTACAGCGCACAAAGGAGTACAGAAGGTATCTCTACATCGCACAATGGAGTACAGAAGGTATCTCTACAGCGCACAAAGGAGTACAGAAGGTATCTCTGCAGCGCACAAAGGAGTACAGAAGGTATCTCTACAGCGCACAAAGGAGTACAGAAGGTATCTCTACAGCGCACAAAGGAGTACAGAAGGTATCTCTACAGCGCACAAAGGAGTACAGAAGGTATCTCTACAGCGCACAATGGAGTACAGGAAATATCTCTAGCACGTACAAAGGAGTACACGAGGTATCTCTACAGCGTACAAAGGAGTACAGAAGGTATCTCTACAGCGCACAAAGGAGTACAGAAGGTGTCTCTACAGCGCACAAAGGAGTACAGAAGGTATCTCTACAGCGCACAAAGGAGTACAGAAGGTATCTCTACAGCGCACAATGGAGTACAGGAAATATCTCTAGAACGTACAAAGGAGTACACGAGGTATCTCTACAACGTACAAAGGAGTACAGAAGGTATCTCTACAGCGCACAAAGGAGTACAGAAGGTATCTCTACAGCGCACAAAGGAGTACAGAAGGTATCTCTACAGCGCACAAAGGAGTACAGAAGGTATCTCTACAGCGCACAAAGGAGTACAGAAGGTATCTCTACAGCGCACAAAGGAGTACAGAAGGTATCTCTACAGCGCACAAAGGAGTACAGAAGGTATCTCTACAGCGCACAAAGGATTACAGGAAATATCTCTAGAACGTACAAAGGAGTACACGAGGTATCTCTACAGCGTACAAAGGAGTACAGAAGGTATCTCTACAGCGCACAAAGGAGTACAGAAGGTATCTCTACAGCGCACAAAGGAGTACAGAAGGTATCTCTACAGCGCACAAAGGAGTACAGAAGGTATCTCTACAGCCCACAAAGGAGTACAGAAGGTATCTCTACAGCGCACAAAGGAGTACAGAAGGTATCTCTACAGCGCACAAAGGAGTACAGAAGGTATCTCTACAGCGCACAAAGGAGTACAGAAGGTATCTCTACAGCGCCCAAAGGAGTACAGAAGGTATCTCTACAGCGCACAAAGGAGTACAGGAAATATCTCTAGAACGAACAAAGGAGTACACGAGGTATCTCTACAGCGTACAAAGAAGTACAGAAGGAATCTCTACAGCGCACAAAGGAGTACAGAAGGTATCTCTACAGCGCACAAAGGAGTACAGAAGGTATCTCTACAGCGCACAAAGGAGTACAGAAGGTATCTCTACAGCGCACAATGGAGTACAGGAAATATCTCTAGAACGTACAAAGGAGTACACGAGGTATCTCTAAAACGTACAAAGAAGTACAGAAGGTATCTCTACAGCGCACGAAGGAGTACAGAAGGTATCTCTACAGCGCACAAAGGAGTACAGAAGGGATCTCTTCAGCGCACAAAGGAGTACAGAAGGTATCTCTACAGCGCACAAAGGAGTACAGAAGGTATCTCTACAGCGCACAAAGGAGTACAGAAGGTATCTCTACAGCGCACAAAGAAGTACAGAAGGTATCTCTACAGCGCACAAAGGAGTACAGAAGGTATCTCTACAGCGCACAAAGGAGTACAGAAGGTATCTCTACAGCGCACATAGGAGTACTGGAAATATCTCTAGAACGTACAAAGGAGTACACGAGGTATCTCTACAGCGTACAAAGGAGTACAGAAGGTATCTCTACAGCGCACAAAGGAGTACAGAAGGTATCTCTACAGCGCACAAAGGAGTACAGAAGGTATCTCTACAGCGCACAAAGGTGTACAGAAGGTATCTCTACAGCGCACAAAGGAGTACAGAAGGTATCTCTACAGCGCACAAAGGAGTACAGAAGGTATCTCTACAGCGCACAAAGGAGTACAGAAAATATCTCTAGAACGTACAAAGGAGTACAGAAGGTATCTCTACATCGCACAAAGGAGTACAGAAGGTATCTCTACAGCGCACAAAGGAGTACAGAAGGTATCTCTACAGCGCACAAAGTAGTACAGGAAATATCTCTACAGCGCACAAAGGAGTACAGAAGGTATCTCTACAGCGCACAAAGGAGTACAGAAGGTATCTCTACAGCGCATACAGGAGTGCAGGAAATATCTCTAGAACGTACAAAGGAGTACACGAGGTATCTCTACAGCGTACAAAGGAGTACAGAAGGTATCTCTACAGCGCACAAAGGAGTAAAGAAGGTATCTCTAACGCGCACAAAGGAGTACAGAAGGTGTCTCTACAGCGCACAAAGGAGTACAGAAGGTATCTCTACAGCGCACAAAGGAGTACAGAAGGTATCTCTACAGCGCACAAAGGAGTACAGAAGGTATCTCTACAGCGCACAAAGGAGTACAGGAAATATCTCTAGAACGTACAAAGGAGTACACGAGGTATCTCTACAGCGTACAAAGGAGTACAGAAGGTATCTCTACAGCGCAAAAGGAGTACAGAAGGTATCTCTACAGCGTGCAAAGGAGTACAGAAGGTATCTCTACAGCGCACAAAGGAGTACAGAAGGTATCTCTACAGCGCACAAAGGAGTACAGGAAATATCTCTAGAACGTGCAAAGGAGTACACGAGGTATCTCTACAGCGTACAAAGGAGTACAGAAGGTATCTCTACAGCGCACAAAGGAGTACAGAAGGTATCTCTACAGCGCACAAAGGAGTACAGAAGGTATCTCTACAGCGCACAAAGGAGTACAGAAGGTATCTCTACAGCGCACAAAGGAGTACAGAAGGTATCTCTACAGCGCACAAAGGAGTACAGAAGGTATCTCTACAGCGCACAAAGGAGTACAGGAAATATCTCTAGAACGTACAAAGGAGTACACGAGGTATCTCTAGAGCGTACAAAGGAGAACAGAAGGTATCTCTACAGCGCACAAAGGAGTACAGAAGGTATCTCTACAGCGCACAAAGGAGTACAGAAGGTATCTCTACAGCGCACAAAGGAGTACAGAAGGTATCTCTACAGCACACAAAGGAGTACAAAAGGTATCTCTACAGCGCACAAAGTAGTACAGGAAATATCTCTACAGCGCACAAAGGAGTACAGAAGGTATCTCTACAGCGCACAAAGGAGTACAGAAGGTATCTCTACAGCGCATACAGGAGTGCAGGAAATATCTCTAGAACGTACAAAGAAGTACACGAGGTATCTCTACAGCGTACAAAGGAGTACAGAAGGTATCTCTACAGCGCACAAAGGAGTAAAGAAGGTATCTCTAACGCGCACAAAGGAGTACAGAAGGTGTCTCTACAGCGCACAAAGGAGTACAGAAGGTATCTCTACAGCGCACAAAGGAGTACAGAAGGTATCTCTACAGCGCACAAAGGAGTACAGAAGGTATCTCTACAGCGCACAAAGGAGTACAGAAGGTATCTCTACAGCGCACAAAGGAGTACAGGAAATATCTCTAGAACGTACAAAGGAGTACACGAGGTATCTCTACAGCGTACAAAGGAGTACAGAAGGTATCTCTACAGCGCAAAAGGAGTACAGAAGGTTTCTCTACAGCGCACAAAGGAGTACAGAAGGTATCTCTACAGCGCACAAAGGAGTACAGAAGGTATCTCTACAGCGCACAAAGGAGTACAGGAAATATCTCTAGAACGTACAAAGGAGTACACGAGGTATCTCTACAGCGTACAAAGGAGTACAGAAGGTATCTCTACAGCGCACAAAGGAGTACAGAAGGTATCTCTACAGCGCACAAAGGAGTACAGAAGGTATCTCTACAGCGCACAAATGAGTACAGAAGGTATCTCTACAGCGCACAAAGGAGTACAGGAAATATCTCTAGAACGTACAAAGGAGTACACGAGGTATCTCTACAGCGTACAAAGGAGTACAGAAGGTATCTCTACAGCGCAAAAAGGAGTACAAAAGGTATCTCTACATCGCACAAAGGAGTACAGAAGGTATCTCTACATCGCACAAAGGAGTACAGAAGGTATCTCTACAGCGCACAAAGGAGTACAGAAGGTATCTCTACAGCGCACAAAGGAGTACAGAAGGTATCTCTACAGCGCACAAAGGAGTACAGAAGGTATCTCTACAGCGCACAAAGGAGTACAGAAGGTATCTCTACAGCGCACAAAGGAGTACAGAAGGTATCTCTACAGCGCACAAAGGAGTACAGGAAATATCTCTAGAACGTACAAAGGAGTACACGAGGTATCTCTACAGCGTACAAAGGAGTACAGAAGGTATCTCTACAGCGCACAAAGGAGTACAGAAGGTATCTCTACAGCGCACAAAGGAGTACAGAAGGTATCTCTACAGCGCACAAAGGAGTACAGAATGTATCTCTACAGCGCACAAAGGAGTACAGGAAATATCTCTAGAACGTACAAAGGAGTACACGAGGTATCTCTACAGCGTACAAAGGAGTACAGAAGGTATCTCTAAAGCGCACAAAGGAGTACAGAAGGTATCTCTACAGCGCACAAAGGAGTACAGAAGGTATCTCTACAGCGCACAAAGGAGTACAGAAGGTATCTCTACAGCCCACAAAGGAGTACAGAAGGTATCTCTACAGCGCACAAAGGAGTACAGAAGGTATCTCTACAGCGCACAAAGGAGTACAGAAGGTATCTCTACAGCGCACAAAGGAGTACAGAAGGTATCTCCACAGCGCACAAAGGAGTACAGAAGGTATCTCTACAGCGCACGAAGGAGTACAGGAAATATCTCTAGAACGAAGAAAGGAGTACACGAGGTATCTCTACAGCGTACAAAGAAGTACAGAAGGTATCTCTACAGCGCACAAAGGAGTACAGAAGGTATCTCTACAGCGCACAAAGGAGTACAGAAGGTATCTCTACAGCGCACAAAGGAGTACAGAAGGTATCTCTACAGCGCACAATGGAGTACAGGAAATATCTCTAGAACGTACAAAGGAGTATACGAGGTATCTCTACAACGTACAAAGAAGTACAGAAGGTATCTCTACAGCGCACAAAGGAGTACAAAAGGTATCTCTACAGCGCACAAAGGAGTACAGAAGGGATCTCTTCAGCGCACAAAGGAGTACAGAAGGTATCTCTACAGCGCACAAAGGAGTACAGAAGGTATCTCTACAGCGCACAAAGGAGTACAGAAGGTATCTCTACAGCGCACAAAGAAGTACAGAAGGTATCTCTACAGCGCACAAAGGAGTACAGAAGGTATCTCTACAGCGCACAAAGGAGTACAGAAGGTATCTCTACAGCGCACATAGGAGTACAGGAAATATCTCTAGAACGTACAAAGGAGTACACGAGGTATCTCTACAGCGTACAAAGGAGTACAGAAGGTATCTCTACAGCGCACAAAGGAGTACAGAAGGTATCTCTACAGCGCACAAAGGAGTACAGAAGGTATCTCTACAGCGCACAAAGGTGTACAGAAGGTATCTCTACAGCGCACAAAGGAGTACAGAAGGTATCTCTACAGCGCACAAAGGAGTACAGAAGGTATCTCTACAGCGCACAAAGGAGTACAGAAAATATCTCTAGAACGTACAAAGGAGTACAGAAGGTATCTCTACAGCGCACAAAGGAGTACAGAAGGTATCTCTACAGCGCACAAAGGAGTACAGAAGGTATCTCTACAGCGCACAAAGGAGTACAGGAAATATCTCTACAGCGCACAAAGGAGTACAGAAGGTATCTCTACAGCGCACAAAGGAGTACAGAAGGTATCTCTACAGCGCACAAAGGAGTACAGGAAATATCTCTAGAACGTACAAAGGAGTACACGAGGTATCTCTACAGCGTACAAAGGAGTACAGAAGGTATCTCTAAATCGCACAAAGGAGTACAGAAGGTATCTCTACAGCGCACAAAGGAGTACAGAAGATATCTCTACAGCGCACAGAGGAGTACAGAAGGTATCTCTACAGCGCACAAAGGAGTACAGGAAATATCTCAAAAACGTACAAAGGAGTACACGAGGTATCTCTACAGCGTACAAAGGAGTACAGAAGGTATCTCTACAGCGCACAAAGGAGTACAGGAGGTATCTCTACAGCGCACAAAGGAGTACAGAAGGTATCTCTACAGCGCACAAAGGAGTACAGAAGGTATCTCTACAGCGCACAAAGGAGTACAGAAGGTATCTCTACAGCGCACAAAGGAGTACAGAAGGTATCTCTACAGCGCACAAAGGAGTACAGGAAATATCTCTAGAACGTACAAAGGAGTACACGAGGTATCTCTACAGCGTACAAAGGAGTACAGAAGGTATCTCTACAGCGCACAAAGGAGTACAGAAGGTATATCTACAGCGCACAAAGGAGTACAGAAGGTATCTCTACAGCGTACGAAGGAGTACACGAGGTATCTCTACAGCGTACAAAGGAGTACAGAAGGTATCTCTACAGCGCACAAAGGAGTACAGAAGGTATCTCTACAGCGCACAAAGGAGTACAGAAGGTATCTCTACAGCGCACAAAGCAGTACAGAAGGTATCTCTACAGCGCACAAAGGAGTACAGGAAATATCTCTAAAACGTACAAAGGAGTACACGAGGTATCTCTACAGCGTACAAAGGAGTACAGAAGGTATCTCTACAGCGCACAAAGTAGTACAGAAGGTATCTCTACAGCGCACAAAGGAGTACAGAAGGTATCTCTATAGCGCACAAAGGAGTACAGAAGGTATCTCTACAGCGCACAAAGGAGTACAGGAAATATCTCTAGAACGTACAAAGGAGTACACGAGGTATCTCTACAGCGTACAAAGGAGTACAGAAGGTATCTCTACAGCGCACAAAGGAGTACAGAAGGTATCTCTACAGCGCACAAAGGAGTACAGAAGGTATCTCTACATCGCACAAAGGAGTACAGAAGGTATCTCTACAGCGCACAAAGGAGTACAGAAGGTATCTCTACAGCGCACAAAGGAGTACAGAAGGTATCTCTACAGCGCACAAAGGAGTACAGAAGGTATCTCTACAGCGCACAAAGGAGTACAGAAGGTATCTCTACAGCGCACAAAGGAGTACAGAAGGTATCTCTACAGCGCACAAAGGAGTACAGGAAATATCTCTAGAACGTACAAAGGAGTACACGAGGTATCTCTACAGCGTACAAAGGAGTACAGAAGGTATCTCTACAGCGCACAAAGGAGTACAGAAGGTATCTCTACAGCGCACAAAGGAGTACAGAAGGTATCTCTACAGCGCACAAAGGAGTACAGAAGGTATCTCTACAGCGCACAATGGAGTACAGGAAATATCTCTAGAACGTACAAAGGAGTACACGAGGTATCTCTACAACGTACAAAGGAGTACAGAAGGTATCTCTACAGCGCACAAAGGAGTACAGAAGGTATCTCTACAGCGCACAAAGGAGTACAGAAGGTATCTCTACAGCGCACAAAGGAGTACAGAAGGTATCTCTACAGCGCACAAAGGAGTACAGAAGGTATCTCTACAGCGCACAAAGGAGTACAGAAGGTATCTCTACAGCGCACAAAGGAGTACAGAAGGTATCTCTACAGCGCACAAAGGAGTACAGAAGGTATCTCTACAGCGCACAAAGGAGTACAGAAGGTATCTCTACAGCGCACAAAGGAGTACAGGAAATATCTCTAGAACGTACAAAGGAGTACACGAGGTATCTCTACAGCGTACAAAGGAGTACAGAAGGTATCTCTACAGCGCACAAAGGAGTACAGAAGGTATCTCTACAGCGCACAAAGGAGTACAGAAGGTATCTCTACAGCGCACAAAGGAGTACAGAAGGTATCTCTACAGCCCACAAAGGAGTACAGAAGGTATCTCTACAGCGCACAAAGGAGTACAGAAGGTATCTCTACAGCGCACAAAGGAGTACAGAAGGTATCTCTACAGCGCACAAAGGAGTACAGAAGGTATCTCTACAGCGCACAAAGGAGTACAGAAGGTATCTCTACAGCGCACAAAGGAGTACAGGAAATATCTCTAGAACGAACAAAGGAGTACACGAGGTATCTCTACAGCGTACAAAGAAGTACAGTAGGTATCTCTACAGCGCACAAAAGAGTACAGAAGGTATCTCTACAGCGCACAAAGGAGTACAGAAGGTATCTCTACAGCGCACAAAGGAGTACAGAAGGTATCTCTACAGCGCACAATATAGTACAGGAAATATTTCTAGAACGTACAAAGGAGTACACGAGGTATCTCTACAACGTACAAAGAAGCACAGAAGGTATCTCTACAGCGCACAAAGGAGTACAGAAGGTATCTCTACAGCGCACAAAAGAGTACAGAAGGGATCTCTTCAGCGCACAAAGGAGTACAGAAGGTATCTCTACAGCGCACAAAGGAGTACAGAAGGTATCTCTACAGCGCACAAAGGAGTACAGAAGGTATCTCTACAGCGCACAAAGAAGTACAGAAGGTATCTCTACAGCGCACAAAGGAGTACAGAAGGTATCTCTACAGCGCACAAAGGAGTACAGAAGGTATCTCTACAGCGCACATAGGAGTACAGGAAATATCTCTAGAACGTACAAAGGAGTACACGAGGTATCTCTACAGCGTACAAAGAAGTACAGAAGGTATCTCTACAGCGCACAAAGGAGTACAGAAGGAATCTCTACAGCGCACAAAGGAGTACAGAAGGTATCTCTACAGCGCACAAAGGAGTACAGAAGGTATCTCTACAGCGCACAAAGGAGTACAGAAGGTATCTCTACAGCGCACAAAGGAGTACAGAAGGTATCTCTACAGCGCACAAAGAAGTACAGAAGGTATCTCTACAGCGCACAAAGGAGTACAGAAGGTATCTCTACAGCGCACAAAGGAGTACAGAAGGTATCTCTACAGCGCACAAAGGAGTACAGGAAATATCTCTAGAACGTACAATGGAGTACACGAGGTATCTCTACAGCGTACAAAGGAGTACAGAAGGTATCTCTACAGCGCACAAAGGAGTACAGAAGGTATCTCTACAGCGCACAAAGGAGTACAGAAGGTATCTCTACAGCGCACAAACGTGTACAGAAGGTATCTCTACAGCGCACAAAGGAGTACAGAAGGTATCTCTACAGCGCACAAAGGAGTACAGAAGGTATCTCTACAGCGCACAAAGGAGTACAGAAAATATCTCTAGAACGTACAAAGGAGTACAGAAGGTATCTCTACAGCGCACAAAGGAGTACAGAAGGTATCTCTACAGCGCACAAAGGAGTACAGAAGGTATCTCTACAGCGCACAAGGGAGTACAGGAAATATCTCTACAGCGCACAAAGGAGTACAGAAGGTATCTCTACAGCGCACAAAGGAGTACAGAAGGTATCTCTACAGCGCACAAAGGAGTACAGGAAATATCTCTAGAACGTACAAAGGAGTACACGAGGTATCTCTACAGCGTACAAAGGAGTACAGAAGGTATCTCTACAGCGCACAAAGGAGTACAGAAGGTATCTCTACAGCGCACAAAGGAGTACAGAAGGTATCTCTACAGCGCACAAAGGAGTACAGAAGGTATCTCTACAGCGCACAAAGGAGTACAGGAAATATCTCTAAAACGTACAAAGGAGTACACGAGGTATCTCTACAGCGTACAAAGGAGTACAGAAGGTATCTCTACAGCGCACAAAGGAGTACAGGAGGTATCTCTACAGCGCACAAAGGAGTACAGAAGGTATCTCTACAGCGCACAAAGGAGTACAGAAGGTATCTCTACAGCGCACAAAGGAGTACAGAAGGTATCTCTACAGCGCACAAAGGAGTACAGAAGGTATCTCTACAGCGCACAAAGGAGTACAGGAAATATCTCTAGAACGTACAAAGGAGTACACGAGGTATCTCTACAGCGTACAAAGGAGTACAGAAGGTATCTCTACAGCGCACAAAGGAGTACAGAAAATATCTCTACAGCGCACAAAGGAGTACAGGAAATATCTCTAGAACGTACAAAGGAGTACACGAGGTATCTCTACAGCGTACAAAGGAGTACAGAAGGTATCTCTACAGCGCACAAAAGAGTACAGAAGGTATTTCTACAGCGCACAAAGGAGTACAGAAGGTATCTCTACAGTGCACAAAGGAGTACAGAAGGTATCTCTACAGTGCACAAAGGAGTACAGAAGGTATCTCTACAGCGCACAAAGGAGTACAGGAAATATCTCTAGAACGTACAAAGGAGTACACGAGGTATCTCTACAGCGTACAAAGGAGTACAGAAGGTATCTCTACAGCGCACAAAGGAGTACAGAAGGTATCTCTACAGCGCACAAAGGAGTACAGAAGGTATCTCTACAGCGCACAAAGGAGTACAGGAAATATCTCTAGAACGTACAAAGGAGTACACGAGGTATCTCTACAGCGTACGAAGGAGTACAGAAGGTATCTCTACAGCGCACAAAGGAGTACAGAAGGTATCTCTACAGCGCACAAAGGAGTACAGAAGGTATCTCTACAGCGCACAAAGGAGTACAGAAGGTATCTCTACAGCGCACAAAGGAGTACAGAAGGTATCTCTACAGCGCACAAAGGAGTACAGAAGGTATCTCTACAGCGCACAAAGGAGTACAGGAAATATCTCTAGAACGTACAAAGGAGTACACGAGGTATCTCTACAGCGTACAAAGGAGTACAGAAGGTATCTCTACAGCGCACAAAGGAGTACAGAAGGTATCTCTACAGCGCACAAAGTAGTACAGAAGGTATCTCTACAGCGTACAAAGGAGTACACGAGGTATCTCTACAGCGTACAAAGGAGTACAGAAGGTATCTCTACAGCGCACAAAGGAGTACAGAAGGTATCTCTACAGCGCACAAAATAGTACAGAAGGTATCTCTACAGCGCACAAAGGAGTACAGAAGGTATCTCTACAGCGCACAAAGGAGTACAGGAAATATCTCTAGAACGTACAACGGAGTACACGAGGTATCTCTACAGCGTACAAAGGAGTACAGAAGGTATCTCTACAGCGCACAAAGGAGTACAGAAGGTATCTCTACAGCGCACAAAGGAGTACAGAAGGTATCTCTACAGCGCACAAAGGAGTACAGAAGGTATCTCTACAGCGCACAAAGGAGTACAGGAAATATCTCTAGAACGTACAAAGGAGTACACGAGGTATCTCTACAGCGTACAAAGGAGTACAGAAGGTATCTTTACAGCGCACAAAGGAGTACAGAAGGTATCTCTACAGCGCACAAAGGAGTACAGAAGGTATCTCTACATCGCACAATGGAGTACAGAAGGTATCTCTACAGCGCACAAAGGAGTACAGAAGGTATCTCTGCAGCGCACAAAGGAGTACAGAAGGTATCTCTACAGCGCACAAAGGAGTACAGAAGGTATCTCTACAGCGCACAAAGGAGTACAGAAGGTATCTCTACAGCGCACAAAGGAGTACAGAAGGTATCTCTACAGCGCACAATGGAGTACAGGAAATATCTCTAGCACGTACAAAGGAGTACACGAGGTATCTCTACAGCCTACAAAGGAGTACAGAAGGTATCTCTACAGCGCACAAAGGAGTACAGAAGGTGTCTCTACAGCGCACAAAGGAGTACAGAAGGTATCTCTACAGCGCACAAAGGAGTACAGAAGGTATCTCTACAGCGCACAATGGAGTACAGGAAATATCTCTAGAACGTACAAAGGAGTACACGAGGTATCTCTACAACGTACAAAGGAGTACAGAAGGTATCTCTACAGCGCACAAAGGAGTACAGAAGGTATCTCTACAGCGCACAAAGGAGTACAGAAGGTATCTCTACAGCGCACAAAGGAGTACAGAAGGTATCTCTACAGCGCACAAAGGAGTACAGAAGGTATCTCTACAGCGCACAAAGGAGTACAGAAGGTATCTCTACAGCGCACAAAGGAGTACAGAAGGTATCTCTACAGCGCACAAAGGATTACAGGAAATATCTCTAGAACGTACAAAGGAGTACACGAGGTATCTCTACAGCGTACAAAGGAGTACAGAAGGTATCTCTACAGCGCACAAAGGAGTACAGAAGGTATCTCTACAGCGCACAAAGGAGTACAGAAGGTATCTCTACAGCGCACAAAGGAGTACAGAAGGTATCTCTACAGCCCACAAAGGAGTACAGAAGGTATCTCTACAGCGCACAAAGGAGTACAGAAGGTATCTCTACAGCGCACAAAGGAGTACAGAAGGTATCTCTACAGCGCACAAAGGAGTACAGAAGGTATCTCTACAGCGCCCAAAGGAGTACAGAAGGTATCTCTACAGCGCACAAAGGAGTACAGGAAATATCTCTAGAACGAACAAAGGAGTACACGAGGTATCTCTACAGCGTACAAAGAAGTACAGAAGGAATCTCTACAGCGCACAAAGGAGTACAGAAGGTATCTCTACAGCGCACAAAGGAGTACAGAAGGTATCTCTACAGCGCACAAAGGAGTACAGAAGGTATCTCTACAGCGCACAATGGAGTACAGGAAATATCTCTAGAACGTACAAAGGAGTACACGAGGTATCTCTAAAACGTACAAAGAAGTACAGAAGGTATCTCTACAGCGCACGAAGGAGTACAGAAGGTATCTCTACAGCGCACAAAGGAGTACAGAAGGGATCTCTTCAGCGCACAAAGGAGTACAGAAGGTATCTCTACAGCGCACAAAGGAGTACAGAAGGTATCTCTACAGCGCACAAAGGAGAACAGAAGGTATCTCTACAGCGCACAAAGAAGTACAGAAGGTATCTCTACAGCGCACAAAGGAGTACAGAAGGTATCTCTACAGCGCACAAAGGAGTACAGAAGGTATCTCTACAGCGCACATAGGAGTACTGGAAATATCTCTAGAACGTACAAAGGAGTACACGAGGTATCTCTACAGCGTACAAAGGAGTACAGAAGGTATCTCTACAGCGCACAAAGGAGTACAGAAGGTATCTCTACAGCGCACAAAGGAGTACAGAAGGTATCTCTACAGCGCACAAAGGTGTACAGAAGGTATCTCTACAGCGCACAAAGGAGTACAGAAGGTATCTCTACAGCGCACAAAGGAGTACAGAAGGTATCTCTACAGCGCACAAAGGAGTACAGAAAATATCTCTAGAACGTACAAAGGAGTACAGAAGGCATCTCTACATCGCACAAAGGAGTACAGAAGGTATCTCTACAGCGCACAAAGGAGTACAGAAGGTATCTCTACAGCGCACAAAGTAGTACAGGAAATATCTCTACAGCGCACAAAGGAGTACAGAAGGTATCTCTACAGCGCACAAAGGAGTACAGAAGGTATCTCTACAGCGCATACAGGAGTGCAGGAAATATCTCTAGAACGTACAAAGGAGTACACGAGGTATCTCTACAGCGTACAAAGGAGTACAGAAGGTATCTCTACAGCGCACAAAGGAGTAAAGAAGGTATCTCTAACGCGCACAAAGGAGTACAGAAGGTGTCTCTACAGCGCACAAAGGAGTACAGAAGGTATCTCTACAGCGCACAAAGGAGTACAGAAGGTATCTCTACAGCGCACAAAGGAGTACAGAAGGTATCTCTACAGCGCACAAAGGAGTACAGGAAATATCTCTAGAACGTACAAAGGAGTACACGAGGTATCTCTACAGCGTACAAAGGAGTACAGAAGGTATCTCTACAGCGCAAAAGGAGTACAGAAGGTATCTCTACAGCGTGCAAAGGAGTACAGAAGGTATCTCTACAGCGCACAAAGGAGTACAGAAGGTATCTCTACAGCGCACAAAGGAGTACAGGAAATATCTCTAGAACGTGCAAAGGAGTACACGAGGTATCTCTACAGCGTACAAAGGAGTACAGAAGGTATCTCTACAGCGCACAAAGGAGTACAGAAGGTATCTCTACAGCGCACAAAGGAGTACAGAAGGTATCTCTACAGCGCACAAAGGAGTACAGAAGGTATCTCTACAGCGCACAAAGGAGTACAGAAGGTATCTCTACAGCGCACAAAGGAGTACAGAAGGTATCTCTACAGCGCACAAAGGAGTACAGAAGGTATCTCTACAGCGCACAAAGGAGTACAGGAAATATCTCTAGAACGTACAAAGGAGTACACGAGGTATCTCTAGAGCGTACAAAGGAGAACAGAAGGTATCTCTACAGCGCACAAAGGTGTACAGAAGGTATCTCTACAGCGCACAAAGGAGTACAGAAGGTATCTCTACAGCGCACAAAGGAGTACAGAAGGTATCTCTACAGCGCACAAAGGAGTACAAAAGGTATCTCTACAGCGCACAAAGTAGTACAGGAAATATCTCTACAGCGCACAAAGGAGTACAGAAGGTATCTCTACAGCGCACAAAGGAGTACAGAAGGTATCTCTACAGCGCATACAGGAGTGCAGGAAATATCTCTAGAACGTACAAAGAAGTACACGAGGTATCTCTACAGCGTACAAAGGAGTACAGAAGGTATCTCTACAGCGCACAAAGGAGTAAAGAAGGTATCTCTAACGCGCACAAAGGAGTACAGAAGGTGTCTCTACAGCGCACAAAGGAGTACAGAAGGTATCTCTACAGCGCACAAAGGAGTACAGAAGGTATCTCTACAGCGCACAAAGGAGTACAGAAGGTATCTCTACAGCGCACAAAGGAGTACAGAAGGTATCTCTACAGCGCACAAAGGAGTACAGGAAATATCTCTAGAACGTACAAAGGAGTACACGAGGTATCTCTACAGCGTACAAAGGAGTACAGAAGGTATCTCTACAGCGCAAAAGGAGTACAGAAGGTATCTCTACAGCGTGCAAAGGAGTACAGAAGGTATCTCTACAGCGCACAAAGGAGTACAGAAGGTATCTCTACAGCGCACAAAGGAGTACAGGAAATATCTCTAGAACGTGCAAAGGAGTACACGAGGTATCTCTACAGCGTACAAAGGAGTACAGAAGGTATCTCTACAGCGCACAAAGGAGTACAGAAGGTATCTCTACAGCGTTCAAAGGAGTACAGAAGGTATCTCTACAGCGCACAAAGGAGTACAGAAGGTATCTCTACAGCGCACAAAGGAGTACAGAAGGTATCTCTACAGCGCACAAAGGAGTACAGAAGGTATCTCTACAGCGCACAAAGGAGTACAGAAGGTATCTCTACAGCGCACAAAGGAGTACAGGAAATATCTCTAGAACGTACAAAGGAGTACACGAGGTATCTCTAGAGCGTACAAAGGAGAACAGAAGGTATCTCTACAGCGCACAAAGGAGTACAGAAGGTATCTCTACAGCGCACAAAGGAGTACAGAAGGTATCTCTACAGCGCACAAAGGAGTACAGAAGGTATCTCTACAGCGCACAAAGGAGTACAAAAGGTATCTCTACAGCGCACAAAGGAGTACAGAAGGTATCTCTACAGCGCACAAAGGAGAACAGGAAATATCTCTAGAACGTACAAAGGAGTACACGAGGTATCTCTACAGCGTACAAAGGAGTACAGAAGGTATCTCTACAGCGCACAAAGGAGTACAGAAGGTATCTCTACAGCGCACAAAGGAGTACAGAAGGTATCTCTACAGCGCACAAAGGAGTTCAGAAGGTATCTCTACAGCGCACAAAGGAGTACAGGAAATATCTCTAGAACGTACAAAGGAGTACACGAGGTATCTCTACAGCGTACAGAGGAGTACAGAAGGTATCTCTACAGCGCACAAAGGAGTACAGAAGGTATCTCTACAGCGCACAAAGGAGTACAGGAAATATCTCTAGAACGTACAAAGGAGTACAGAAGGTATCTCTACAGCGCACAAAGGAGAACAGAAGGTATCTCTACAGCGCACAAAGGAGTACAGAAGGTATCTCTACAGCGCACAAAGGAGTACAGAAGGTATCTCTACAGCGCACAAAGGAGTACAGGAAATATCTCTAGAACGTACAAAGGAGTACACGAGGTATCTCTACAGCGTACAAAGGAGTACAGAAGGTATCTCTACAGCGCACAAAGGAGTACAGAAGGTATCTCTACAGCGCACAAAGGAGTACAGAAGGTATCTCTACAGCGCACAAAGAAGTACAGAAGGTATCTCTACAGCACACAAAGGAGTACAGAAGGTATCTCTACAGCGCACAAAGGAGTACAGGAAATATCTCTAGAACGTACAAAGGAGTGCACGAGGTATCTCTACAGCGTACAAAGGAGTACAGAAGGTATCTTTACAGCGCACAAAGGAGTACAGAAGGTATCTCTACAGCGCACAAAGGAGTACAGGAAATATCTCTAGAACGTACAAAGGAGTACAGAAGGTATCTCTACAGCGCACAAAGGAGTACAGAAGGTATCGCTACAGCGCACAAAGGAGTACAGAAGGTATCTCTACAGCGCACAAAGGAGTACAGAAGGTATCTCTACAGCGCACAAAGGAGTACAGGAAATATCTCTAGAACGTACAGAGGAGTACACGAGGTATCTCTACAGCGTACAAAGGAGTACAGAAGGTATCTCTACAGCGCAAAAAGCAGTACAGGAAATATCTCTAGTACGTACAAAGGAGTACACGAGGTATCTCTACAGCGTACAAAGGAGTACAGAAGGTATCTCTACAGCGCACAAAGGAGTACAGAAGGTATCTCTACAGCGCACAAAGGAGTATAGAAGGTATCTCTACAGCGCACAAAGGAGTACAGAAGGTATCTCTACAGCGCACAAAGGAGTACAGAAGGTATCTCTACAGCGCACAAAGGAGTACAGAAGGGATCTCTACAGCGCACAAAGGAGTACAGGAAATATCTCTAGAACGTACAAAGGAGTACACGAGGTATCTCTACAGCGTACAAAGGAGTACAGAAGGTATCTCTACAGCGCACAAAGGAGTACAGAAGGTATCTCTACAGCGCACAAAGGAGTACAGAAGGTATCTCTACAGCGCACAAAGGAGTACAGAAGGTATCTCTACAGCGCACAAAGGAGTACAGGAAATATCTCTAGAACGTACAAAGGAGTACACGAGGTATCTCTACAGCGTACAAAGGAGTACAGAAGGTATCTCTACAGCGCACAAAGGAGAACAGAAGGTATCTCTACAGCGCACAAAGGAGTACAGAAGGAATCTCTACAGAGCACGAAGGAGTACAGGAAATATCTCTAGAACGTACAAAGGAGTACACGAGGTATCTCTACAGCGTACAAAGGAGTACAGAAGGTATCTCTACAGCGCACAAAGGAGTACAGAAGGTATCTCTACAGCGCACAAAGGAGAACAGAAGGTATCTTTACAGCGCACAAAGGAGTACAGAAGGTATCTCTACAGCGCACAAAGGAGTACAGAAGGTATCTCTACAGCGCACAAAGGAGTACAGAAGGTATCTCTACAGCGCACAAAGGAGTACAGAAGGTATCTCTACAGCGCACAAAGGAGTACAGAAGGTATCTCTACAGCGCACAAAGGAGTACAGGAAATATCTCTAGAACGTACAAAGGAGTACACGAGGTATCTCTACAGCGTACAAAGGAGTACAGAAGGTATCTCTACAGCGCACAAAGGAGTACAGAAGGTATCTCTACAGCGCACAAAGGAGTACAGAAGGTATCTCTACAGCGCACAAAGGAGTACAGAAGGTATCTCTACAGCGCACAAAGGTGTACAGGAAATATCTCTAGAACGTACAAAGGAGTACACGAGGTATCTCTACAGCGTACAAAGGAGTACAGAAGGTATCTCTACAGCGCACAAAGGAGTACAGAAGGTATCTCTACAGCGCACAAAGGAGTACAGAAGGTATCTCTACAGCGCACAAAGGAGTACAGAAGGTATCTCTACAGCGCACAAAGGAGTACAGAAGGTATCTCTACAGCGCACAAAGGAGTACAGAAGGTATCTCTACAGCGCACAAAGGATTACAGAAGGTATCTCTACAGCGCACAAAGGAGTACAGGAAATATCTCTAGAACGTACAAAGGAGTACACGAGGTATCTCTACAGCGTACAAAGGAGTACAGAAGGTATCTCTACAGCGCACAAAGGAGTACAGAAGGTATCTCTACAGCGCACAAAGGAGTACAGAAGGTATCTCTACAGCGCACAAAGGAGTACAGAAGGTATCTCTACAGCGCACAAAGGAGTACAGAAGGTATCTCTACAGCGCACAAAGAAGTACAGAAGGTATCTCTACAGCGCACAAAGGAGTACAGGAAATATCTCTAGAACGTACAAAGAAGTACACGAGGTATCTCTACAGCGTACAAAGGAGTACAGAAGGTATCTCTACAGCGCACAAAGGAGTACAGAAGGTATCTCTACAGCGCACAAAGGAGTACAGAAGGTATCTCTACAGCGCACAAAGGAGTACAGAAGGTATCTCTACAGCGCACAAAGGAGTACAGGAAATATCTCTAGAACGTACAAAGGAGTACACGAGGTATCTCTACAGCGTACAAAGGAGTACAGAAGGTATCTCTACAGCGCACAAAGGAGTACAGAAGGTATCTCTACAGCGCACAAAGGAGTACAGGAAATATCTCTAGAACGTAGAAAGGAGTACGGAAGGTATCTCTACAGCGCACAAAGGAGTCCAGAAGGTATCTCTACAGCGCACAAAGGAGTACAGGAGGTATCTCTACAGCGCACAAAGGAGTACAGAAGGTATCTCTACAGCGCACAAAGAAGTACAGGAAATATCTCTAGAACGTACAAAGGAGTACACGAGGTATCTCTACAGCGTACAAAGGAGTACAGAAGGTATCTCTACAGCGCACAAAGGAGTACAGAAGGTATCTCTACAGCGCACAAAGGAGTACAGAAGGTATCTCTACAGCGCACAAAGAAGTACAGAAGGCATCTCTACAGCGCACAAAGGAGTACAGAAGGTATCCCTACAGCGCACAAAGGAGTACAGGAAATATCTCTAGAACGTACAAAGGAGTACACGAGGTATCTCTACAGCGTACAAAGGAGTACAGAAGGTATCTCTACAGCGCACAAAGAAGTACAGAAGGTATCTCTACAGCGCACAAAGGAGTACAGGAAATATCTCTAGAACGTACAAAGGAGAACAGAAGGTATCTCTACAGCGCACAAAGGAGTACAGAAGGTATCTCTACAGCGCACAAAGGAGTACAGAAGGTATCTCTACAGCGCACAAAGGAGTACAGAAGGTATCTCTACAGCGCACAAAGGAGTACAGGAAATATCTCTAGAACGTACAAAGGAGTACACGAGGTATCTCTACAGCGTACAAAGGAGTACAGAAGGTATCTCTACAGCGCACAAAGGAGTACAGGAAATATCTCTAGAACGTACAAAGGAGTACACGAGGTATCTCTACAGCGTACAAAGGAGTACAGAAGGTATCTCTACAGCGCACAAAGGAGTACAGAAGGTATCTCTACAGCGCACAAAGGAGTACAGAAGGTATCTCTACAGCGCACAAAGGAGTACAGGAAATATCTCTAGAACGTACAAAGGAGTACAGAAGGTATCTCTACAGCGCACAAAGGAGTACAGAAGGTATCTCTACAGCGCACAAAGGAGTACAAAAGGTA
Organism: Morinoia aosen; assembly: GCA_030386875.1. NCBI lineage: Eukaryota > Metazoa > Arthropoda > Malacostraca > Amphipoda > Talitridae > Morinoia > Morinoia aosen. Next base: position 12,769,431 of record JASJYW010000027.1, read on the forward strand.
TCTCTACAGCGCACAAAGGAGTACAGGAAATATCTCTAGAACGTTCAAAGGAGTACACGAGGTATCTCTACAGCGTACAAAGGAGTACAGAAAGTATCTCTACAGCGCACAAAAGAGTACAGAAGGTATCTCTACAGCGCACAAAGGAGTACAGGAAATATCTTTAGAACGTACAAAGGAGTACACGAGGTATCTCTACAGCGCACAAAGGAGTACAGGAAATATCTTTAGAACGTACAAAGGAGTACACGAGGTATCTCTACAGCGTACAAAGGAGTACAGAAGGTATCTCTACAGCGCACAAAGGAGTACAGAAGGTATCTCTACAGCGCACAAAGGAGTACAGAAGGTATCTCTACAGCGCACAAAGGAGTACAGGAAATATCTCTAGAACGTACAAAGGAGTACACGAGGTATCTCTACAGCGTACAAAGGAGTACAGAAGGTATCTCTACAGCGCACAAAGGAGTACAGAAGGTATCTCTACAGCGCACAAAGGAGTACAGAAGGTATCTCTACAGCGCACAAAGGAGTACAGGAAATATCTCTAGAACGTTCAAAGGAGTACACGAGGTATCTCTACAGCGTACAAAGGAGTACAGAAGGTATCTCTACAGCGCACAAAGGAGTACAGAAGGTATCTTTCCTTCGCACAAAGGAGTACAGAAGGTATCTCTACAGCGCACAAAGGAGTACAGAAGGTATCTCTACAGCGCACACAGGAGTACAGAAGGTATCTCTACAGCGCACAAAGGAGTACAGAAGGTATCTCTACAGCGCACAAAGGAGTACAGGAAATATCTCTAGAACGTACAAAGGAGTAAACGAGGTATCTCTACAGCGTACAAAGGAGTACAGAAGGTATCTCTACAGCGCACAAAGGAGTACAGAAGGTATCTCTACAGCGCACAAAGGAGTACAGAAGGTATCTCTACAGCGCACAAAGGAGTACAGAAGGTATCTCTACAGCGCACAAAGGAGTACAGGAAATATCTCTAGAACGTACAAAGGAGTACACGAGGTATCTCTACAGCGTACAAAGGAGTACAGAAGGTATCTCTACAGCGCACAAAGGAGTAAAGAAGGTATCTCTAAAGCGCACAAAGGAGTACAGAAGGTATCTCTACAGCGCACAAAGGAGTACAGAAGGTATCTCTACAGCGCACAAAGGAAGACAGAAGGTATCTCTCCAGCGCACAAAGGAGTACAGGAAATATCTCTAGAACGTACAAAGGAGTACACGAGGTATCTCTACAGCGTACAAAGGAGTACAGAAGGTATCTCTACAGCGCACAAAGGAGTACAGAAGGTATCTCTACAGCGCACAAAGGAGTACAGGAAATATCTCTAGAACGTACAAAGGAGTACAGAAGGTATCTCTACAGCGCACAAAGGAGTACAGAAGGTATCTCTACAGCGCACAAAGGAGTACAGAAGGTATCTCTACAGCGCACAAAGGAGTACAGAAGGTATCTCTACAGCGCACAAAGGAGTACAGAAGGTATCTCTACAGCGCACAAAGGAGTACAGAAGGTATCTCTACAGCGCACAAAGGAGTACAGGAAATATCTCTAGAACGTACAAAGGAGTACACGAGGTATCTCTACAGCGTACAAAGGAGTACAGAAGGTATCTCTACAGCGCACAAAGGAGTACAGAAGGTATCTCTACAGCGCACAAAGTAGTACAGAAGGTATCTCTACAGCGTACAAAGGAGTACACGAGGTATCTCTACAGCGTACAAAGGAGTACAGAAGGTATCTCTACAGCGCACAAAGGAGTACAGAAGGTATCTCTACAGCGCACAAAATAGTACAGAAGGTATCTCTACAGCGCACAAAGGAGTACAGAAGGTATCTCTACAGCGCACAAAGGAGTACAGGAAATATCTCTAGAACGTACAACGGAGTACACGAGGTATCTCTACAGCGTACAAAGGAGTACAGAAGGTATCTCTACGGCGCACAAAGGAGTACAGAAGGTATCTCTACAGCGCACAAAGGAGTACAGAAGGTATCTCTACAGCGCACAAAGGAGTACAGAAGGTATCTCTACAGCGCACAAAGGAGTACAGGAAATATCTCTAGAACGTACAAAGGAGTACACGAGGTATCTCTACAGCGTACAAAGGAGTACAGAAGGTATCTTTACAGCGCACAAAGGAGTACAGAAGGTATCTCTACAGCGCACAAAGGAGTACAGAAGGTATCTCTACATCGCACAATGGAGTACAGAAGGTATCTCTACAGCGCACAAAGGAGTACAGAAGGTATCTCTACAGCGCCAAAGGAGTACAGAAGGTATCTCTACAGCGCACAAAGGAGTACAGAAGGTATCTCTACAGCGCACAAAGGAGTACAGAAGGTATCTCTACAGCGCACAAAGGAGTACAGAAGGTATCTCTACAGCGCACAAAGGAGTACAGGAAATATCTCTAGCACGTACAAAGGAGTACACGAGGTATCTCTACAGCGTACAAAGGAGTACAGAAGGTATCTCTACAGCGCACAAAGGAGTACAGAAGGTGTCTCTACAGCGCACAAAGGAGTACAGAAGGTATCTCTACAGCGCACAAAGGAGTACAGAAGGTATCTCTACAGCGCACAATGGAGTACAGGAAATATCTCTAGAACGTACAAAGGAGTACACGAGGTATCTCTACAACGTACAAAGGAGTACAGAAGGTATCTCTACAGCGCACAAAGGAGTACAGAAGGTATCTCTACAGCGCACAAAGGAGTACAGAAGGTATCTCTACAGCGCACAAAGGAGTACAGAAGGTATCTCTACAGCGCACAAAGGAGTACAGAAGGTATCTCTACAGCGCACAAAGGAGTACAGAAGGTATCTCTACAGCGCACAAAGGAGTACAGAAGGTATCTCTACAGCGCACAAAGGATTACAGGAAATATCTCTAGAACGTACAAAGGAGTACACGAGGTATCTCTACAGCGTACAAAGGAGTACAGAAGGTATCTCTACAGCGCACAAAGGAGTACAGAAGGTATCTCTACAGCGCACAAAGGAGTACAGAAGGTATCTCTACAGCGCACAAAGGAGTACAGAAGGTATCTCTACAGCCCACAAAGGAGTACAGAAGGTATCTCTACAGCGCACAAAGGAGTACAGAAGGTATCTCTACAGCGCACAAAGGAGTACAGAAGGTATCTCTACAGCGCACAAAGGAGTACAGAAGGTATCTCTACAGCGCCCAAAGGAGTACAGAAGGTATCTCTACAGCGCACAAAGGAGTACAGGAAATATCTCTAGAACGAACAAAGGAGTACACGAGGTATCTCTACAGCGTACAAAGAAGTACAGAAGGAATCTCTACAGCGCACAAAGGAGTACAGAAGGTATCTCTACAGCGCACAAAGGAGTACAGAAGGTATCTCTACAGCGCACAAAGGACTACAGAAGGTATCTCTACAGCGCACAATGGAGTACAGGAAATATCTCTAGAACGTACAATGGAGTACACGAGGTATCTCTAAAACGTACAAAGAAGTACAGAAGGTATCTCTACAGCGCACGAAGGAGTACAGAAGGTATCTCTACAGCGCACAAAGGAGTACAGAAGGGATCTCTTCAGCGCACAAAGGAGTACAGAAGGTATGTCTACAGCGCACAAAGGAGTACAGAAGGTATCTCTACAGCGCACAAAGGAGTACAGAAGGTATCTCTACAGCGCACAAAGAAGTACAGAAGGTATCTCTACAGCGCACAAAGGAGTACAGAAGGTATCTCTACAGCGCACAAAGGAGTACAGAAGGTATCTCTACAGCGCACATAGGGGTACTGGAAATATCTCTAGAACGTACAAAGGAGTACACGAGGTATCTCTACAGCGTACAAAGGAGTACAGAAGGTATCTCTACAGCGCACAAAGGAGTACAGAAGGTATCTCTACAGCGCACAAAGGAGTACAGAAGGTATCTCTACAGCGCACAAAGGTGTACAGAAGGTATCTCTACAGCGCACAAAGGAGTACAGAAGGTATCTCTACAGCGCACAAAGGAGTACAGAAGGTATCTCTACAGCGCACAAAGGAGTACAGAAAATATCTCTAGGACGTACAAAGGAGTACAGAAGGTATCTCTACATCGCACAAAGGAGTACAGAAGGTATCTCTACAGCGCACAAAGGAGTACAGAAGGTATCTCTACAGCGCACAAAGTAGTACAGGAAATATCTCTACAGCGCACAAAGGAGTACAGAAGGTATCTCTACAGCGCACAAAGGAGTACAGAAGGTATCTCTACAGCGCATACAGGAGTGCAGGAAATATCTCTAGAACGTACAAAGGAGTACACGAGGTATCTCTACAGCGTACAAAGGAGTACAGAAGGTATCTCTACAGCGCACAAAGGAGTAAAGAAGGTATCTCTAACGCGCACAAAGGAGTACAGAAGGTGTCTCTACAGCGCACAAAGGAGTACAGAAGGTATCTCTACAGCGCACAAAGGAGTACAGAAGGTATCTCTACAGCGCACAAAGGAGTACAGAAGGTATCTCTACAGCGCACAAAGGAGTACAGGAAATATCTCTAGAACGTACAAAGGAGTACACGAGGTATCTCTACAGCGTACAAAGGAGTACAGAAGGTATCTCTACAGCGCAAAAGGAGTACAGAAGGTATCTCTACAGCGTGCAAAGGAGTACAGAAGGTATCTCTACAGCGCACAAAGGAGTACAGAAGGTATCTCTACAGCGCACAAAGGAGTACAGGAAATATCTCTAGAACGTGCAAAGGAGTACACGAGGTATCTCTACAGCGTACAAAGGAGTACAGAAGGTATCTCTACAGCGCACAAAGGAGTACAGAAGGTATCTCTACAGCGCACAAAGGAGTACAGAAGGTATCTCTACAGCGCACAAAGGAGTACAGAAGGTATCTCTACAGCGCACAAAGGAGTACAGAAGGTATCTCTACAGCGCACAAAGGAGTACAGAAGGTATCTCTACAGCGCACAAAGGAGTACAGAAGGTATCTCTACAGCGCACAAAGGAGTACAGGAAATATCTCTAGAACGTACAAAGGAGTACACGAGGTATCTCTAGAGCGTACAAAGGAGAACAGAAGGTATCTCTACAGCGCACAAAGGAGTACAGAAGGTATCTCTACAGCGCACAAAGGAGTACAGAAGGTATCTCTACAGCGCACAAAGGAGTACAGAAGGTATCTCTACAGCGCACAAAGGAGTACAAAAGGTATCTCTACAGCGCACAAAGTAGTACAGGAAATATCTCTACAGCGCACAAAGGAGTACAGAAGGTATCTCTACAGCGCACAAAGGAGTACAGAAGGTATCTCTACAGCGCATACAGGAGTGCAGGAAATATCTCTAGAACGTACAAAGGAGTACACGAGGTATCTCTACAGCGTACAAAGGAGTACAGAAGGTATCTCTACAGCGCACAAAGGAGTAAAGAAGGTATCTCTAACGCGCACAAAGGAGTACAGAAGGTGTCTCTACAGCGCACAAAGGAGTACAGAAGGTATCTCTACAGCGCACAAAGGAGTACAGAAGGTATCTCTACAGCGCACAAAGGAGTACAGAAGGTATCTCTACAGCGCACAAAGGAGTACAGAAGGTATCTCTACAGCGCACAAAGGAGTACAGGAAATATCTCTAGAACGTACAAAGGAGTACACGAGGTATCTCTACAGCGTACAAAGGAGTACAGAAGGTATCTCTACAGCGCAAAAGGAGTACAGAAGGTATCTCTACAGCGTGCAAAGGAGTACAGAAGGTATCTCTACAGCGCACAAAGGAGTACAGAAGGTATCTCTACAGCGCACAAAGGAGTACAGGAAATATCTCTAGAACGTGCAAAGGAGTACACGAGGTATCTCTACAGCGTACAAAGGAGTACAGAAGGTATCTCTACAGCGCACAAAGGAGTACAGAAGGTATCTCTACAGCGCACAAAGGAGTACAGAAGGTATCTCTACAGCGCACAAAGGAGTACAGAAGGTATCTCTACAGCGCACAAAGGAGTACAGAAGGTATCTCTACAGCGCACAAAGGAGTACAGAAGGTATCTCTACAGCGCACAAAGGAGTACAGAAGGTATCTCTACAGCGCACAAAGGAGTACAGGAAATATCTCTAGAACGTACAAAGGAGTACACGAGGTATCTCTAGAGCGTACAAAGGAGAACAGAAGGTATCTCTACAGCGCACAAAGGAGTACAGAAGGTATCTCTACAGCGCACAAAGGAGTACAGAAGGTATCTCTACAGCGCACAAAGGAGTACAGAAGGTATCTCTACAGCGCACAAAGGAGTACAAAAGGTATCTCTACAGCGCACAAAGGAGTACAGAAGGTATCTCTACAGCGCACAAAGGAGAACAGGAAATATCTCTAGAACGTACAAAGGAGTACACGAGGTATCTCTACAGCGTACAAAGGAGTACAGAAGGTATCTCTACAGCGCACAAAGGAGTACAGAAGGTATCTCTACAGCGCACAAAGGAGTACAGAAGGTATCTCTACAGCGCACAAAGGAGTTCAGAAGGTATCTCTACAGCGCACAAAGGAGTACAGGAAATATCTCTAGAACGTACAAAGGAGTACACGAGGTATCTCTACAGCGTACAGAGGAGTACAGAAGGTATCTCTACAGCGCACAAAGGAGTACAGAAGGTATCTCTACAGCGCACAAAGGAGTACAGGAAATATCTCTAGAACGTACAAAGGAGTACAGAAGGTATCTCTACAGCGCACAAAGGAGAACAGAAGGTATCTCTACAGCGCACAAAGGAGTACAGAAGGTATCTCTACAGCGCACAAAGGAGTACAGAAGGTATCTCTACAGCGCACAAAGGAGTACAGGAAATATCTCTAGAACGTACAAAGGAGTACACGAGGTATCTCTACAGCGTACAAAGGAGTACAGAAGGTATCTCTACAGCGCACAAAGGAGTACAGAAGGTATCTCTACAGCGCACAAAGGAGTACAGAAGGTATCTCTACAGCGCACAAAGAAGTACAGAAGGTATCTCTACAGCACACAAAGGAGTACAGAAGGTATCTCTACAGCGCACAAAGGAGTACAGGAAATATCTCTAGAACGTACAAAGGAGTACACGAGGTATCTCTACAGCGTACAAAGGAGTACAGAAGGTATCTTTACAGCGCACAAAGGAGTACAGAAGGTATCTCTACAGCGCACAAAGGAGTACAGGAAATATCTCTAGAACGTACAAAGGAGTACAGAAGGTATCTCTACAGCGCACAAAGGAGTACAGAAGGTATCGCTACAGCGCACAAAGGAGTACAGAAGGTATCTCTACAGCGCACAAAGGAGTACAGAAGGTATCTCTACAGCGCACAAAGGAGTACAGGAAATATCTCTAGAACGTACAGAGGAGTACACGAGGTATCTCTACAGCGCACAAAGGAGTACAGAAGGTATCTCTACAGCGCAAAAAGCAGTACAGGAAATATCTCTAGTACGTACAAAGGAGTACACGAGGTATCTCTACAGCGTACAAAGGAGTACAGAAGGTATCTCTACAGCGCACAAAGGAGTACAGAAGGTATCTCTACAGCGCACAAAGGAGTATAGAAGGTATCTCTACAGCGCACAAAGGAGTACAGAAGGTATCTCTACAGCGCACAAAGGAGTACAGAAGGTATCTCTACAGCGCACAAAGGAGTACAGAAGGGATCTCTACAGCGCACAAAGGAGTACAGGAAATATCTCTAGAACGTACAAAGGAGTACACGAGGTATCTCTACAGCGTACAAAGGAGTACAGAAGGTATCTCTACAGCGCACAAAGGAGTACAGAAGGTATCTCTACAGCGCACAAAGGAGTACAGAAGGTATCTCTACAGCGCACAAAGGAGTACAGAAGGTATCTCTACAGCGCACAAAGGAGTACAGGAAATATCTCTAGAACGTACAAAGGAGTACACGAGGTATCTCTACAGCGTACAAAGGAGTACAAAAGGTATCTCTACAGCGCACAAAGTAGTACAGAAGGTATCTCTACAGCGCACAAAGGAGTACAGAAGGTATCTCTACAGCGCACAAAGGAGTACAGAAGGTATCTCTACAGCGCACAAAGGAGTACAGGAAATATCTCTAGAACGTACAAAGCAGTACACGAGGTATCTCTACAGCGTACAAAGGAGTACAGAAGGTATCTCTACAGCGCACAAAGGAGTACAGAAGGTATCTCTACAGCGCACAAAGGAGTACAGAAGGTATCTCTACAGCGCACAAAGGAGTACAGAAGGTATCTCTACAGCGCACAAAGGAGTATAGGAAATATCTCTAGAACGTACAAAGGAGTACACGAGGTATCTCTACAGCGTACAAAGGAGTACAGAAGGTATCTCTACAGCGCACAAAGGAGTACAGGAAATATCTCTAGAACGTACAAAGTAGTGCACGAGGTATCTCTACAGCGTACAAAGGAGTACAGAAGGTATCTCTACAGCGCACAAAGGAGTACAGAAGGTATCTCTACAGCGCACAAAGGAGTACAGAAGGTATCTCTACAGCGCACAAAGAAGTAAAGGAAATATCTCTAGAACGTACAAAGGAGTACACGAGGAATCTCTACAGCGTACAAAGGAGTACAGAAGGTATCTCTAGAGCGCACAAAGGAGTACAGAAGGTATCTCTACAGCGCACAAAGGAGTACAGGAAATATCTCTAGAACGTACAAAGGAGTACAGAAGGTATCTCTACAGCGCACAAAGGAGTACAGAAGGTATCTCTACAGCGCACAAAGGAGTACAGAAGGTATCTCTACAGCGCACAAAGGAGTACAGAAGGTATCTCTACAGCGCACAAAGGAGTACAGGAAATATCTCTAGAACGTACAAAGGAGTACACGAGGTATCTCTACAGCGTACAAAGAAGTACAGAAGGTATCTCTACAGCGCACAAAGGAGTACAGAAGGTATCTCTACAGCGCACAAAGGAGTACAGGAAATATCTCTAGAACGTACATAGGAGTACAGAAGGTATCTCTACAGCGCACAAAGGTTTACAGAAGGTATCTCTACAGCGCACAAAGGAGTACAGAAGGTATCTCTACAGCGCACAAAGGAGTACAGAAGGTATCTCTACAGCGCACAAGGAGTACAGGAAATATCTCTAGAAAGTACAAAGGAGTACACGAGGTATCTCTACAGCGTACAAAGGAGTACAGAAGGTATCTCTACAGCGCACAAAGGAGTACAGGAAATATCTCTAGAACGTACAAAGGAGTACACGAGGTATCTCTACAGCGTACAAAGGAGTACAGAAGGTATCTCTACAGCGCACAAAGGAGTACAGAAGGTATCTCTACAGCGCACAAAGGAGTACAGAAGGTATCTCTACAGCGCACAAAGGAGTACAGGAAATATCTTTAGAACGTACAAAGGAGTACACGAGGTATCTCTACAGCGTACAAAGGAGTACAGAAGGTATCTCTACAGCGCACAAAGGAGTACAGGAAATATCTCTAGAACGTACAAAGGAGTACACGAGGTATCTCTACAGCGTACAAAGGAGTACAGAAGGTATCTCTACAGCGCACAAAGGAGAACAGAAGGTATCTCTACAGCGCACAAAGGAGTACAGAAGGAATCTCTACAGAGCACGAAGGAGTACAGGAAATATCTCTAGAACGTACAAAGGAGTACACGAGGTATCTCTACAGCGTACAAAGGAGTACAGAAGGTATCTCTACAGCGCACAAAGGAGTACAGAAGGTATCTCTACAGCGCACAAAGGAGAACAGAAGGTATCTTTACAGCGCACAAAGGAGTACAGAAGGTATCTCTACAGCGCACAAAGGAGTACAGAAGGTATCTCTACAGCGCACAAAGGAGTACAGAAGGTATCTCTACATCGCACAAAGGAGTACAGAAGGTATCTCTACAGCGCACAAAGGAGTACAGAAGGTATCTCTACAGCGCACAAAGGAGTACAGGAAATATCTCTAGAACGTACAAAGGAGTACACGAGGTATCTCTACAGCGTACAAAGGAGTACAGAAGGTATCTCTACAGCGCACAAAGGAGTACAGAAGGTATCTCTACAGCGCACAAAGGAGTACAGAAGGTATCTCTACAGCGCACAAAGGAGTACAGAAGGTATCTCTACAGCGCACAAAGGTGTACAGGAAATATCTCTAGAACGTACAAAGGAGTACACGAGGTATCTCTACAGCGTACAAAGGAGTACAGAAGGTATCTCTACAGCGCACAAAGGAGTACAGAAGGTATCTCTACAGCGCACAAAGGAGTACAGAAGGTATCTCTACAGCGCACAAAGGAGTACAGAAGGTATCTCTACAGCGCACAAAGGAGTACAGAAGGTATCTCTACAGCGCACAAAGGAGTACAGAAGGTATCTCTACAGCGCACAAAGGATTACAGAAGGTATCTCTACAGCGCACAAAGGAGTACAGGAAATATCTCTAGAACGTACAAAGGAGTACACGAGGTATCTCTACAGCGTACAAAGGAGTACAGAAGGTATCTCTACAGCGCACAAAGGAGTACAGAAGGTATCTCTACAGCGCACAAAGGAGTACAGAAGGTATCTCTACAGCGCACAAAGGAGTACAGAAGGTATCTCTACAGCGCACAAAGGAGTACAGAAGGTATCTCTACAGCGCACAAAGAAGTACAGAAGGTATCTCTACAGCGCACAAAGGAGTACAGGAAATATCTCTAGAACGTACAAAGAAGTACACGAGGTATCTCTACAGCGTACAAAGGAGTACAGAAGGTATCTCTACAGCGCACAAAGGAGTACAGAAGGTATCTCTACAGCGCACAAAGGAGTACAGAAGGTATCTCTACAGCGCACAAAGGAGTACAGAAGGTATCTCTACAGCGCACAAAGGAGTACAGGAAATATCTCTAGAACGTACAAAGGAGTACACGAGGTATCTCTACAGCGTACAAAGGAGTACAGAAGGTATCTCTACAGCGCACAAAGGAGTACAGAAGGTATCTCTACAGCGCACAAAGGAGTACAGGAAATATCTCTAGAACGTAGAAAGGAGTACGGAAGGTATCTCTACAGCGCACAAAGGAGTCCAGAAGGTATCTCTACAGCGCACAAAGGAGTACAGGAGGTATCTCTACAGCGCACAAAGGAGTACAGAAGGTATCTCTACAGCGCACAAAGAAGTACAGAAGGTATCTCTACAGCGCACAAAGGAGTACAGAAGGTATCTCTACAGCGCACAAAGAAGTACAGAAGGCATCTCTACAGCGCACAAAGGAGTACAGAAGGTATCCCTACAGCGCACAAAGGAGTACAGGAAATATCTCTAGAACGTACAAAGGAGTACACGAGGTATCTCTACAGCGTACAAAGGAGTACAGAAGGTATCTCTACAGCGCACAAAGAAGTACAGAAGGTATCTCTACAGCGCACAAAGGAGTACAGGAAATATCTCTAGAACGTACAAAGGAGAACAGAAGGTATCTCTACAGCGCACAAAGGAGTACAGAAGGTATCTCTACAGCGCACAAAGGAGTACAGAAGGTATCTCTACAGCGCACAAAGGAGTACAGAAGGTATCTCTACAGCGCACAAAGGAGTACAGGAAATATCTCTAGAACGTACAAAGGAGTACACGAGGTATCTCTACAGCGTACAAAGGAGTACAGAAGGTATCTCTACAGCGCACAAAGGAGTACAGGAAATATCTCTAGAACGTACAAAGGAGTACACGAGGTATCTCTACAGCGTACAAAGGAGTACAGAAGGTATCTCTACAGCGCACAAAGGAGTACAGAAGGTATCTCTACAGCGCACAAAGGAGTACAGAAGGTATCTCTACAGCGCACAAAGGAGTACAGGAAATATCTCTAGAACGTACAAAGGAGTACAGAAGGTATCTCTACAGCGCACAAAGGAGTACAGAAGGTATCTCTACAGCGCACAAAGGAGTACAAAAGGTATCTCTACAGCGCACAAAGGAGTACAGGAAATATCTCTAGAACGTTCAAAGGAGTACACGAGGTATCTCTACAGCGTACAAAGGAGTACAGAAAGTATCTCTACAGCGCACAAAAGAGTACAGAAGGTATCTCTACAGCGCACAAAGGAGTACAGGAAATATCTTTAGAACGTACAAAGGAGTACACGAGGTATCTCTACAGCGCACAAAGGAGTACAGGAAATATCTTTAGAACGTACAAAGGAGTACACGAGGTATCTCTACAGCGTACAAAGGAGTACAGAAGGTATCTCTACAGCGCACAAAGGAGTACAGAAGGTATCTCTACAGCGCACAAAGGAGTACAGAAGGTATCTCTACAGCGCACAAAGGAGTACAGGAAATGTCTCTAGAACGTACAAAGGAGTACACGAGGTATCTCTACAGCGTACAAAGGAGTACAGAAGGTATCTCTACAGCGCACAAAGGAGTACAGAAGGTATCTCTACAGCGCACAAAGGAGTACAGAAGGTATCTCTACAGCGCACAAAGGAGTACAGGAAATATCTCTAGAACGTTCAAAGGAGTACACGAGGTATCTCTACAGCGTACAAAGGAGTACAGAAGGTATCTCTACAGCGCACAAAGGAGTACAGAAGGTATCTTTCCTTCGCACAAAGGAGTACAGAAGGTATCTCTACAGCGCACAAAGGAGTACAGAAGGTATCTCTACAGCGCACACAGGAGTACAGAAGGTATCTCTACAGCGCACAAAGGAGTACAGAAGGTATCTCTACAGCGCACAAAGGAGTACAGGAAATATCTCTAGAACGTACAAAGGAGTACACGAGGTATCTCTACAGCGTACAAAGGAGTACAGAAGGTATCTCTACAGCGCACAAAGGAGTACAGAAGGTATCTCTACAGCGCACAAAGGAGTACAGAAGGTATCTCTACAGCGCACAAAGGAGTACAGAAGGTATCTCTACAGCGCACAAAGGAGTACAGGAAATATCTCTAGAACGTACAAAGGAGTACACGAGGTATCTCTACAGCGTACAAAGGAGTACAGAAGGTATCTCTACAGCGCACAAAGGAGTAAAGAAGGTATCTCTAAAGCGCACAAAGGAGTACAGAAGGTATCTCTACAGCGCACAAAGGAGTACAGAAGGTATCTCTACAGCGCACAAAGGAGTACAGAAGGTATCTCTACAGCGCACAAAGGAGTACAGGAAATATCTCTAGAACGTACAAAGGAGTACACGAGGTATCTCTACAGCGTACAAAGGAGTACAGAAGGTATCTCTACAGCGCACAAAGGAGTACAGAAGGTATCTCTACAGCGCACAAAGGAGTACAGAAGGTATCTCTACAGCGCACAAAGAAGTACAGAAGGCATCTCTACAGCGCACAAAGGAGTACAGAAGGTATCCCTACAGCGCACAAAGGAGTACAGGAAATATCTCTAGAACGTACAAAGGAGTACACGAGGTATCTCTACAGCGTACAAAGGAGTACAGAAGGTATCTCTACAGCGCACAAAGAAGTACAGAAGGTATCTCTACAGCGCACAAAGGAGTACAGGAAATATCTCTAGAACGTACAAAGGAGAACAGAAGGTATCTCTACAGCGCACAAAGGAGTACAGAAGGTATCTCTACAGCGCACAAAGGAGTACAGAAGGTATCTCTACAGCGCACAAAGGAGTACAGAAGGTATCTCTACAGCGCACAAAGGAGTACAGGAAATATCTCTAGAACGTACAAAGGAGTACACGAGGTATCTCTACAGCGTACAAAGGAGTACAGAAGGTATCTCTACAGCGCACAAAGGAGTACAGGAAATATCTCTAGAACGTACAAAGGAGTACACGAGGTATCTCTACAGCGTACAAAGGAGTACAGAAGGTATCTCTACAGCGCACAAAGGAGTACAGAAGGTATCTCTACAGCGCACAAAGGAGTACAGAAGGTATCTCTACAGCGCACAAAGGAGTACAGGAAATATCTCTAGAACGTACAAAGGAGTACAGAAGGTATCTCTACAGCGCACAAAGGAGTACAGAAGGTATCTCTACAGCGCACAAAGGAGTACAAAAGGTATCTCCACAGCGCACAAAGGAGTACAGGAAATATCTCTAGAACGTTCAAAGGAGTACACGAGGTATCTCTACAGCGTACAAAGGAGTACAGAAAGTATCTCTACAGCGCACAAAAGAGTACAGAAGGTATCTCTACAGCGCACAAAGGAGTACAGGAAATATCTTTAGAACGTACAAAGGAGTACACGAGGTATCTCTACAGCGCACAAAGGAGTACAGGAAATATCTTTAGAACGTACAAAGGAGTACACGAGGTATCTCTACAGCGTACAAAGGAGTACAGAAGGTATCTCTACAGCGCACAAAGGAGTACAGAAGGTATCTCTACAGCGCACAAAGGAGTACAGAAGGTATCTCTACAGCGCACAAAGGAGTACAGGAAATGTCTCTAGAACGTACAAAGGAGTACACGAGGTATCTCTACAGCGTACAAAGGAGTACAGAAGGTATCTCTACAGCGCACAAAGGAGTACAGAAGGTATCTCTACAGCGCACAAAGGAGTACAGAAGGTATCTCTACAGCGCACAAAGGAGTACAGGAAATATCTCTAGAACGTTCAAAGGAGTACACGAGGTATCTCTACAGCGTACAAAGGAGTACAGAAGGTATCTCTACAGCGCACAAAGGAGTACAGAAGGTATCTTTCCTTCGCACAAAGGAGTACAGAAGGTATCTCTACAGCGCACAAAGGAGTACAGAAGGTATCTCTACAGCGCACACAGGAGTACAGAAGGTATCTCTACAGCGCACAAAGGAGTACAGAAGGTATCTCTACAGCGCACAAAGGAGTACAGGAAATATCTCTAGAACGTACAAAGGAGTACACGAGGTATCTCTACAGCGTACAAAGGAGTACAGAAGGTATCTCTACAGCGCACAAAGGAGTACAGAAGGTATCTCTACAGCGCACAAAGGAGTACAGAAGGTATCTCTACAGCGCACAAAGGAGTACAGAAGGTATCTCTACAGCGCACAAAGGAGTACAGGAAATATCTCTAGAACGTACAAAGGAGTACACGAGGTATCTCTACAGCGTACAAAGGAGTACAGAAGGTATCTCTACAGCGCACAAAGGAGTACAGGAAATATCTCTAGAACGTACAAAGGAGTACAGAAGGTATCTCTACAGCGCACAAAGGAGTACAGAAGGTATCTCTACAGCGCACAAAGGAGTACAGAAGGTATCTCTACAGCGCACAAAGGAGTACAGAAGGTATCTCTACAGCGCACAAAGGAGTACAGGAAATATATCTAGAACGTACAAAGGAGTACACGAGGTATATCTACAGCGTACAAAAATAGTACAGAAGGTCTCTCTACAGCGCACAAAGGAGTACAGGAAATATCTCTAGAACGTACAAAGGAGTACACGAGGTATCTCTACAGCGTACAAAGGAGTACAGAAGGTATCTCTACAGCGCACAAAGGAGTACAGAAGGTATCTCTACAGCGCACAAAGGATCACAGAAGGTATCTCTACAGCGCACACAGGAGTACAGAAGGTATCTCTACAGCGCACAAAGGAGTACAGGAAATATCTCTAGAACGTACAAAGGAGTACACGAGGTATCTCTACAGCGTACAAAGGAGTACAGAAGGTATCTCTACAGCGCACAAAGGAGTACAGAAGGTATCTCTACAGCGCACAAAGGAGTACAGGAAATATCTCTAGAACGTACAAAGTAGTACAGAAGGTATCTCTACAGCGCACAAAGGAGTACAGAAGTTATCTCTACAGCGCACAAAGGAGTACAGAATGTATCTCTACAGCGCACAAAGGAGTACAGAAGGTATCTCTACAGCGCACAAAGGAGTACAGGAAATATCTCTAGAACGTACAAAGGAGTACACGAGGTATCTCTACAGCGTACAAAGGAGTACAGAAGGTATCTCTACAGCGCACAAAGGAGTACAGAAGGTATCTCTAAAGCGCACAAAGGAGTACAGAAGGTATCTCTACAGCGCACAAAGGAGTACAGAAGGTATCTCTACAGCGCACAAAGGAGTACAGAAGGTATCTCTACAGCGCACAAAGGAGTACAGGAAATATCTCTAGAACGTACAAAGGAGTACAGAAGGTATCTCTACAGCGCACAAAGGAGTACAGAAGGTATCTCTACAGCGCACAAAGGAGTACAAAAGGTATCTCTACAGCGCACAAAGGAGTACAGGAAATATCTCTAGAACGTTCAAAGGAGTACACGAGGTATCTCTACAGCGTACAAAGGAGTACAGAAAGTATCTCTACAGCGCACAAAAGAGTACAGAAGGTATCTCTACAGCGCACAAAGGAGTACAGGAAATATCTTTAGAACGTACAAAGGAGTACACGAGGTATCTCTACAGCGCACAAAGGAGTACAGGAAATATCTTTAGAACGTACAAAGGAGTACACGAGGTATCTCTACAGCGTACAAAGGAGTACAGAAGGTATCTCTACAGCGCACAAAGGAGTACAGAAGGTATCTCTACAGCGCACAAAGGAGTACAGAAGGTATCTCTACAGCGCACAAAGGAGTACAGGAAATATCTCTAGAACGTACAAAGGAGTACACGAGGTATCTCTACAGCGTACAAAGGAGTACAGAAGGTATCTCTACAGCGCACAAAGGAGTACAGAAGGTATCTCTACAGCGCACAAAGGAGTACAGAAGGTATCTCTACAGCGCACAAAGGAGTACAGGAAATATCTCTAGAACGTACAAAGGAGTACACGAGGTATCTCTACAGCGTACAAAGGAGTACAGAAGGTATCTCTACAGCGCACAAAGGAGTACAGAAGGTATCTTTCCTTCGCACAAAGGAGTACAGAAGGTATCTCTACAGCGCACAAAGGAGTACAGAAGGTATCTCTACAGCGCACACAGGAGTACAGAAGGTATCTCTACAGCGCACAAAGGAGTACAGAAGGTATCTCTAAAGCGCACAAAGGAGTACAGGAAATATCTCTAGAACGTACAAAGGAGTACACGAGGTATCTCTACAGCGTACAAAGGAGTACAGAAGGTATCTCTACAGCGCACAAAGGAGTACAGAAGGTATCTCTACAGCGCACAAAGGAGTACAGAAGGTATCTCTACAGCGCACAAAGGAGTACAGAAGGTATCTCTACAGCGCACAAAGGAGTACAGGAAATATCTCTAGAACGTACAAAGGAGTACACGAGGTATCTCTACAGCGTACAAAGGAGTACAGAAGGTATCTCTACAGCGCACAAAGGAGTAAAGAAGGTATCTCTAAAGCGCACAAAGGAGTACAGAAGGTATCTCTACAGCGCACAAAGGAGTACAGAAGGTATCTCTACAGCGCACAAAGGAGTACAGAAGGTATCTCTACAGCGCACAAAGGAGTACAGGAAATATCTCTAGAACGTACAAAGGAGTACACGAGGTATCTCTACAGCGTACAAAGGAGTACAGAAGGTATCTCTACAGCGCACAAAGGAGTACAGAAGGTATCTCTACAGCGCACAAAGGAGTACAGGAAATATCTCTAGAACGTACAAAGGAGTACAGAAGGTATCTCTACAGCGCACAAAGGAGTACAGAAGGTATCTCTACAGCGCACAAAGGAGTACAGAAGGTATCTCTACAGCGCACAAAGGAGTGCAGAAGGTATCTCTACAGCGCACAAAGGAGTACAGGAAATATCTCTAGAACGTACAAAGGAGTACACGAGGTATCTCTACAGCGTACAAAAATAGTACAGAAGGTCTCTCTACAGCGCACAAAGGAGTACAGGAAATATCTCTAGAACGTACAAAGGAGTACACGAGGTATCTCTACAGCGTACAAAGGAGTACAGAAGGTATCTCTACAGCGCACAAAGGAGTACAGAAGGTATCTCTACAGCGCACAAAGGATCACAGAAGGTATCTCTACAGCGCACACAGGAGTACAGAAGGTATCTCTACAGCGCACAAAGGAGTACAGGAAATATCTCTAGAACGTACAAAGGAGTACACGAGGTATCTCTACAGCGTACAAAGGAGTACAGAAGGTATCTCTACAGCACACAAAGGAGTACAGAAGGTATCTCTACAGCGCACAAAGGAGTACAGGAAATATCTCTAGAACGTACAAAGTAGTACAGAAGGTATCTCTACAGCGCACAAAGGAGTACAGAAGTTATCTCTACAGCGCACAAAGGAGTACAGAATGTATCTCTACAGCGCACAAAGGAGTACAGAAGGTATCTCTACAGCGCACAAAGGAGTACAGGAAATATCTCTAGAACGTACAAAGGAGTACACGAGGTATCTCTACAGCGTACAAAGGAGTACAGAAGGTATCTCTACAGCGCACAAAGGAGTACAGAAGGTATCTCTACAGCGCACAAAGGAGTACAGGAAATATCTCTAGAACGTACAGAGGAGTACAGAAGGTATCTCTACAGCGCACAAAGGAGTACAGAAGGTATCTCTACAGCGCACAAACGAGTACAGAAGGTATCTCTACAGCGCACAAAGGAGTACAGAAGGTATCTCTACAGCGCACAAAGGAGTACAGGAAATATCTCTAGAACGTACAAAGGAGTACACGAGGTATCTCTACAGCGTACAAAGGAGTACAGAAGGTGTCTCTACAGCGCACAAAGGAGTACAGGAAATATCTCTAGAACGTACAAAGGAGTACACGAGGTATCTCTACAGCGTACAAAGGAGTACAGAAGGTATCTCTACAGCGCACAAAGGAGTACAGAAGGTATCTCTACAGCGCACGAAGGAGTACAGAAGGTATCTCTACAGCGCACAAAGGAGTACAGAAGGTATCTCTACAGCGCACGAAGGAGTACAGAAGGTATCTCTACAGCGCACAAAGGAGTACAGGAAATATCTCTAGAACGTACAAAGGAGTACACGAGGTATCTCTACAGCGTACAAAGAAGTACAGAAGGTATAACTACAGTGCACAAAGGAGTACAGGAAATATCTCTAGAACGTACAAAGGAGTACACGAGGTATCTCTACAGCGTACAAAGGAGTACAGAAGGTATCTCTACAGCGCACAAAGAAGTACAGAAGGTATCTCTACAGCGCACAAAGGAGTACAGAAGGTATCTCTACAGCGCACAAAGGAGTACAGGAAATATCTCTAGAACGTACAAAGGAGTACACGAGGTATCTCTACAGCGTACAAAGGGGTACAGAAGGTATCTCTACAGCGCACAAAGGAGTACAGAAGGTATCTCTACAGCGCACAAAGGAGTACAGAAGGTATCTCTACAGCGCACAAAGGAGTACGGAAGGTATCTCTACAGCGCACAAAGGAGTACAGAAGGTATCTCTACAGCGCACAAAGGAGTACAGAAGGTATCTCTACAGCGCACAAAGGAGTACAGGAAATATCTCTAGAACGTACAAAGGAGTACACGAGGTATCTCTACAGCGTACAAAGGAGTACAGAAGGTATCTCTACAGCGCACAAAGGAGTACAGGAAATATCTCTAGAACGTACAAAAGAGTACATGAGGTATCTCTACAGCGTACAAAGGAGTACAGAAGGTATCTCTACAGCGCACAAAGGAGTACAGAAGGTATCTCTACAGCGCACAATGGAGTACAGAAGGTATCTCTACAGCGCACAAAGGAGTACAGAAGGTATCTCTACAGCGCACAAAGGAGTACAGAAGGTCTCTCTACAGCGCACAACGGAGTACAGGAAATAACGCTAGAACGTACAAAGGAGTACACGAGGTATCTCTACAGCGTACAAAGGAGTACAGAAGGTATCTCTACAGCGCACAAAGGAGTACAGAAGGTATCTCTACAGTGCACAAAGGAGTACAGAAGGTATCTCTACAGCGCACAAAGGAGTACGGAAGGTATCTCTACAGCGCACAAAGGAGTACAGGAAATATCTCTAGAACGTACAAAGGAGTACACGAGGTATCTCTACAGCGTACAAAGGAGTACAGAAGGTATCTCTACAGCGCACAAAGGAGTACAGAAGGTATCTCTACAGCGCACAAAGGAGTACAGAAGGTATCTCTACAGCGCACAAAGGAGTACAGAAGGTATCTCTACAGCGCACAAAGGAGTACAGAAGGTATCTCTCCAGCGCACAAAGGAGTACAGAAGGTATCTCTACAGCGCACAAAGGAGTACAGAAGGTATCTCTACAGCGCACAAAGGAGTACAGGAAATATCTCTAGAACGTACAAAGGAGTACACGAGGTATCTCTTCAGCGTACAAAGGAGTACAGGAGGTATCCCTACAGCGCACAAAGGAGTACAGAAGGTATCTCTACAGCGCACAAAGGAGTACAGGAAATATCTCTAGAACGTACAAAGGAGTACACGAGGTATCTCTGCAGCGTACAAAGGAGTACAGAAGGTATCTCTACAGCGCACAAAGGAGTACAGAAGGTATCTCTACAGCGCACAAAGGAGTACAGGAAATATCTCTAGAACGTACAAATGAGTACAGAAGGTATCTCTACAGCGCACAAAGGAGTACAGAAGGTATCTCAACAGCGCACAAAGGAGTACAGAAGGTATCTGTACAGCGCAAAAAGGAGTACAGAAGGTATCTCTACAGCGCACAAAGGAGTACAGGAAATATCTCTAGAACGTACAAAGAAGTACACGAGGTATCACTACAGCGTACAAAGGAGTACAGAAGGTATCTCTACAGCGCACAAAGGAGTACAGAAGGTATCTCTACAGCGCACAAAGGAGTACAGAAGGTATCTCTACAGCGCACAAAGGAGTACAGAAGGTATCTCTACAGCGCACAAAGGAGTACAGGAAATATCTCTAGAACGTACAAAGGAGTACACGAGGTATCTCTACAGCGTACAAAGGAGTACAGAAGGTATCTCTACAGCGTACAAAGGAGTACAGAAGGTATCTCTACAGCGCACAAAGGAGTACAGAAGGTATCTGTACAGCGCACAAAGGAGTACAGAAGGTATCTCTACAGCGCACAAAGGATTACAGAAGGTATCTCTACAGCGCACGAAGGAGTACAGAAGGTATCTCTACAGCGCACAAAGGAGTACAGGAAATATCTCTAGAACGTACAAAAGAGTACACGAGGTATCTCTACAGCGTACAAAGGAGTACAGAAGGTATCTCTACAGCGCACAAAGGAGTACAGAATGTATCTCTACAGCGCACAAAGGAGTACAGGAAATATCTCTATAACGTACAAAGGAGTACAGAAGGTATCTCTACAGCGCACAAAGGAGTACAGAAGGTATCTCTACAGCGCACAAAGGAGTACAGAAGGTATCTCTACAGCGCACAAAGGAGTACAGAAGGTATCTCTACAGCGCACAAAGGAGTACAGAAGGTATCTCTACAGCGCACAAAGGAGTACAGGAAATATCTCTAGAACGTACAAAGGAGTACACGAGGTATCTCTACAGCGTACAAAGGAGTACAGAAGGTATCTCTACAGCGCACAAAGGAGTACAGGAAATATCTCTAGAACGTACAAAGGAGTACACGAGGTATCTCTACAGCGTACAAAGGAGTACAGAAGGTATCTCTACAGCGCACAAAGGAGTACAGGAAATAACTCTAGAACGTACAAAGAAGTACACGAGGTATCTCTACAGCGTACAAAGGAGTACAGAAGGTATCTCTACAGCGCACAAAGGAGTACAGAAGGTATCTCTACAGCGCACAAAGGAGTACAGAAGGTATCTCTACAGCGCACAAAGGAGTACAGAAGGTATCTCTACAGCGCACAAAGGAGTACAGGAAATATCTCTAGAACGTACAAAGGAGTACACGAGGTATCTCTACAGCGTACAAAGGAGTACAGAAGGTATCTCTACAGCGCACAAAGGAGTACAGAAGGTATCTCTACAGCGCACAAAGGAGTACAGAAGGTATCTCTACAGCGCACAAAGGAGGACAGAAGGTATCTCTACAGCGCACAAGGAGTACAGAAGGTATCTCTACAGCGCACAAAGGAGTACAGAAGGTATCTCTACAGCGCACGAAGGAGTACAGAAGGTATCTCTACAGCGCACAAAGGAGTACAGAAGGTATCTCTACAGCGCACAAAGGAGTACAGAAAGTATCTCTACAGCGCACAAAGGAGTACAGAAGGTATCTCTACAGCGCACAAAGGAGTACAGAAGGTATCTCTACAGCGCACGAAGGAGTACAGGAAATATCTCTAGAACGTACAAAGGAGTACACGAGGTATCTCTACAGCGTACAAAGGAGTTCAGAAGGTATCTCTACAGCGCACAAAGGAGTACAGAAGGTATCTCTACAGCACACAAAGTAGTACAGAAGGTATCTCTACAGCGCACAAAGGAGTACAGAAGGTATCTCTACAGCGCACAAAGGAGTACAGAAGGTATCTCTACAGCGCACAAAGGAGTACAGGAAATATCTCTAGAACGTACAAAGGAGTTCACGAGGTATCTCTACAGCGTATAAAGGAGTACAGAAGGTATCTCTACAGCGCACAAAGGAGTAAAGAAGGTATCTCTAACGCGCACAAAGGAGTACAGAAGGTGTCTCTACAGCGCACAAAGGAGTACAGAAGGTATCTCTACAGCGCACAAAGGAGTACAGAAGGTATCTCTACAGCGCACAAAGGAGTACAGAAGGTATCTCTACAGCGCACAAAGGAGTACAGAAGGTATCTCTACAGCGCACAAAGGAGTACAGGAAATATCTCTAGAACGTACAAAGGAGTACACGAGGTATCTCTACAGCGTACAAAGGAGTACAGAAGGTATCTCTACAGCGCAAAAGGAGTACAGAAGGTATCTCTACAGCGCACAAAGAAGTACAGAAGGTATCTCTACAGCGCACAAAGGAGTACAGAAGGTATCTCTACAGCGCACAAAGGAGTACAGGAAATATCTCTAGAACGTGCAAAGGAGTACACGAGGTATCTCTACAGCGTACAAAGGAGTACAGAAGGTATCTCTACAGCGCACAAAGGAGTACAGAAGGTATCTCTACAGCGCACAAAGGAGTACAGAAGGTATCTCTACAGCGCACAAAGGAGTACAGAAGGTATCTCTACAGCGCACAAAGGAGTACAGAAGGTATCTCTAGAGCGCACAAAGGAGTACAGAAGGTATCTCTACAGCGCACAAAGGAGTACAGAGGGTATCTCTACAGCGCACAAAGGAGTATAGGAAATATCTCTAGAACGTACAAAGGAGTACACGAGGTATCTCTACAGCGTACAAAGAAGTACAGAAGGTATCTCTACAGCGCACAAAGGAGTACAGAAGGTATCTCTACAGCGCACAAAGGAGTACAGAAGGTATCTCTACAGCGCACAAAGGAGTACAGAAGGTATCTCTACAGCGCACAAAGGAGTACAAAAGGTATCTCTACAGCGCACAAAGGAGTACAGAAGGTATCTCTACAGCGCACAAAGGAGTACAGGAAATATCTCTAGAACGTACAAAGGAGTACACGAGGTATCTCTACAGCGTACAAAGGTGTACAGAAGGTATCTCTACAGCGCACAAAGGAGTACAGAAGGTATCTCGACAGCGCACAAAGGAGTACAGAAGGTATCTCTACAGCGCACAAAGGAGTTCAGAAGGTATCTCTACAGCGCACAAAGGAGTACAGGAAATATCTCTAGAACGTACAAAGGAGTACACGAGGTATCTCTACAGCGTACAGAGGAGTACAGAAGGTATCTCTACAGCGCACAAAGGAGTACAGAAGGTATCTCTACAGCGCACAAAGGAGTACAGGAAATATCTCTAGAACGTACAAAGGAGTACAGAAGGTATCTCTACAGCGCACAAAGGAGTACAGAAGGTATCTCTACAGCGCACAAAGGAGTACAGAAGGCATCTCTACAGCGCACAAAGGAGTACAGAAGGTATCTCTACAGCGCACAAAGGAGTACAGGAAATATCTCTAGAACGTACAGAGGAGTACACGAGGTATCTCTACAGCGTACAAAGGAGTACAGAAGGTATCTCTACAGCGCACAAAGGAGTACAGAAGGTATCTCTACAGCGCACAAAGGAGTGCAGAAGGTATCTCTACAGCGCACAAAGGAGTACAGAAGGTATCTCTACAGCACACAAAGGAGTACAGAAGGTATCTCTACAGCGCACAAAGGAGTACAGGAAATATCTCTAGAACGTACAAAGGAGTACACGAGGTATCTCTACAGCGTACAAAGGAGTACAGAAGGTATCTTCACAGCGCACAAAGGAGTACAGAAGGTATCTCTACAGCGCACAAAGGAGTACAGGAAATATCTCTCTAGAACGTACAAAGGAGTACAGAAGGTATCTCTACAGCGCACATAGGAGTACAGAAGGTATCTCCACAGCGCACAAAGGAGTACAGAAGGTATCTCTACAGCGCACAAAGGAGTACAGAAGGTATCTCTACAGCGCACAAAGGAGTACAGGAAATATCTCTAGAACGTACAGAGGAGTACACGAGGTATCTCTACAGCGTACAAAGGAGTACAGAAGGTATCTCTACAGCGCACAAAGGAGTACAGGAAATATCTCTAGAACGTACAAAGGAGTACACGAGGTATCTCTACAGCGTACAAAGGAGTACAGAAGGTATCTCTACAGCGCACAAAGGAGTACAGAAGGTATGTCTACAGCGCACAAAGGAGTATAGAAGGTATCTCTACAGCGCACAAAGGAGTACAGAAGGTATCTCTACAGCGCACAAAGGAGTACAGAAGGTATCTCTACAGCGCACAAAGGAGTACAGAAGGGATCTCTACAGCGCACAAAGGAGTACAGGAAATATCTCTAGAACGTACAAAGGAGTACACGAGGTATCTCTACAGCGTACAAAGGAGTACAGAAGGTATCTCTACAGCGCACAAAGGAGTACAGAAGGTATCTCTACAGCGCACAAAGGAGTACAGAAGGTATCTCTACAGCGCACAAAGGAGTACAGAAGGTATCTCTACAGCGCACAAAGGAGTACAGGAAATATCTCTAAAACGTACTAAGGAGTACACGAGGTATCTCTACAGCGTACAAAGGAGTACAAAAGGTATCTCTACAGCGCACAAAGGAGTACAGAAGGTATTTCTACAGCGCACAAAGGAGTACAGAAGGTATCTCTACAGCGCACAAAGGAGTAGAGAAGGTATCTCTACAGCGCACAAAGGAGTACAGAAGGTATCTCTACAGCGCACAAAGGAGTACAGGAAATATCTCTAGAACGTACAAAGCAGGACACGAGGTATCTCTGCAGCGTACAAAGGAGTACAGAAGGTATCTCTACAGCGCACAAAGGAGTACAGAAGGTATCTTTACAGCGCACAAAGGAGCACAGGAAATTTCTCTAGAACGTACAAAGGAGTACAGAAGGTATCTCTACAGCGCACAAAGGAGTACAGAAGGTATCTCTACAGCGCACAAAGGAGTACAGAAGGTATCTCTACAGCACACAAAGGAGTACAGAAGGTATCTCTACAGCGCACAAAGGAGTATAGGAAATATTTCTAGAACGTACAAAGGAGTACACGAGGTATCTCTACAGCGTACAAAGGAGTACAGAAGGTATCTCTACAGCGCACAAAGGAGTACAGGAAATATCTCTAGAACGTACAAAGGAGTACACGAGGTATCTCTACAGCGTACAAAGGAGTACAGAAGGTATCTCTACAGCGCACAAAGGAGTACAGAAGGTATCTCTACAGCGCACAAAGGTGTACAGAAGGTATCTCTACAGCGCACAAAGGAGTACAGAAGGTATCTCTACAGCGCACAAAGAAGTACAGGAAATATCTCTAGAACGTACAAAGGAGTACACGAGGTAACTCTACAGCGTACAAAGGAGTACAGAAGGTATCTCTAGAGCGCACAAAGGAGTACAGAAGGTATCTCTACAGCGCACAAAGGAGTACAGGAAATATCTCTAGAACGTACAAAGGAGTACAGAAGGTATCTCTACAGCGCACAAAGGAGTACAGAAGGTATCTCTACAGCGCACAAAGGAGT
This sequence comes from Morinoia aosen, assembly GCA_030386875.1. Taxonomy (NCBI): domain Eukaryota; kingdom Metazoa; phylum Arthropoda; class Malacostraca; order Amphipoda; family Talitridae; genus Morinoia; species Morinoia aosen. The sequence continues at coordinate 12,795,371 of JASJYW010000027.1, forward strand.
ACAGAAGGTATCTCTACAGCGCACAAAGGAGTACAGGAAATATCTCTAGAACGTACAAAGGAGTACACGAGGTATCTCTACAGCGTACAAAGAAGTACAGAAGGTATCTCTACAGCGCACAAAGGAGTACAGAAGGTATCTCTACAGCGCACAAAGGAGTACAGGAAATATCTCTAGAACGTACAAAGGAGTACAGAAGGTATCTCTACAGCGCACAATGGAGTACAGAAGGTATCTCTACAGCGCACAAAGGAGTACAGAAGGTATCTCTACAGCGCACAAAGGAGTAAAGAAGGTATCTCTACAGCGCACAAAGGAGTACAGGAAATATCTCTAGAACGTACAAAGGAGAACACGAGGTATCTCTACAGCGTACACAGGAGTACAGAAGGTATCTCTACAGCGCACAAAGGAGTACAGGAAATATCTCTAGAACGTACAAAGGAGTACACGAGGTATCTCTACAGCGTACAAAGGAGTACAGAAGGTATCTCTACAGCGCACAAAGGAGTACAGAAGGTATCTCTACAGCGCACAAAGGAGTACATAAGGTATCTCTACAGCGCACAAAGGAGTACAGGAAATATCTCTAGAACGTACAAAGGAGTACACGAGGTATCTCTACAGCGTACAAAGGAGTACAGAAGGTATCTCTACAGCGCACAAAGGAGTACAGGAAATATCTCTAGAACGTACAAAGGAGTACACGAGGTATCTCTACAGCGTACAAAGGAGTACAGAAGGTATCTCTACAGCGCACAAAGGAGAACAGAAGGTATCTCTACAGCGCACAAAGGAGTACAGAAGGAATCTCTACAGCGCACGAAGGAGTACAGGAAATATCTCTAGAACGTACAAAGGAGTACACGAGGTATCTCTACAGCGTACAAAGGAGTACAGAAGGTATCTCTACAGCGCACAAAGGAGTACAGAAGGTATCTCTACAGCGCACAAAGGAGAACAGAAGGTATCTCTACAGCGCACAAAGGAGTACAGAAGGTATCTCTACAGCGCACAAAGGAGTACAGAAGGTATCTCTACAGCGCACAAAGGAGTACAGAAGGTATCTCTACAGCGCACAAAGGAGTACAGAAGGTATCTCTACAGCGCACAAAGGAGTACAGAAGGTATCTCTACAGCGCACAAAGGAGTACAGGAAATATCTCTAGAACGTACAAAGGAGTTTACGAGGTATCTCTACAGCGTACAAAGGAGTACAGAAGGTATCTCTACAGCGCACAAAGGAGTACAGAAGGTATCTCTACAGCGCACAAATTAGTACAGAAGGTATCTCTACAGCGCACAAAGGAGTACAGAAAGTATCTCTACAGCGCACAAAGGAGTACAGGAAATATCTCTAGAACGTACAAAGGAGTACACGAGGTATCTCAACAGCGTACAAAGGAGTACAGAAGGTATCTCTACAGCGCACAAAGGAGTACAGAAGGTATCTCTACAGCGCACAAAGGAGTACAGAAGGTATCTCTACAGCGCACAAAGGAGTACAGAAGGTATCTCTACAGCGCACAAAGGAGTACAGAAGGTATCTCTACAGCGCACAAAGGAGTACAGAAGGTATCTCTACAGCGCACAAAGGAGTAAGAAGGTATCTCTACAGCGCACAAAGGAGTACAGAAGGTATCTCTACAGCGCACAAAGGAGTACAGAAGGTATCTCTACAGCGCACAAAGGAGTACAGGAAATATCTCTAGAACGTACAAAGGAGTTTACGAGGTATCTCTACAGCGTACAAAGGAGTACAGAAGGTATCTCTACAGCGCACAAAGGAGTACAGAAGGTATCTCTACAGCGCACAAATTAGTACAGAAGGTATCTCTACAGCGCACAAAGGAGTACAGAAAGTATCTCTACAGCGCACAAAGGAGTACAGGAAATATCTCTAGAACGTACAAAGGAGTACACGAGGTATCTCAACAGCGTACAAAGGAGTACAGAAGGTATCTCTACAGCGCACAAAGGAGTACAGAAGGTATCTCTACAGCGCACAAAGGAGTACAGAAGGTATCTCTACAGCGCACAAAGGAGTACAGAAGGTATCTCTACAGCGCACAAAGGAGTACAGAAGGTATCTCTACAGCGCACAAAGGAGTACAGAAGGTATCTCTACAGCGCACAAAGGATTACAGAAGGTATCTCTACAGCGCACAAAGGAGTACAGGAAATATCTCTAGAACGTACAAAGGAGTACACGAGGTATCTCTACAGCGTACAAAGGAGTACAGAAGGTATCTCTAGAGCGCACAAAGGAGTACAGAAGGTATCTCTACAGCGCACAAAGGAGTACAGAACGTATCTCAACAGCGCACAAAGGAGTACAGAAGGTATCTCTACAGCGCACAAAGGAGTACAGGAAATATCTCTAGAACGTACAAAGGAGTACACGAGGTATCTCTACAGCGTACAAAGGAGTACAGAAGGTATCTCTACAGCGCACAAAAGAGTACAGAAGGTATCTCTACAGCGCACAAAGGAGTACAGAAGGTATCTCTACAGCGCACAAAGGAGTACAGAAGGTATCTCTACAGCGCACAAAGGAGTACAGAAGGTATCTCTACAGCGCACAAAGGAGTACAGAAGGTATCTCTACAGCGCACAAAGGAGTACAGAAGGTATCTCTACAGCGCACAAAGGAGTACAGGATATATCTCTAGAACGTATAAAGGAGTACACGAGGTATCTCTACAGCGTACAAAGGAGTACAGAAGGTATCTCTACAGCGCACAAAGGAGTACAGAAGGTATCTCTACAGCGCACAAAGGAGTACAGAAGGTATCTCTACAGCGCACAAAGGAGTACAGAAGGTATCTCTACAGCGCACAAAGGAGTACAGGAAAAATCTCTAGAACGTACAAAGGAGTACACGAGGTATCTCTACAGCGTACAAAGGAGTACAGAAGGTATCTCTACAGCGCACAAAGGAGTACAGAAGGTATCTCTACAGCGCACAAAGGAGTACAGAAGGTATCTCTACAGCGCACAAAGGAGTATAGAAGGTATCTCTCCAGCGCACAAAGGAGTACAGAAGGTATCTCTACAGCGCACAAAGGAGTACAGAAGGTATCGCTAAAGCGCACAAAGGAGTACAGGAAATATCTCTAGAACGTACAAAGGAGTACACGAGGTATCTCTACAGCGTACAAAGGAGTACAGGAGGTATCCCTACAGCGCAAAAAGGAGTACAGAAGGTATCTCTACAGCGCACAAAGGAGTACAGGAAATATCTCTAGAACGTACAAAGGAGTACACGAGGTATCTCTACAGCGTACAAAGGAGTACAGAAGGTATCTCTACAGCGCACAAAGGAGTACAGAAGGTATTTCTACAGCGCACAAAGGAGTACAGGAAATATCTCTAGAACGTACAAAGGAGTACAGAAGGTATCTCAACAGCGCACAGAGGAGTACAGAAGGTATCTCTACAGCGCACAAAGGAGTACAGAAGGTATCTCTACATCGTACAAAGGAGTACAGAAGGTCTCTCCACAGCGCACAAAGGAGTACAGGAAATATCTCGAACGTACAAAGGAGTACACGAGGTATCTCTACAGCGTACAAAGGAGTACAGAAGGTATCTCTACAGCGCACAAAGGAGTACAGAAGGTATCTGTACAGCGCACAAAGGAGTACAGAAGGTATCTCTATAGCGCACAAAGGATTACAGAAGGTATCTCTACAGCGCACAAAGGAGTACAGAAGGTATCTCTACAGCGCACAAAGGAGTACAGGAAATATCTCTAGAACGTACAAAAGAGTACACGAGGTATCTCTACAGCGTACAAAGGAGTACAGAAGGTATCTCTAGAGCGCACAAAGGAGTACAGAAGGTATCTCTACAGCGCACAAAGGAGTACAGGAAATATCTCTAGAACATACAAAGGAGTACAGAAGGTATCTCTACAGCGCACAAAGGAGTACAGAAGGTATCTCTACAGCGCACAAAGGAGTACAGAAGGTATCTCTACAGCGCACAAAGGAGTACAGAAGGTATCTCTACAGCGCACAAAGGAGTACAGGAAATATCTCTAGAACGTACAAAGGAGTACACGAGGTATCTCTACAGCGTACAAAGGAGTACAGAAGGTATCTCTACAGCGCACAAAGGAGTACAGGAAATATCTCTAGAACGTACAAAGAAGTACACGAGGTATCTCTACAGCGTACAAAGGAGTACAGAAGGTATCTCTACAGCGCACAAAGGAGTACAGAAGGTATCTTTACAGCGCACAAAGGAGTGCAGAAGGTATCTCTACAGCGCACAAAGGAGTACAGAAGGTATCTCTACAGCGCACAAAGGAGTACAGGAAATATCTCTAGAACGTACAAAGGAGTACACGAGGTATCTCTACAGCGTACAAAGGAGTACAGAAGGTATCTCTACAGCGCACAAAGGAGTACAGAAGGTATCTCTACAGCGCACAAAGGAGTACAGAAGGTATCTCTACAGCGCACAAAGGAGTACAGAAGGTATCTCTACAGCGCACAAAGGAGTACAGGAAATATCTCTAGAACGTACAAAGGAGTACACGAGGTATCTCTACAGCGTACAAAGGAGTACAGAAGGTATCTCTACAGCGCACAAAGGAGTACAGATGGTATCTCTACAGCGCACAAAGGAGTACAGAAGGTATCTCTACAGCGCACAAAGGAGTACAGAAGGTATCTCTACAGCGCACAAAGGAGTACAGAAGGTATCTCTACAGCGCACAAAGGTGTACAGAAGGTATCTCTACAGCGCACAAAGGAGTACAGAAGGTATCTCTACAGCGCACAAAGGAGTACAGAAGGAATCTCTACAGCGCACAAAGGAGTACAGAAGGTATCTCTACAGCGCACAAAGGAGTACAGAAGGTATCTCTACAGCGCACAAAGGAGTACAGGAAATATCTCTAGAACGTACAAAGGAGTACACGAGGTATCTCTACAGCGTACAAAGGAGTACAGAAGGTACCTCTACAGCGCACAAAGGAGTACAAAAGGTATCTCTACAGCGCACAAAGGAGTAAAGAAGGTATCTCAACAGCGCACAAAGGAGTACAGAAGGTATCTCTACAGCCCACAAAGGAGTACAGAAGGTATCTCTACAGCGCACAAAGGAGTACAGAAGGTATCTCTACAGCGCACAAAGGAGTACAGAAGGTATCTCTACAGCGCACAAAGGAGTACAGAAGGTATCTCTACAGCGCACAAAGGAGTACAGAAGGTATCTCTACAGCGCACAAAGGAGTACAGGGAATATCTCTAGAACGAACAAAGGAGTACACGAGGTATCTCTACAGCGTACAAAGAAGTACAGAAGGTATCTCTACAGCGCACAAAGGAGTACAGAAGGTATCTCTACAGCGCACAAAGGAGTACAGAAGGTATCTCTACAGCGCACAAAGGAGTACGGAAGGTATCTCTACAGCGCACAATGGAGTTCAGGAAATATCTCTAGAACGTACAAAGGAGTACACGAGGTATCTCTACAACGTACAAAGAAGTACAGAAGGTATCTCTACAGCGCACAAAGGAGTACAGAAGGTATCTCTACAGCGCACAAAGGAGTACAGAAGGGATCTCTTCAGCGCACAAAGGAGTACAGAAGGTATCTCTACAGCGCACAAAGGAGTACAGAAGGTATCTCTACAGCGCACAAAGGAGTACAGAAGGTATCTCTACAGCGCACAAAGAAGTACAGAAGGTATCTCTACAGCGCACAAAGGAGTACAGAAGGTATCTCTACAGCGCACAAAGGAGTACAGAAGGTATCTCTACAGCGCACATAGGAGTACAGGAAATATCTCTAGAACGTACAAAGGAGTACACGAGGTATCTCTACAGCGTACAAAGGAGTACAGAAGGTATCTCTACAGCGCACAAAGGAGTACAGAAGGTATCTCTACAGCGCACAAAGGAGTACAGAAGGTATCTCTACAGCGCACAAAGGTGTACAGAAGGTATCTCTACAGCGCACAAAGGAGAACAGAAGGTATCTCTACAGCGCACAAAGGAGTACAGAAGGTATCTCTACAGCGCACAAAGGAGTACAGAAAATATCTCTAGAACGTACAAAGGAGTACAGAAGGTATCTCTACAGCGCACAAAGGAGTACAGAAGGTATCTCTACAGCGCACAAAGGAGTACAGAAGGTATCTCTACAGCGCACAAAGGAGTACAGGAAATATCTCTACAGCGCACAAAGGAGTACAGAAGGTATCTCTACAGCGCACAAAGGAGTACAGAAGGTATCTCTACAGCGCACAAAGGAGTACAGGAAATATCTCTAGAACGTACAAAGGAGTACACGAGGTATCTCTACAGCGTACAAAGGAGTACAGAAGGTATCTCTACAGCGCACAAAGGAGTACAGAAGGTATCTCTACAGCGCACAAAGGAGTACAGAAGGTATCTCTACAGCGCACAAAGGAGTACAGAAGGTATCTCTACAGCGCACAAAGGAGTACAGGAAATATCTCTAAAACGTACAAAGGAGTACACGAGGTATCTCTACAGCGTACAAAGGAGTACAGAAGGTATCTCTACAGCGCACAAAGGAGTACAGGAGGTATCTCTACAGCGCACAAAGGAGTACAGAAGGTATCTCTACAGCGCACAAAGGAGTACAGAAGGTATCTCTACAGCGCACAAAGGAGTACAGAAGGTATCTCTACAGCGCGCAAAGGAGTACAGAAGGTATCTCTACAGCGCACAAAGGAGTACAGATGGTATCTCTACAGCGCACAAAGGAGTACAGAAGGTATCTCTACAGCGCACAAAGGAGTACAGAAGGTATCTCTACAGCGCACAAAGGAGTACAGAAGGTATCTCTACAGCGCACAAAGGTGTACAGAAGGTATCTCTACAGCGCACAAAGGAGTACAGAAGGTATCTCTACAGCGCACAAAGGAGTACAGAAGGAATCTCTACAGCGCACAAAGGAGTACAGAAGGTATCTCTACAGCGCACAAAGGAGTACAGAAGGTATCTCTACAGCGCACAAAGGAGTACAGGAAATATCTCTAGAACGTACAAAGGAGTACACGAGGTATCTCTACAGCGTACAAAGGAGTACAGAAGGTCTCTCTACAGCGCACAAAGGAGTACAAAAGGTATCTCTACAGCGCACAAAGGAGTAAAGAAGGTATCTCTACAGCGCACAAAGGAGTAAAGAAGGTATCTCTACAGCCCACAAAGGAGTACAGAAGGTATCTCTACAGCGCACAAAGGAGTACAGAAGGTATCTCTACAGCGCACAAAGGAGTACAGAAGGTATCTCTACAGCGCACAAAGGAGTACAGAAGGTATCTCTACAGCGCACAAAGGAGTACAGAAGGTATCTCTACAGCGCACAAAGGAGTACAGGGAATATCTCTAGAACGAACAAAGGAGTACACGAGGTATCTCTACAGCGTACAAAGAAGTACAGAAGGTATCTCTACAGCGCACAAAGGAGTACAGAAGGTATCTCTACAGCGCACAAAGGAGTACAGAAGGTATCTCTACAGCGCACAAAGAAGTACGGAAGGTATCTCTACAGCGCACAATGGAGTTCAGGAAATATCTCTAGAACGTACAAAGGAGTACACGAGGTATCTCTACAACGTACAAAGAAGTACAGAAGGTATCTCTACAGCGCACAAAGGAGTACAGAAGGTATCTCTACAGCGCACAAAGGAGTAAAGAAGGGATCTCTTCAGCGCACAAAGGAGTACAGAAGGTATCTCTACAGCGCACAAAGGAGTACAGAAGGTATCTCTACAGCGCACAAAGGAGTACAGAAGGTATCTCTACAGCGCACAAAGAAGTACAGAAGGTATCTCTACAGCGCACAAAGGAGTACAGAAGGTATCTCTACAGCGCACAAAGGAGTACAGAAGGTATCTCTACAGCACACATAGGAGTACAGGAAATATCTCTAGAACGTACAAAGGAGTACACGAGGTATCTCTACAGCGTACAAAGGAGTACAGAAGGTATCTCTACAGCGCACAAAGGAGTACAGAAGGTATCTCTACAGCGCACAAAGGAGTACAGAAGGTATCTCTACAGCGCACAAAGGTGTACAGAAGGTATCTCTACAGCGCTCAAAGGAGTACAGAAGGTATCTCTACAGCGCACAAAGGAGTACAGAAGGTATCTCTACAGCGCACAAAGGAGTACAGAAAATATCTCTAGAACGTACAAAGGAGTACAGAAGGTATCTCTACAGCGCACAAAGGAGTACAGAAGGTATCTCTACAGCGCACAAAGGAGTACAGAAGGTATCTCTACAGCGCACAAAGGAGTACAGGAAATATCTCTACAGCGCACAAAGGAGTACAGAAGGTATCTCTACAGCGCACAAAGGAGTACAGAAGGTATCTCTACAGCGCACAAAGGAGTACAGGAAATATCTCTAGAACGTACAAAGGAGTACACGAGGTATCTCTACAGCGTACAAAGGAGTACAGAAGGTATCTCTACAGCGCACAAAGGAGTACAGAAGGTATCTCTACAGCGCACAAAGGAGTACAGAAGGTATCTCTACAGCGAACAAAGGAGTACAGAAGGTATCTCTACAGCGCACAAAGGAGTACAGGAAATATCTCTAAAACGTACAAAGGAGTACACGAGGTATCTCTACAGCGTACAAAGGAGTACAGAAGGTATCTCTACAGCGCACAAAGGAGAACAGGAGGTATCTCTACAGCGCACAAAGGAGTACAGAAGGTATCTCTACAGCGCACAAAGGAGTACAGAAGGTATCTCTACAGCGCACAAAGGAGTCCAGAAGGTATCTCTACAGCGCACAAAGGAGTACAGAAGGTATCTCTACAGCGCACAAAGGAGTACAGGAAATATCTCTAGAACGTACAAAGGAGTACACGAGGTATCTCTACAGCGTACAAAGGAGTACAGAAGGTATCTCTACAGCGCACAAAGGAGTACAGAAGGTATCTCTACAGCGCACAAAGGAGTACAGAAGGTATCTCTACAGCGCACAAAGGAGTACAGAAGGTATCTCTACAGCGCACAAAGGAGTACAGGAAATATCTCTAGAATGTACAAAGGAGTACACGAGGTATCTCTACAGCGTACAAAGGAGTACAGAAGGTATCTCTACAGCGCACAAAGGAGTACAGAAGGTATCTCTACAGCGCACAAAGGAGTACAGGGAATATCTCTAGAACGTACAAAGGAGTACACGAGGTATCTCTACAGCGTACAAAGGAGTACAGAAGGTATCTCTACAGCGCACAAAGGAGTACAGAAGGTATCTCTACAGCGCACAAAGGAGTACAGGAAATATCTCTAGAACGTACAAAGGAGTACACGAGGTATCTCTACAGCGTACAAATGAGTACAGAAGGTATCTCTACAGCGCACAAAGGAGTACAGAAGGTATCTCTACAGCGCACAAAGGAGTACAGAAGGTATCTCTACAGCGCACAAAGGAGTACAGGGAATATCTCTAGAACGCACAAAGGAGTACACGAGGTATCTCTACAGCGTACAAAGGAGTACAGAAGGTATCTCTTCAGCGCACAAAGGAGTACAGAAGGTATCTCTACAGCGCACAAAGGAGTACAGAAGGTATCTCTACAGCGCACAAAGGAGTACAAAAGGTATCTCTACAGCGCACAAAGGAGTACAGAAGGTATCTCTACAGCGCACAAAGGAGTACAGGAAATATCTCTAGAACGTATAAAGGAGTACACGAGGTATCTCTACAGCGTACAAAGGAGTACAGAAGGTATCTCTACAGCGCACAAAGGAGTACAGAAGGTATCTCTACAGCGCACAAAGGAGTACAGAAGGTATCTCTACAGCGCACAAAGGAGTACAGAAGGTATCTCTACAGCGCACAAAGGAGTACAGGAAATTTCTCTAGAACGTACAAAGGAGTACACGAGGTATCTCTACAGCGTACAAAGGAGTACAGAAGGTATCTCTACAGCGCACAAAGGAGTACAGAAGGTATCTCTACAGCACACAAAGGAGTACAGAAGGTATCTCTACAGCGCACAAAGGAGTACAGAAGGTATCTCTACAGCGCACAAAGGAGTACAGAAGGTATCTCTCCAGCGCACAAAGGAGTACAGAAGGTATCTCTACAGCGCACAAAGGAGTACAGAAGGTATCTCTACAGCGCACAAAGGAGTACAGGAAATATCTCTAGAACGTACAAAGGAGTACACGAGGTATCTCTACAGCGTACAAAGGAGTACAGGAGGTACCCCTACAGCGCACAAAGGAGTACAGAAGGTATCTCTACAGCGCACAAAGGAGTACAGGAAATATCTCTAGAACGTACAAAGGAGTACACGAGGTATCTCTACAGCGTACAAAGGAGTACAGAAGGTATCTCTACAGCGCACAAAGGAGTACAGAAGGTATCTCTACACCGCACAAAGGAGTACAGGAAATATCTCTAGAACGTACAAAGGAGTACAGAAGGTATCTCTACAGCGCACAAAGGAGTACAGAAGGTATCTCTACAGCGCACAAAGGAGTACAGAAGGTATCTCTACAGCGCACAAAGGAGTACAGAAGGTCTCTCTACAGCGCACAAAGGAGTACAGGAAATATCTCTAGAACGAACAAAGGAGTACACGAGGTATCTCTACAGCGTACAAAGAAGTACAGAAGGTATCTCTACAGCGCACAAAGGAGTACAGAAGGTATCTCTACAGCGCACAAAGGAGTACAGAAGGTATCTCTACAGCGCACAAAGGAGTACGGAAGGTATCTCTACAGCGCACAATGGAGTTCAGGAAATATCTCTAGAACGTACAAAGGAGTACACGAGGTATCTCTACAACGTACAAAGAAGTACAGAAGGTATCTCTACAGCGCACAAAGGAGTACAGAAGGTATCTCTACAGCGCACAAAGGAGTACAGAAGGGTCTCTTCAGCGCACAAAGGAGTACAGAAGGTATCTCTACAGCGCACAAAGGAGTACAGAAGGTATCTCTACAGCGCACAAAGGAGTACAGAAGGTATCTCTACAGCGCACAAAGAAGTACAGAAGGTATCTCTACAGCGCACAAAGGAGTACAGAAGGTATCTCTACAGCGCACAAAGGAGTACAGAAGGTATCTCTACAGCGCACATAGGAGTACAGGAAATATCTCTAGAACGTACAAAGGAGTACACGAGGTATCTCTACAGCGTACAAAGGAGTACAGAAGGTATCTCTACAGCGCACAAAGGAGTACAGAAGGTATCTCTACAGCGCACAAAGGTGTACAGAAGGTATCTCTACAGCGCTCAAAGGAGTACAGAAGGTATCTCTACAGCGCACAAAGGAGTACAGAAGGTATCTCTACAGCGCACAAAGGAGTACAGAAAATATCTCTAGAACGTACAAAGGAGTACAGAAGGTATCTCTACAGCGCACAAAGGAGTACAGAAGGTATCTCTACAGCGCACAAAGGAGTACAGAAGGTATCTCTACAGCGCACAAAGGAGTACAGGAAATATCTCTACAGCGCACAAAGGAGTACAGAAGGTATCTCTACAGCGCACAAAGGAGTACAGAAGGTATCTCTACAGCGCACAAAGGAGTACAGGAAATATCTCTAGAACGTACAAAGGAGTACACGAGGTATCTCTACAGCGTACAAAGGAGTACAGAAGGTATCTCTACAGCGCACAAAGGAGTACAGAAGGTATCTCTACAGCGCACAAAGGAGTACAGAAGGTATCTCTACAGCGCACAAAGGAGTACAGAAGGTATCTCTACAGCGCACAAAGGAGTACAGGAAATATCTCTAAAACGTACAAAGGAGTACACGAGGTATCTCTACAGCGTACAAAGGAGTACAGAAGGTATCTATACAGCGCACAAAGGAGAACAGGAGGTATCTCTACAGCGCACAAAGGAGTACAGAAGGTATCTCTACAGCGCACAAAGGAGTACAGAAGGTATCTCTACAGCGCACAAAGGAGTCCAGAAGGTATCTCTACAGCGCACAAAGGAGTACAGAAGGTATCTCTACAGCGCACAAAGGAGTACAGGAAATATCTCTAGAACGTACAAAGGAGTACACGAGGTATCTCTACAGCGTACAAAGGAGTACAGAAGGTATCTCTACAGCGCACAAAGGAGTACAGAAGGTATCTCTACAGCGCACAAAGGAGTACAGAAGGTATCTCTACAGCGCACAAAGGAGTACAGAAGGTATCTCTACAGCGCACAAAGGAGTACAGGAAATATCTCTAGAATGTACAAAGGAGTACACGAGGTATCTCTACAGCGTACAAAGGAGTACAGAAGGTATCTCTACAGCGCACAAAGGAGTACAGAAGGTATCTCTACAGCGCACAAAGGAGTACAGGGAATATCTCTAGAACGTACAAAGGAGTACACGAGGTATCTCTACAGCGTACAAAGGAGTACAGAAGGTATCTCTACAGCGCACAAAGGAGTACAGAAGGTATCTCTACAGCGCACAAAGGAGTCCAGGAAATATCTCTAGAACGTACAAAGGAGTACACGAGGTATCTCTACAGCGTACAAATGAGTACAGAAGGTATCTCTACAGCGCACAAAGGAGTACAGAAGGTATCTCTACAGCGCACAAAGGAGTACAGAAGGTATCTCTACAGCGCACAAAGGAGTACAGGGAATATCTCTAGAACGCACAAAGGAGTACACGAGGTATCTCTACAGCGTACAAAGGAGTACAGAAGGTATCTCTTCAGCGCACAAAGGAGTACAGAAGGTATCTCTACAGCGCACAAAGGAGTACAGAAGGTATCTCTACAGCGCACAAAGGAGTACAAAAGGTATCTCTACAGCGCACAAAGGAGTACAGAAGGTATCTCTACAGCGCACAAAGGAGTACAGGAAATATCTCTAGAACGTAAAAAGGAGTACACGAGGTATCTCTACAGCGTACAAAGGAGTACAGAAGGTATCTCTACAGCGCACAAAGGAGTACAGAAGGTATCTCTACAGCGCACAAAGGAGTACAGAAGGTATCTCTACAGCGCACAAAGGAGTACAGAAGGTATCTCTACAGCGCACAAAGGAGTACAGGAAATTTCTCTAGAACGTACAAAGGAGTACACGAGGTATCTCTACAGCGTACAAAGGAGTACAGAAGGTATCTCTACAGCGCACAAAGGAGTACAGAAGGTATCTCTACAGCACACAAAGGAGTACAGAAGGTATCTCTACAGCGCACAAAGGAGTACAGAAGGTATCTCTACAGCGCACAAAGGAGTACAGAAGGTATCTCTCCAGCGCACAAAGGAGTACAGAAGGTATCTCTACAGCGCACAAAGGAGTACAGAAGGTATCTCTACAGCGCACAAAGGAGTACAGGAAATATCTCTAGAACGTACAAAGGAATACACGAGGTATCTCTACAGCGTACAAAGGAGTACAGGAGGTACCCCTACAGCGCACAAAGGAGTACAGAAGGTATCTCTACAGCGCACAAAGGAGTACAGGAAATATCTCTAGAACGTACAAAGGAGTACACGAGGTATCTCTACAGCGTACAAAGGAGTACAGAAGGTATCTCTACAGCGCACAAAGGAGTACAGAAGGTATCTCTACACCGCACAAAGGAGTACAGGAAATATCTCTAGAACGTACAAAGGAGTACAGAAGGTATCTCTACAGCGCACAAAGGAGTACAGAAGGTATCTCTACAGCGCACAAAGGAGTACAGAAGGTATCTCTACAGCGCACAAAGGAGTACAGAAGGTCTCTCCACAGCGCACAAAGGAGTACAGGAAATATCTCTAGAACGTACAAAGGAGTACACGAGGTATCTCTACAGCGTACAAAGGAGTACAGAAGGTATCTCTACAGCGCACAAAGGAGTACAGAAGGTATCTGTGCAGCGCACAAAGGAGTACAGAAGGTATCTCTACAGCGCACAAAGGATTACAGAAGGTATCTCTACAGCGCACAAAGGAGTACAGAAGGTATCTCTACAGCGCACAAAGGAGTACAGGAAATATCTCTAGAACGTACAAAAGAGTACACGAGGTATCTCTACAGCGTACAAAGGAGTACAGAAGGTATCTCTACAGCGCACAAAGGAGTACAGAAGGTATCTCTACAGCGCACAAAGGAGTACAGGAAATATCTCTAGAACGTACAAAGGAGTACAGAAGGTATCTCTACAGCGCACAAAGGAGTACAGAAGGTATCTCTACAGCGCACAAAGGAGTACAGGAAATATCTCTAGAACGTACAAAGGAGTACACGAGGTATCTCTACAGCGTACAAAGGAGTACAGAAGGTATCTCTACAGCGCACAAAGGAGTACAGGAAATATCTCTAGAACGTACAAAGAAGTATACGAGGTATCTCTACAGCGTACAAAGGAGTACAGAAGGTATCTCTACAGCGCACGAAGGAGTACAGAAGGTATCTCTACAGCGCACAAAGGAGTACAGAAGGTATCTCTACAGCGCACAAAGGAGTACAGAAGGTATCTCTACAGCGCACAAAGGAGTACAGAAGGTATCTCTACAGCGCACAAAGGAGTACAGAAGGTATCTCTACAGCGCACAAAGGAGTCCAGGAAATATCTCTAGAACGTACAAAGGAGTACACGAGGTATCTCTACAGCGTACAAATGAGTACAGAAGGTATCTCTACAGCGCACAAAGGAGTACAGAAGGTATCTCTACAGCGCACAAAGGAGTACAGAAGGTATCTCTACAGCGCACAAAGGAGTACAGGGAATATCTCTAGAACGCACAAAGGAGTACACGAGGTATCTCTACAGCGTACAAAGGAGTACAGAAGGTATCTCTTCAGCGCACAAAGGAGTACAGAAGGTATCTCTACAGCGCACAAAGGAGTACAGAAGGTATCTCTACAGCGCACAAAGGAGTACAAAAGGTATCTCTACAGCGCACAAAGGAGTACAGAAGGTATCTCTACAGCGCACAAAGGAGTACAGGAAATATCTCTAGAACGTAAAAAGGAGTACACGAGGTATCTCTACAGCGTACAAAGGAGTACAGAAGGTATCTCTACAGCGCACAAAGGAGTACAGAAGGTATCTCTACAGCGCACAAAGGAGTACAGAAGGTATCTCTACAGCGCACAAAGGAGTACAGAAGGTATCTCTACAGCGCACAAAGGAGTACAGGAAATTTCTCTAGAACGTACAAAGGAGTACACGAGGTATCTCTACAGCGTACAAAGGAGTACAGAAGGTATCTCTACAGCGCACAAAGGAGTACAGAAGGTATCTCTACAGCACACAAAGGAGTACAGAAGGTATCTCTACAGCGCACAAAGGAGTACAGAAGGTATCTCTACAGCGCACAAAGGAGTACAGAAGGTATCTCTCCAGCGCACAAAGGAGTACAGAAGGTATCTCTACAGCGCACAAAGGAGTACAGAAGGTATCTCTACAGCGCACAAAGGAGTACAGGAAATATCTCTAGAACGTACAAAGGAATACACGAGGTATCTCTACAGCGTACAAAGGAGTACAGGAGGTACCCCTACAGCGCACAAAGGAGTACAGAAGGTATCTCTACAGCGCACAAAGGAGTACAGGAAATATCTCTAGAACGTACAAAGGAGTACACGAGGTATCTCTACAGCGTACAAAGGAGTACAGAAGGTATCTCTACAGCGCACAAAGGAGTACAGAAGGTATCTCTACACCGCACAAAGGAGTACAGGAAATATCTCTAGAACGTACAAAGGAGTACAGAAGGTATCTCTACAGCGCACAAAGGAGTACAGAAGGTATCTCTACAGCGCACAAAGGAGTACAGAAGGTATCTCTACAGCGCACAAAGGAGTACAGAAGGTCTCTCCACAGCGCACAAAGGAGTACAGGAAATATCTCTAGAACGTACAAAGGAGTACACGAGGTATCTCTACAGCGTACAAAGGAGTACAGAAGGTATCTCTACAGCGCACAAAGGAGTACAGAAGGTATCTGTGCAGCGCACAAAGGAGTACAGAAGGTATCTCTACAGCGCACAAAGGATTACAGAAGGTATCTCTACAGCGCACAAAGGAGTACAGAAGGTATCTCTACAGCGCACAAAGGAGTACAGGAAATATCTCTAGAACGTACAAAAGAGTACACGAGGTATCTCTACAGCGTACAAAGGAGTACAGAAGGTATCTCTACAGCGCACAAAGGAGTACAGAAGGTATCTCTACAGCGCACAAAGGAGTACAGGAAATATCTCTAGAACGTACAAAGGAGTACAGAAGGTATCTCTACAGCGCACAAAGGAGTACAGAAGGTATCTCTACAGCGCACAAAGGAGTACAGGAAATATCTCTAGAACGTACAAAGGAGTACACGAGGTATCTCTACAGCGTACAAAGGAGTACAGAAGGTATCTCTACAGCGCACAAAGGAGTACAGGAAATATCTCTAGAACGTACAAAGAAGTATACGAGGTATCTCTACAGCGTACAAAGGAGTACAGAAGGTATCTCTACAGCGCACGAAGGAGTACAGAAGGTATCTCTACAGCGCACAAAGGAGTACAGAAGGTATCTCTACAGCGCACAAAGGAGTACAGAAGGTATCTCTACAGCGCACAAAGGAGTACAGGAAATATCTCTAGAACGTACAAAGGAGTACACGAGGTATCTCTACAGCGCACAAAGGAGTACAGAAGGTATCTCTACAGCGCACAAAGGAGGACAGAAGGTATCTCTACAGCGCACAAAGGAGTACAGAAGGTATCTCTACAGCGCACAAAGGAGTACAGAAGGTATCTCTACAGTGCACAAAGGAGTAAAGAAGGTATCTCTACAGCGCACAAAGGAGTACAGAAGGTATCTCTACAGCGCACAAAGGAGTACAGGAAATTTCTCTAGAACGTACAAAGGAGTACACGAGGTATCTCTACAGCGTACAAAGGAGTACAGAAGGTATCTCTACAGCGCACAAAGGAGTACAGAAGGTATCTCTACAGCACACAAAGGAGTACAGAAGGTATCTCTACAGCGCACAAAGGAGTACAGAAGGTATCTCTACAGCGCACAAAGGAGTACAGAAGGTATCTCTCCAGCGCACAAAGGAGTACAGAAGGTATCTCTACAGCGCACAAAGGAGTACAGAAGGTATCTCTACAGCGCACAAAGGAGTACAGGAAATATCTTTAGAACGTACAAAGGAGTACACGAGGTATCTCTACAGCGTACAAAGGAGTACAGGAGGTACCCCTACAGCGCACAAAGGAGTACAGAAGGTATCTCTACAGCGCACAAAGGAGTACAGGAAATATCTCTAGAACGTACAAAGGAGTACACGAGGTATCTCTACAGCGTACAAAGGAGTACAGAAGGTATCTCTACAGCGCACAAAGGAGTACAGAAGGTATCTCTACACCGCACAAAGGAGTACAGGAAATATCTCTAGAACGTACAAAGGAGTACAGAAGGTATCTCTACAGCGCACAAAGGAGTACAGAAGGTATCTCTACAGCGCACAAAGGAGTACAGAAGGTATCTCTACAGCGCACAAAGGAGTACAGAAGGTCTCTCCACAGCGCACAAAGGAGTACAGGAAATATCTCTAGAACGTACAAAGGAGTACACGAGGTATCTCTACAGCGTACAAAGGAGTACAGAAGGTATCTCTACAGCGCACAAAGGAGTACAGAAGGTATCTGTGCAGCGCACAAAGGAGTACAGAAGGTATCTCTACAGCGCACAAAGGATTACAGAAGGTATCTCTACAGCGCACAAAGGAGTACAGAAGGTATCTCTACAGCGCACAAAGGAGTACAGGAAATATCTCTAGAACGTACAAAAGAGTACACGAGGTATCTCTACAGCGTACAAAGGAGTACAGAAGGTATCTCTACAGCGCACAAAGGAGTACAGAAGGTATCTCTACAGCGCACAAAGGAGTACAGGAAATATCTCTAGAACGTACAAAGGAGTACAGAAGGTATCTCTACAGCGCACAAAGGAGTACAGAAGGTATCTCTACAGCGCACAAAGGAGTACAGGAAATATCTCTAGAACGTACAAAGGAGTACACGAGGTATCTCTACAGCGTACAAAGGAGTACAGAAGGTATCTCTACAGCGCACAAAGGAGTACAGGAAATATCTCTAGAACGTACAAAGAAGTATACGAGGTATCTCTACAGCGTACAAAGGAGTACAGAAGGTATCTCTACAGCGCACGAAGGAGTACAGAAGGTATCTCTACAGCGCACAAAGGAGTACAGAAGGTATCTCTACAGCGCACAAAGGAGTACAGAAGGTATCTCTACAGCGCACAAAGGAGTACAGGAAATATCTCTAGAACGTACAAAGGAGTACACGAGGTATCTCTACAGCGTACAAAGGAGTACAGAAGGTATCTCTACAGCGCACAAAGGAGTACAGAAGGTATCTCTACAGCGCACAAAGGAGTAAAGAAGGTATCTCTACAGCGCACAAAGGAGGACAGAAGGTATCTCTACAGCGCACAAAGGAGTACAGAAGGTATCTCTACAGCGCACAAAGGAGTACAGAAGGTATCTCTACAGCGCACAAAGGAGTACAGAAGGTATCTCTACAGCGCACAAAGGAGTACAGAAGGTATCTCTACAGCGCACAAAGGAGTACAGAAGGTATCTCTTCAGCGCACAAAGGAGTACAGAAGGTATCTCTTCAGCGCACAAAGGAGTACAGAAGGTATCTCTACAGCGCACAAAGGAGTACAGGAAATATCTCTAGAACGTACAAAGGAGTACACGAGGTATCTCTACAGCGTACAAAGGAGTTCAGAAGGTATCTCTACAGCGCACAAAGGAGTACAGAAGGTATCTCTACAGCACACAAAGGAGTACAGAAGGTATCTCTACAGCGCACAAAGGAGTACAGAAGGTATCTCTACAGCGCACAAAGGAGTACAGAAGGTATCCCTACAGCGCACAAAGGAGTACAGGAAATATCTCTAGAACGTACAAAGGAGTTCACGAGGTATCTCTACAGCGTACAAAGGAGTACAGAAGGTATCTCTACAGCGCACAAAGGAGTAATGAAGGTATCTCTAACACGCACAAAGGAGTACAGAAGGTGTCTCTACAGCGCACAAAGGAGTACAGAAGGTATCTCTACAGCGCACAAAGGAGTACAGAAGGTATCTCTACAGCGCACAAAGGAGTACAGAAGGTATCTCTACAGCGCACAAAGGAGTACAGAAGGTATCTCTACAGCGCACAAAGGAGTACAGGAAATATCTCTAGAACGTACAAAGGAGTACACGAGGTATCTCTACAGCGTACAAAGGAGTACAGAAGGTATCTCTACAGCGCAAAAGGAGTACAGAAGGTATCTCTACAGCGTACAAAGGAGTACAGAAGGTATCTCTACAGCGCACAAAGGAGTACAGAAGGTATCTCTACAGCGCACAAAGGAGTACAGGAAATATCTCTAGAACGTGCAAAGGAGTACACGAGGTATCTCTACAGCGTACAAAGGAGTACAGAAGGTATCTCTACAGCGCACAAAGGAGTACAGAAGGTATCTCTACAGCGCACAAAGGAGTACAGAAGGTATCTCTACAGCGCACAAAGAAGTACAGAAGGTATCTCTACAGCGCACAAAGGAGTACAGAAGGTATCTCTACAGCGCACAAAGGAGTACAGAAGGTATCTCTACAGCGCACAAAGGAGTCCAGAAGGTATCTCTACAGCGCACAAAGGAGTACAGGAAATATCTCTAGAACGTACAAAGGAGTACACGAGGTATCTCTACAGCGTACAAAGGAGAACAGAAGGTATCTCTACAGCGCACAAAGGAGTACAGAAGGTATCTCTACAGCGCACAAAGGAGTACAGAAGGTATCTCTACAGCGCACAAAGAAGTACAGAAGGTATCTCTACAGCGCACAAAGGAGTACAAAAGGTATCTCTACAGCGCACAAAGGAGTACAGAAGGTATCTCTACAGCGCACAAAGGAGTACAGGAAATATCTCTAGAACGTACAAAGGAGTACACGAGGTATCTCTACAGCGTACTAAGGAGTACAGAAGGTATCTCTACAGCGCACAAAGGAGTACAGAAGGTATCTCTACAGCGCACAAAGGAGTACAGAAGGTATCTCTACAGCGCACAAAGGAGTTCAGAAGGTATCTCTACAGCGCACAAAGGAGTACAGGAAATATCTCTAGAACGTACAAAGGAGTACACGAGGTATCTCTACAGCGTACAGAGGAGTACAGAAGGTATCTCTACAGCGCACAAAGGAGTACAGAAGGTATCTCTACAGCGCACAAAGGAGTACAGGAAATATCTCTAGAACGTACAAAGGAGTACAGAAGGTATCTCTACAGCGCACAAAGGAGAACAGAAGGTATCTCTACAGCGCACAAAGGAGTACAGAAGGTATCTCTACAGCGCACAAAGGAGTACAGAAGGTATCTCTACAGCGCACAAAGGAGTACAGGAAATATCTCTAGAACGTACAAAGGAGTACACGAGGTATCTCTAGAGCGTACAAAGGAGTACAGAAGGTATCTCTACAGCGCACAAAGGAGTACAGAAGGTATCTCTACAGCGCACAAAGGAGTACAGAAGGTATCTCTACAGCGCACAAAGGAGTACAGAAGGTATCTCTACAGCACACAAAGGAGTACAGAAGGTATCTCTACAGCGCACAAAGGAGTACAGGAAATATCTCTAGAACGTACAAAGGAGTACACGAGGTATTTCTACAGCGTACAAAGGAGTACAGAAGGTATCTTTACAGCGCACAAAGGAGTACAGAAGGTATCTCTACAGCGCACAAAGGAGTACAGGAAATATCTCTAGAACGTACAAAGGAGTACAGAAGGTATCTCTACAGCGCACAAATGAGTACAGAAGGTATCTCTACAGCGCACAAAGGAGTACAGAAGGTATCTCTACAGCGCACAAAGGAGTACAGAAGGTATCTCTACAGCGCACAAAGGAGTACAGGAAATATCTCTAGAACGTACAGAGGAGTACACGAGGTATCTCTACAGCGTACAAAGGAGTACAGAAGGTATCTCTACAGCGCACAAAGGAGTACAGGAAATATCTCTAGAACGTACAAAGGAGTACACGAGGTATCTCTACAGCGTACAAAGGAGTACAGAAGGTATCTCTACAGCGCACAAAGGAGTACAGAAGGTATCTCTACAGCGCACAAAGGTGTACAGAAGGTATCTCTACGGCGCACAAAGGAGTACAGAAGGGATCTCTACAGCGCACAAAGGAGTACAGGAAATATCTCTAGAACGTACAAAGGAGTACACGAGGTATCTCTACAGCGTACAAAGGAGTACAGAAGGTATCTCTACAGCGCACAAAGGAGTACAGAAGGTATCTCTACAGCGCACAAAGGAGTACAGAAGGTATCTCTACAGCGCACAAAGGAGTACAGAAGGTATCTCTACAGCGCACAAAGGAGTACAGAAGGTATTTCTACAGCGCACAAAGGAGTACAGAAGGTATCTCTACAGCGCACAAAGGAGTACAGAAGGTATCTCTACAGCGCACAAAGGAGTACAGAAGGTATCTCTACAGCGCACAAAGGAGTACAGGAAATATCTCTAGAACGTACAAAGCAGTAGATGAGGTATCTCTACAGCGTACAAAGGAGTACAGAAGGTATCTCTACAGCGCACAAAGGAGTACAGAAGGTATCTTTACAGCGCACAAAGGAGCACAGGAAATTTCTCTAGAACGTACAAAGGAGTACAGAAGGTATCTCTACAGCGCACAAAGGAGTACAGAAGGTATCTCTACAGCGCACAAAGGAGTACAGAAGGTATCTCTACAGCGCACAAAGGAGTACAGAAGGTATCTCTACAGCGCACAAAGGAGTATAGGAAATATCTCTAGAACGTACAAAGGAGTACACGAGGTATCTCTACAGCGTACAAAGGAGTACAGAAGGTATCTCTACAGCGCACAAAGGAGTACAGGAAATATCTCTAGAACGTACAAAGGAGTACACGAGGTATCTCTACAGCGTACAAAGGAGTACAGAAGGTATCTCTACAGCGCACAAAGGAGTACAGAAGGTATCTCTACAGCGCACAAAGGAGTACAGAAGGTATCTCTACAGCGCACAAAGGAGTACAGAAGGTATCTCTACAGCGCACAAAGAAGTACAGGAAATATCTCTAGAACGTACAAAGGAGTACACGAGGAATCTCTACAGCGTACAAAGGAGTACAGAAGGTATCTCTAGAACGCACAAAGGAGTACAGAAGGTATCTCTACAGCGCACAAAGGAATACATGAAATATCTCTAGAACGTACAAAGGAGTACAGAAGGTATCTCTACAGCGCACAAAGGAGTACAGAAGGTATCTCTACAGCGCACAAAGGAGTACAGAAGGTATCTCTACAGCGCACAAAGGAGTACAGAAGGTATCTCTACAGCGCACAAAGGAGTACAGGAAATATCTCTAGAACGTACAAAGGAGTACACGAGGTATCTCTACAGCGTACAAAGAAGTACAGAAGGTATCTCTA
This sequence comes from Morinoia aosen, assembly GCA_030386875.1. NCBI lineage: Eukaryota > Metazoa > Arthropoda > Malacostraca > Amphipoda > Talitridae > Morinoia > Morinoia aosen. The sequence continues at coordinate 12,817,814 of JASJYW010000027.1, forward strand.
CAGCGCACAAAGAAGTACAGAAGGTATCTCTACAGCGCACAAAGGAGTACAGGAAATATCTCTAGAACGTACAAAGGAGTACAGAAGGTATCTCTACAGCGCACAAAGGTTTACAGAAGGTATCTCTACAGCGCACAAAGGAGTACAGAAGGTATCTCTACAGCGCACAAAGGAGTACAGAAGGTATCTCTACAGCGCACAAAGGAGTACAGGAAATATCTCTAGAAAGTACAAAGGAGTACACGAGGGATCTCTACAGCGTACAAAGGAGTACAGAAGGTATCTCTACAGCGCACGAAGGAGTACAGAAGGTATCTCTACAGCGCACAAAGGAGTACAGAAGGTATCTCTACAGCGCACAAAGGAGTACAGGAAATATCTTTAGAACGTACAAAGGAGTACACGAGGTATCTCTACAGCGTACAAAGGAGTACAGAAGGTATCTCTATAGCGCACAAAGGAGTACAGGAAATATCTCTAGAACGTACAAAGGAGTACACGAGGTATCTCTACAGCGCACAAAGGAGTACAGAAGGTATCTCTACAGCGCACAAAGGAGAACAGAAGGTATCTCTACAGCGCACAAAGGAGTACAGAAGGAATCTCTACAGCGCACGAAGGAGTACAGGAAATATCTCTAGAACGTACAAAGGAGTACACGAGGTATCTCTACAGCGTACAAAGGAGTACAGAAGGTATCTCTACAGCGCACAAAGGAGTACAGAAGGTATCTCTACAGCGCACAAAGGAGAACAGAAGGTATCTCTACAGCGCACAAAGGAGTACAGAAGGTATCTCTACAGCGCACAAAGGAGTACAGAAGGTATCTCTACAGCGCACAAAGGAGTACAGAAGGTATCTCTACAGCGCACAAAGGAGTACAGAAGGTATCTCTACAGCGCACAAAGGAGTACAGAAGGTATCTCTACAGCGCACAAAGGAGTACAGGAAATATCTCTAGAACGTACAAAGGAGTACACGAGGTATCTCTACAGCGTACAAAGGAGTACAGAAGGTATCTCTACAGCGCACAAAGGAGTACAGAAGGTATCTCTACAGCGCACAAAGGAGTACAGAAGGTATATCTACAGCGCACAAAGGAGTACAGAAGGTATCTCTACAGCGCACAAAGGAGTACAGGAAATATCTCTAGAACGTACAAAGGAGTACACGAGGTATCTCTACAGCGTACAAAGGAGTACAGAAGGTATCTCTACAGCGCACAAAGGAGTACAGAAGGTATCTCTACAGCGCACAAAGGAGTACAGAAGGTATCTCTACAGCGCACAAAGGAGTACAGAAGGTATCTCTACAGCGCACAAAGGATTACAGAAGGTATCTCTACAGCGCACAAAGGAGTACAGGAAATATCTCTAGAACGTACAAAGGAGTACACGAGGTATCTCTACAGCGTACAAAGGAGTAGAGAAGGTATCTCTACAGCGCACAAAGGAGTACAGAAGGTATCTCTACAGCGCAAAAAGGAGTACAGAAGGTATCTCTACAGCGCACAAAGGAGTACAGAAGGTATCTCTACAGCGCACAAAGGAGTACAGAAGGTATCTCTACAGCGCACAAAGGAGTACAGAAGGTATCTCTACAGCGCACAAAGGAGTACAGGAAATATCTCTAGAACGTACAAAGAAGTACACGAGGTATCTCTACAGCGTACAAAGGAGTACAGAAGGTATCTCTACAGCGCACAAAGGAGTACAGAAGGTACGAGGCCTGTCGAAAAAGTATCCGACCTTTGGCCAGAAAAAATACTTCAACAACCTGACGGGGTTGGGACCCTAATCCCCTTCAAAGTAGGCTCCTTGTGCTTCCACACACTTAGCCCACCGATCCTTCCACTGCCGGAAACACCTCTGGAAGTCTTCTTTTGGAATGGTGTTCAGCTCTGTCGTCGCGTTCCGCATTATCTCTTCTCTACTCTCAAAACGGGATCCTTTCAGTGGTGTCTTCAATTTTGGAAACAACCAGAAGTCGCAAGGAGCCAGGTCTGGAGAGTAGGGAGGTTGGCGAACGGTCGTAATTCCATGTTTGGCCAAGAAATTGCGGATCAAATGGGATGAATGTGCGGGCGCGTTGTCGTGATGCAAGTGCCAGTTGTTCGCAGTCCACATGTCTGGTCTTTTGCGCCGAACTGCATCACGAAGTCGCCGGAGAACATCCTGATAGTACTCCTTTGTCACTGTTTGTCCTTCCGGTGCGTATTCGTGATGCACAATTCCACGGACATCAAAGAAAACAGTCAGCATCACCTTGATTTTGCTTCGCACCTGCCGCGCTTTCTTCGGCCTTGGAGACTCGGGATGCTTCCATTGGGATGACTGTCTTTTTGTTTCTGGGTCGTACCCGTACACCCATGACTCATCTCCAGTTATCACGGTGTTCAGAAACCCAGGATCAGTGTTGGCGGTGTCCAGAAGGTCCTGTGCAACGTCACGACGGAGGTCTTTTTGTTCCGGCGACAACAACTTGGGCACGAATTTCGCAGCAACTCGGTTCATGTTCAAATCGTCACGCAAAATGGCATGTGCAGAATCTTTACTCACTCCAACCTCTTGGGCAATCTCCCGCACGGTCAAACGACGATCTGCCATCACCAAATTTCGCACCCTCTCAACAACAGCTGCACTCCGAGAAGTTTTGGGCCTGCCACAACGCTGCTCACTCTCCGCTGATGTGCGGCCATCTTTGAATCGGTTGAACCACTCCTTAATTTGTGTTACACCCATAGCATCTTCCCCAAACACCTGCTGAATCTTACGAATTGTTTCAATTTGAGAATCACCAAGCTTTTGACAAAATTTGATGCATGTCTTTGCTCAATTCGTTCAGTCATCTTGCAAGAAAACTAAATCCGACAAACACTTAGAACAGCACCTTACTTGGCGACCACCAGCCAGTGACTGGCCCAAGTGAATGCGGTGAAAAAAGTCAAGCATGCGCATTAAGATTCCTCCTTCCACCGTGCACAGTGGCGCCGCCTTAGAATCACTACTTTGCGCGGGAAAAATTAAGGTCGGATACTTTTTCGACAGGCCTCGTATCTCTACAGCGCACAAAGGAGTACAGAAGGTATCTCTACAGCGCACAAAGGAGTACAGAAGGTATCTCTACAGCGCACAAAGGAGTACAGGAAATATCTCTAGAACGTACAAAGGAGTACACGAGGTATCTCTACAGCGTACAAAGGAGTACAGAAGGTATCTCTACAGCGCACAAAGGAGTACAGAAGGTATCTCTACAGCGCACAAAGGAGTACAGGAAATATCTCTAGAACGTAGAAAGGAGTACGGAAGGTATCTCTACAGCGCACAAAGGAGTCCAGAAGGTATCTCTACAGCGCACAAAGGAGTACAGAAGGTATCTCTACAGCGCACAAAGGAGTACAGAAGGTATCTCTACAGCGCACAAAGAAGTACAGGAAATATCTCTAGAACGTACCAAGGAGTACACGAGGTATCTCTACAGCGTACAAAGGAGTACAGAAGGTATCTGTACAGCGCACAAAGGAGTACAGAAGGTATCTCTACAGCGCACAAAGGAGTACAGAAGGTATCTCTACAGCGCACAAAGAAGTACAGAAGGCATCTCTACAGCGCACAAAGGAGTACAGAAGGTATCCCTACAGCGCACAAAGGAGTACAGGAAATATCTCTAGAACGTACAAAGGAGTACACGAGGTATCTCTACAGCGTACAAAGGAGTACAGAAGGTATCTCTACAGCGCACAAAGAAGTACAGAATGTATCTCTACAGCGCACAAAGGAGTACAGGAAATATCTCTAGAACGTACAAAGGAGAACAGAAGGTATCTCTACAGCGCACAAAGGAGTACAGAAGGTATCTCTACAGCGCACAAAGGAGTACAGAAGGTATCTCTACAGCGCACAAAGGAGTACAGAAGGTATCTCTACAGCGCACAAAGGAGTACAGGAAATATCTCTAGAACGTACAAAGGAGTACACGAGGTATCTCTACAGCGTACAAAGGAGTACAGAAGGTATCTCTACAGCGCACAAAGGAGTACAGGAAATATCTCTAGAACGTACAAAGGAGTACACGAGGTATCTCTACAGCCTACAAAGGAGTACAGAAGGTATCTCTACAGCGCGCAAAGGAGTACAGAAGGTATCTCTACAGCGCACAAAGGAGTACAGAAGGTATCTCTACAGCGCACAAAGGAGTACAGAAGGTATCTCTACAGCGCACAAAGGAGTACAGAAGGTATCTCTACAGCGCACAAAGGAGTACAGGAAATATCTCTAGAACGTACAAAGGAGTACAGAAGGTATCTCTACAGCGCACAAAAGAGTACAGAAGGTATCTCTACAGCGCACAAAGGAGTACAAAAGGTATCTCTACAGCGCACAAAGGAGTACAGAAGGTATCTCTACAGCGCACAAAGGAGTACAGGAAATATCTCTAGAACGTACAAAGGAGTACACGAGGTATCTCTACAGCGTACAAAGGAGTACAGAAGGTATCTCTACAGCGCACAAAGGAGTACAGAAGGTATCTCTACAGCGCACAAAGGAGTACAGAAGGTAACTCTACAGCGCACAGGAGTACAGAAGGTATCTCTACAGCGCACAAAGGAGTACAGAAGGTATCTCTACAGCGCACAAAGGAGTACAGGAAATATTTCTAGAACGTACAAAGGAGTACACGAGGTATCTCTACAGCGTACAAAGGAGTACAGAAGGTATCTCTACAGCGCACAAAGGAGTACAGAAGGTATCTCTACAGCGCACAAAGGAGTACAGAAGGTATCTCTACAGCGCACAAAGGAGTACAGTAGGTATCTCTACAGCGCAGAAAGGAGTACAGGAAATATCTCTAGAACGTACAAAGGAGTACACGAGGTATCTCTACAGCGTACAAAGGAGTACAGAAGGTATCTCTACAGCGCACAAAGGAGTACAGAAGGTATTTCTACAGCGCACAAAGGAGTACAGGAAATATCTCTAGAACGTACAAAGGAGTACAGAAGGTATCTCTACAGCGCACTAAGGAGTACAGAAGGTATTTCTACAGCGCACAAAGGAGAACAGAAGGTATCTCTACAGCGCACAAAGGAGTACAGAAGGTATCTCTACAGCGCACAAAGGAGTACAGGAAATATCTCTAGAACGTACAAAGGAGTACACGAGGTATCTCTACAGCGTACAAAGGAGTACAGAAGGTATCTCTACATCGCACAAAGGAGTACAGGGAATATCTCTAGAACGTACAAAGGAGTACACGAGGTATCTCTACAGCGTACAAAGGAGTACAGAAGGTATCTCTACAGCGCACAAAGGAGTACAGAAGGTATCTCTACAGCGCACAAAGGAGTACAGAAGGTATCTCTACAGCGCACAAAGGAGTACAGAAGGTATCTCTACAGCGCATAAAGGAGTACAGAAGGTATCTCTACAGCGCACAAAGGAGTACAGAAGGTATCTCTACAGCGCACAAAGGAGTACAGAAGGTATCTCTACAGCGCACAAAGGAGTACAGGAAATATCTCTAGAACGTACAAAGGAGTACACGAGGTATCTCTACAGCGTACAAAGGAGTACAGAAGGTATCTCTACAGCGCACAAAGGAGTACAGAAGGTATCTCTACAGCGCACAAAGGAGTACAGAAGGTATCTCTACAGCGCACAAAGGAGTACAGAAGGTATCTCTACAGCGCATAAAGGAGTACAGAAGGTATCTCTACAGCGCACAAAAGAGTACAGAAGGTATCTCTACAGCGCACAAAGGAGTACAAAAGGTATCTCTACAGCGCACGAAGGAGTACAGAAGGTATCTCTACAGCGCACAAAGGAGTACAGAAGGTATCTCTACAGCGCACAAAGGAGTACAGGAAATATCTCTAGAACGTACAAAGGAGTACACGAGGTATCTCTACAGCGTACAAAGGAGTACAGAAGGTATCTCTACAGCGCACAAAGGAGTACAGAAGGTATCTCTACAGCGCACAAAGGAGTACAAAAGGTTTCTCTACAGCGCACAAAGGAGTACAGGAAATATCTCTAGAACGTACAAAGGAGTACACGAGGTATCTCTACAGCGTACAAAGGAGTACAGAAGGTATCTCTACAGCGCACAAAGGAGTACAGAAGGTATCTCTACAGCGCACAAAGGAGTACAGAAGGTATCTCTTCAGCGCACAAAGGAGTACAGAAGGTGTCTCTACAGCGCACAAAGGAGTACAGAAGGTATCTCTACAGCGCACAAAGGAGTACAGAAGGTATCTCTACAGCGCACAAAGGAGTACAGGAAATATCTCTAGAACGTACAAAGGAGTACACGAGGTATCTCTACAGCGTACAAAGGAGTACAGAAGGTATCTCTACAGCGCACAAAGGAGTACAGAAGGTATCTCTACAGCGCACAAAGGAGTACAGAAGGTCTCTCTACAGCGCACAAAGGAGTACAGAAGGTATCTCTACAGCGCACAAAGGAGTACAGGAAATATCTCTAGAACGTACAAAGGAGTACACGAGGTATCTCTACAGCGTACAAAGGAGTACAGAAGGTATCTCTACAGCGCACAAAGGATTACAGAAGGTATCTCTACAGCGCACAAAGGAGTACAGAAGGTATCTCTACAGTGCACAAAGGAGTACAGAAGGTATCTCTACAGCGCACAATGGAGTACAGGAAATATCTCTAGAACGTACAAAGGAGTACACGAGGTATCTCTACAGCGTACAAAGGAGTACAGAAGGTATCTCTACAGCGCACAAAGGAGTACAGAAGGTATCTCTACAGCGCACAAAGGAGTACAGAAGGTATCTCTACAGCGCACAAAGGAGTACAGGAAATATCTCTAGAACGTACAAAGGAGTACACGAGGTATCTCTACAGCGTACAGAGGAGTACAGAAGGTATCTCTACAGCGCACAAAGGAGTACAGAAGGTATCTCTACAGCGCACAAAGGAGTACAGAAGGTATCTCTACAGCGCACAAAGGAGTACAGAAGGTATCTCTACAGCGCACAAAGGAGTACAGAAGGTATCTCTACAGCGCACAAAGGAGTACAGAAGGTATCTCTACAGCGCACAAAGGAGTACAGAAGGTATCTTTACAGCGCACAAAGGAGTACAGAAGGTATCTCTACAGCGCACAAAGGAGTACAGAAGGTATCTCTTCAGCGCACAAAGGAGTACAGGAAATATCTCTAGAACGTTCAAAGGAGTACACGAGGTATCTCTACAGCGTACAAATTAGTACAGAAGGTATCTCTACAGCGCACAAAGGAGTACAGAAGGTATCTCTACAGCGCACAAAGGAGTACAGAAGGTATCTCTACAGCGTACAAAGGAGTACACGAGGTATCTCTACAGCGTACAAAGGAGTACAGAAGGTATCTCTACATCGCACAAAGGAGTACAGAAGGTTTCTCTACAGCGCACAAAGGAGTACAGAAGGTATCTCTACAGCGCACAAAGGAGTACAGAAGGTATCTCTATAGCGCACAAAGGAGTACAGGAAATATCTCTAGAACGTACAAAGGAGTACACGAGGTATCTCTACAGCGTACAAAGGAGTGCAGAAGGTATCTCTACAGCGCACAAAGGAGTACAGAAGGTATCTCTACAGCGCACAAAGGAGTACAGAAGGTATCTCTACAGCGCACAAATGAGTACAGAAGGTATCTCTACAGCGCACAAAGGAGTACAGGAAATATCTCTAGAACGAACAAAGGAGTACACGAGGTATCTCTACAGCGTACAAAGGAGTACAGAAGGTATCTCTACAGCGCACAAAGGAGTACAAAAGGTATCTCTACATCGCACAAAGGAGTACAGAAGGTATCTCTACATCGCACAAAGGAGTACAGAAGGTATCTCTACAGCGCACAAAGGAGTACAGAAGGTATCTCTACAGCGCACAAAGGAGTACAGAAGGTATCTCTACAGCGCACAAAGGAGTACAGAAGGTATCTCTACAGCGCACAAAGGAGTACAGAAGGTATCTCTACAGCGCACAAAGGAGTACAGAAGGTATCTCTACAGCGCACAAAGGAGTACAGGAAATATCTCTAGAACGTACAAAGGAGTACACGAGGTATCTCTACAGCGTACAAAGGAGTACAGAAGGTATCTCTACAGCGCACAAAGGAGTACAGAAGGTATCTCTACAGCGCACAAAGGAGTACAGAAGGTATCTCTACAGCGCACAAAGGAGTACAGTAGGTATCTCTACAGCGCAGAAAGGAGTACAGGAAATATCTCTAGAACGTACAAAGGAGTACACGAGGTATCTCTACAGCGTACAAAGGAGTACAGAAGGTATCTCTACAGCGCACAAAGGAGTACAGAAGGTATTTCTACAGCGCACAAAGGAGTACAGGAAATATCTCTAGAACGTACAAAGGAGTACAGAAGGTATCTCTACAGCGCACTAAGGAGTACAGAAGGTATTTCTACAGCGCACAAAGGAGAACAGAAGGTATCTCTACAGCGCACAAAGGAGTACAGAAGGTATCTCTACAGCGCACAAAGGAGTACAGGAAATATCTCTAGAACGTACAAAGGAGTACACGAGGTATCTCTACAGCGTACAAAGGAGTACAGAAGGTATCTCTACATCGCACAAAGGAGTACAGGGAATATCTCTAGAACGTACAAAGGAGTACACGAGGTATCTCTACAGCGTACAAAGGAGTACAGAAGGTATCTCTACAGCGCACAAAGGAGTACAGAAGGTATCTCTACAGCGCACAAAGGAGTACAGAAGGTATCTCTACAGCGCACAAAGGAGTACAGAAGGTATCTCTACAGCGCATAAAGGAGTACAGAAGGTATCTCTACAGCGCACAAAGGAGTACAGAAGGTATCTCTACAGCGCACAAAGGAGTACAGAAGGTATCTCTACAGCGCACAAAGGAGTACAGGAAATATCTCTAGAACGTACAAAGGAGTACACGAGGTATCTCTACAGCGTACAAAGGAGTACAGAAGGTATCTCTACAGCGCACAAAGGAGTACAGAAGGTATCTCTACAGCGCACAAAGGAGTACAGAAGGTATCTCTACAGCGCACAAAGGAGTACAGAAGGTATCTCTACAGCGCATAAAGGAGTACAGAAGGTATCTCTACAGCGCACAAAAGAGTACAGAAGGTATCTCTACAGCGCACAAAGGAGTACAAAAGGTATCTCTACAGCGCACGAAGGAGTACAGAAGGTATCTCTACAGCGCACAAAGGAGTACAGAAGGTATCTCTACAGCGCACAAAGGAGTACAGGAAATATCTCTAGAACGTACAAAGGAGTACACGAGGTATCTCTACAGCGTACAAAGGAGTACAGAAGGTATCTCTACAGCGCACAAAGGAGTACAGAAGGTATCTCTACAGCGCACAAAGGAGTACAAAAGGTTTCTCTACAGCGCACAAAGGAGTACAGGAAATATCTCTAGAACGTACAAAGGAGTACACGAGGTATCTCTACAGCGTACAAAGGAGTACAGAAGGTATCTCTACAGCGCACAAAGGAGTACAGAAGGTATCTCTACAGCGCACAAAGGAGTACAGAAGGTATCTCTTCAGCGCACAAAGGAGTACAGAAGGTGTCTCTACAGCGCACAAAGGAGTACAGAAGGTATCTCTACAGCGCACAAAGGAGTACAGAAGGTATCTCTACAGCGCACAAAGGAGTACAGGAAATATCTCTAGAACGTACAAAGGAGTACACGAGGTATCTCTACAGCGTACAAAGGAGTACAGAAGGTATCTCTACAGCGCACAAAGGAGTACAGAAGGTATCTCTACAGCGCACAAAGGAGTACAGAAGGTCTCTCTACAGCGCACAAAGGAGTACAGAAGGTATCTCTACAGCGCACAAAGGAGTACAGGAAATATCTCTAGAACGTACAAAGGAGTACACGAGGTATCTCTACAGCGTACAAAGGAGTACAGAAGGTATCTCTACAGCGCACAAAGGATTACAGAAGGTATCTCTACAGCGCACAAAGGAGTACAGAAGGTATCTCTACAGTGCACAAAGGAGTACAGAAGGTATCTCTACAGCGCACAATGGAGTACAGGAAATATCTCTAGAACGTACAAAGGAGTACACGAGGTATCTCTACAGCGTACAAAGGAGTACAGAAGGTATCTCTACAGCGCACAAAGGAGTACAGAAGGTATCTCTACAGCGCACAAAGGAGTACAGAAGGTATCTCTACAGCGCACAAAGGAGTACAGGAAATATCTCTAGAACGTACAAAGGAGTACACGAGGTATCTCTACAGCGTACAGAGGAGTACAGAAGGTATCTCTACAGCGCACAAAGGAGTACAGAAGGTATCTCTACAGCGCACAAAGGAGTACAGAAGGTATCTCTACAGCGCACAAAGGAGTACAGAAGGTATCTCTACAGCGCACAAAGGAGTACAGAAGGTATCTCTACAGCGCACAAAGGAGTACAGAAGGTATCTCTACAGCGCACAAAGGAGTACAGAAGGTATCTTTACAGCGCACAAAGGAGTACAGAAGGTATCTCTACAGCGCACAAAGGAGTACAGAAGGTATCTCTTCAGCGCACAAAGGAGTACAGGAAATATCTCTAGAACGTTCAAAGGAGTACACGAGGTATCTCTACAGCGTACAAATTAGTACAGAAGGTATCTCTACAGCGCACAAAGGAGTACAGAAGGTATCTCTACAGCGCACAAAGGAGTACAGAAGGTATCTCTACAGCGTACAAAGGAGTACACGAGGTATCTCTACAGCGTACAAAGGAGTACAGAAGGTATCTCTACATCGCACAAAGGAGTACAGAAGGTTTCTCTACAGCGCACAAAGGAGTACAGAAGGTATCTCTACAGCGCACAAAGGAGTACAGAAGGTATCTCTATAGCGCACAAAGGAGTACAGGAAATATCTCTAGAACGTACAAAGGAGTACACGAGGTATCTCTACAGCGTACAAAGGAGTACAGAAGGTATCTCTACAGCGCACAAAGGAGTACAGAAGGTATCTCTACAGCGCACAAAGGAGTACAGAAGGTATCTCTACAGCGCACAAATGAGTACAGAAGGTATCTCTACAGCGCACAAAGGAGTACAGGAAATATCTCTAGAACGAACAAAGGAGTACACGAGGTATCTCTACAGCGTACAAAGGAGTACAGAAGGTATCTCTACAGCGCACAAAGGAGTACAAAAGGTATCTCTACATCGCACAAAGGAGTACAGAAGGTATCTCTACATCGCACAAAGGAGTACAGAAGGTATCTCTACAGCGCACAAAGGAGTACAGAAGGTATCTCTACAGCGCACAAAGGAGTACAGAAGGTATCTCTACAGCGCACAAAGGAGTACAGAAGGTATCTCTACAGCGCACAAAGGAGTACAGAAGGTATCTCTACAGCGCACAAAGGAGTACAGAAGGTATCTCTACAGCGCACAAAGGAGTACAGGAAATATCTCTAGAACGTACAAAGGAGTACACGAGGTATCTCTACAGCGTACAAAGGAGTACAGAAGGTATCTCTACAGCGCACAAAGGAGTACAGAAGGTATCTCTACAGCGCACAAAGGAGTACAGAAGGTATCTCTACAGCGCACAAAGGAGTACAGAAGGTATCTCTACAGCGCACAATGGAGTACAGGAAATATCTCCAGAACGTACAAAGGAGTACACGAGGTATCTCTACAACGTACAAAGGAGTACAGAAGGTATCTCTACAGCGCACAAAGGAGTACAGAAGGTATCTCTACAGCGCACAAAGGAGTACAGAAGGTATCTCTCCAGCGCACAAAGGAGTACAGAAGGTATCTCTACAGCGCACAAAGGAGTACAGAAGGTATCTCTACAGCCCACAAAGGAGTACAGAAGGTATCTCTACAGCGCACAAAGGAGTACAGAAGGTATCTCTACAGCGCAAAAAGGAGTACAGAAGGTATCTCTACAGCGCACAAAGGAGTACAGAAGGTATCTCCACAGCGCACAAAGGAGTACAGAAGGTATCTCTACAGCGCACGAAGGAGTACAGGAAATATCTCTAGAACGAACAAAGGAGTACACGAGGTATCTCTACAGCGTACAAAGAAGTACAGAAGGTATCTCTACAGCGCACAAAGGAGTACAGAAGGTATCTCTACAGCGCACAAAGGAGTACAGAAGGTATCTCTACAGCGCACAAAGGAGTACAGAAGGTATCTCTACAGCGCACAATGGAGTACAGGAAATATCTCTAGAACGTACAAAGGAGTATACGAGGTATCTCTACAACGTACAAAGAAGTACAGAAGGTATCTCTACAGCGCACAAAGGAGTACAGAAGGTATCTCTACAGCGCACAAAGGAGTACAGAAGGGATCTTTTCAGCGCACAAAGGAGTACAGAAGGTATCTCTACAGCGCACAAAGGAGTACAGAAGGTATCTCTACAGCGCACAAAGGAGTACAGAAGGTATCTCTACAGCGCACAAAGAAGTACAGAAGGTATCTCTACAGCGCACAAAGGAGTACAGAAGGTATCTCTACAGCGCACAAAGGAGTACAGAAGGTATCTCTACAGCGCACATAGGAGTAAAGGAAATATCTCTAGAACGTACAAAGGAGTACACGAGGTATCTCTACACCGTACAAAGGAGTACAGAAGGTATCTCTACAGCGCACAAAGGAGTACAGAAGGTATCTCTACAGCGCACAAAGGAGTACAGAAGGTATCTCTACAGCGCACAAAGGTGTACAGAAGGTATCTCTACAGCGCACAAAGGAGTACAGAAGGTATCTCTACAGCGCACAAAGGAGTACAGAAGGTATCTCTACAGCGCACAAAGGAGTACAGAAAATATCTCTAGAACGTACAAAGGAGTACTGAAGGTATCTCTACAGCGCACAAAGGAGTACAGAAGGTATCTCTACAGCGCACAAAGGAGTACAGAAGGTATCTCTACAGCGCACAAAGGAGTACAGGAAATATCTCTACAGCGCACAAAGGAGTTACAGAAGGTATCTCTACAGCGCACAAAGGAGTACAGAAGGTATCTCTACAGCGCACAAAGGAGTACAGGAAATATCTCTAGAACGTACAAAGGAGTACACGAGGTATCTCTACAGCGTACAAAGGAGTACAGAAGGTATCTCTACAGCGCACAAAGGAGTACAGAAGGTATCTCTACAGCGCACAAAGGAGTACAGAAGATATCTCTACAGCGCACAAAGGAGTACAGAAGGTATCTCTACAGCGCACAAAGGAGTACAGGAAATATCTCTAAAACGTACAAAGGAGTACACGAGGTATCTCTACAGCGTACAAAGGAGTACAGAAGGTATCTCTACAGCGCACAAAGGAGTACAGGAGGTATCTCTACAGCGCACAAAGGAGTACAGAAGGTATCTCTACAGCGCACAAAGGAGTACAGAAGGTATCTCTACAGCGCACAAAGGAGTACAGAAGGTATCTCTACAGCGCACAAAGGAGTACAGAAGGTATCTCTACAGCGCACAAAGGAGTACAGGAAATATCTCTAGAACGTACAAAGGAGTACACGAGTATCTCTACAGCGTACAAAGGAGTACAGAAGGTATCTCTACAGCGCACAAAGGAGTACAGAAGGTATATCTACAGCGCACAAAGGAGTACAGAAGGTATCTCTACAGCGTACGAAGGAGTACACGAGGTATCTCTACAGCGTACAAAGGAGTACAGAAGGTATCTCTACAGCGCACAAAGGAGTACAGAAGGTATCTCTACAGCGCACAAAGGAGTACAGAAGGTATCTCTACAGCGCACAAAGCAGTACAGAAGGTATCTCTACAGCGCACAAAGGAGTACAGGAAATATCTCTAGAACGTACAAAGGAGTACACGAGGTATCTCTACAGCGTACAAAGGAGTACAGAAGGTATCTCTACAGCGCACAAAGGAGTACAGAAGGTATCTCTACAGCGCACAAAGGAGTACAGAAGGTATCTCTACAGCGCACAAAGGAGTACAGAAGGTATCTCTACAGCGCACAAAGGAGTACAGAAGGTATCTCTACAGCGCACAAAGGAGTACAGAAGGTATCTCTACAGCGCACAAAGGAGTACAGAAAGTATCTCTACAGCGCACAAAGGAGTACAGGAAATATCTCTAGAACGTACAAAGGAGTACACGAGGTATCTCTACAGCGTACAAAGGAGTACAGAAGGTATCTCTACAGCGCACAAAGGAGTACAGAAAGTATCTCTACAGCGCACAAAGGAGTACAGAAGGTATCTCTACAGCGCACAAAGGAGTACAGAAGGTATCTCTACAGCCCACAAAGGAGTACAGAAGGTATCTCTACAGCGCACAAAGGAGTACAGAAGGTATCTCTACAGCGCACAAAGGAGTACAGAAGGTATCTCTACAGCGCACAAAGGAGTACAGAAGGTATCTCTACAGCGCACAAAGGAGTACAGAAGGTATCTCTACAGCGCACAAAGGAGTACAGGAAATATCTCTAGAACGAACAAAGGAGTACACGAGGTATCTCTACAGCGTACAAAGAAGTACAGTAGGTATCTCTACAGCGCACAAAAGAGTACAGAAGGTATCTCTACAGCGCACAAAGGAGTACAGAAGGTATCTCTACAGCGCACAAAGGAGTACAGAAGGTATCTCTACAGCGCACAATGGAGTACAGGAAATATCTCTAGAACGTACAAAGGAGTACACGAGGTATCTCTACAACGTACAAAGAAGTACAGAAGGTATCTCTACAGCGCACAAAGGAGTACAGAAGGTATCTCTACAGCGCACAAAAGAGTACAGAAGGGATCTCTTCAGCGCACAAAGGAGTACAGAAGGTATCTCTACAGCGCACAAAGGAGTACAGAAGGTATCTCTACAGCGCACAAAGGAGTACAGAAGGTATCTCTACAGCGCACAAAGAAGTACAGAAGGTATCTCTACAGCGCACAAAGGAGTACAGAAGGTATCTCTACAGCGCACAAAGGAGTACAGAAGGTATCTCTACAGCGCACATAGGAGTACAGGAAATATCTCTAGAACGTACAAAGGAGTACACGAGGTATCTCTACAGCGTACAAAGAAGTACAGAAGGTATCTCTACAGCGCACAAAGGAGTACAGAAGGTATCTCTACAGCGCACAAAGGAGTACAGAAGGTATCTCTACAGCGCACAAAGGAGTACAGAAGGTATCTCTACAGCGCACAAAGGAGTACAGAAGGTATCTCTACAGCGCACAAAGGAGTACAGAAGGGATCTCTTCAGCGCACAAAGGAGTACAGAAGGTATCTCTACAGCGCACAAAGGAGTACAGAAGGTATCTCTACAGCGCACAAAGGAGTACAGAAGGTATCTCTACAGCGCACAAAGAAGTACAGAAGGTATCTCTACAGCGCACAAAGGAGTACAGAAGGTATCTCTACAGCGCACAAAGGAGTACAGAAGGTATCTCTACAGCGCACATAGGAGTACAGGAAATATCTCTAGAACGTACAAAGGAGTACACGAGGTATCTCTACAGCGTACAAAGGAGTACAGAAGGTATCTCTACAGCGCACAAAGGAGTACAGAAGGTATCTCTACAGCGCACAAAGGAGTACAGAAGGTATCTCTACAGCGCACAAACGTGTACAGAAGGTATCTCTACAGCGCACAAAGGAGTACAGAAGGTATCTCTACAGCGCACAAAGGAGTACAGAAGGTATCTCTACAGCGCACAAAGGAGTACAGAAAATATCTCTAGAACGTACAAAGGAGTACAGAAGGTATCTCTACAGCGCACAAAGGAGTACAGAAGGTATCTCTACAGCGCACAAAGGAGTACAGAAGGTATCTCTACAGCGCACAAGGGAGTACAGGAAATATCTCTACAGCGGACAAAGGAGTACAGAAGGTATCTCTACAGCGCACAAAGGAGTACAGGAAATATCTCTAGAACGTACAAAGGAGTACACGAGGTATCTCTACAGCGTACAAAGGAGTACAGAAGGTATCTCTACAGCGCACAAAGGAGTACAGAAGGTATCTCTACAGCGCACAAAGGAGTACAGAAGGTATCTCTACAGCGCACAAAGGAGTACAGAAGGTATCTCTACAGCGCACAAAGGAGTACAGGAAATATCTCTAAAACGTACAAAGGAGTACACGAGGTATCTCTACAGCGTACAAAGGAGTACAGAAGGTATCTCTACAGCGCACAAAGGAGTACAGGAGGTATCTCTACAACGCACAAAGGAGTACAGAAGGTATCTCTACAGCGCACAAAGGAGTACAGAAGGTATCTCTACAGCGCACAAAGGAGTACAGAAGGTATCTCTACAGCGCACAAAGGAGTACAGGAGGTATCTCTACAGCGCACAAAGGAGTACAGGAAATATCTCTAGAACGTACAAAGGAGTACACGAGGTATCTCTACAGCGTACAAAGGTGTACAGAAGGTATCTCTACAGCGCACAAAGGAGTACAGAAGGTATCTCTACAGCGCACAAAGGAGTACAGAAGGTATCTCTACAGCGCACAAAGGAGTACAGAAGGTATCTCTACAGCGCACAAAGGAGTACAGGAAATATCTCTAGAACGTACAAAGGAGTACACGAGGTATCTCTACAGCGTACAAAGGAGTACAGAAGGTATCTCTACAGCGCACAAAGGAGTACAGAAAATATCTCTACAGCGCACAAAGGAGTACAGGAAATATCTCTAGAACGTACAAAGGGAGTACACGAGGTATCTCTACAGCGTACAAAGGAGTCTAGAAGGTATCTCTACAGCGCACAAAAGAGTACAGAAGGTATCTCTACAGCGCACAAAGGAGTACAGAAGGTATCTCTACAGTGCACAAAGGAGTACAGAAGGTATCTCTACAGTGCACAAAGGAGTACAGAAGGTATCTCTACAGCGCACAAAGGAGTACAGGAAATATCTCTAGAACGTACAAAGGAGTACACGAGGTATCTCTACAGCGTACAAAGGTGTACAGAAGGTATCTCTACAGCGCACAAAGGAGTACAGAAGGTATCTCTACAGCGCACAAAGGAGTACAGAAGGTATCTCTACAGCGCACAAAGAAGTACAGAAGGTATCTCTACAGCGCACAAAGGAGTACAGAAGGTATCTCTACAGCGCACAAAGGAGTACAGAAGGTATCTCTACAGCGCACATAGGAGTACAGGAAATATCTCTAGAACGTACAAAGGAGTACAAGAGGTATCTCTACAGCGTACAAAGGAGTACAGAAGGTATCTCTACAGCGCACAAAGGAGTACAGAAGGTATCTCTACAGCGCACAAAGGAGTACAGAAGGTATCTCTACAGCGCACAAACGTGTACAGAAGGTATCTCTACAGCGCACAAAGGAGTACAGAAGGTATCTCTACAGCGCACAAAGGAGTACAGAAGGTATCTCTACAGCGCACAAAGGAGTACAGAAAATATCTCTAGAACGTACAAAGGAGTACAGAAGGTATCTCTACAGCGCACAAAGGAGTACAGAAGGTATCTCTACAGCGCACAAAGGAGTACAGAAGGTATCTCTACAGCGCACAAGGGAGTACAGGAATATCTCTACAGCGCACAAAGGAGTACAGAAGGTATCTCTACAGCGCACAAAGGAGTACAGAAGGTATCTCTACAGCGCACAAAGGAGTACAGGAAATATCTCTAGAACGTACAAAGGAGTACACGAGGTATCTCTACAGCGTACAAAGGAGTACAGAAGGTATCTCTACAGCGCACAAAGGAGTACAGAAGGTATCTCTACAGCGCACAAAGGAGTACAGAAAGTATCTCTACAGCGCACAAAGGAGTACAGAAGGTATCTCTACAGCGCACAAAGGAGTACAGGAAATATCTCTAAAACGTACAAAGGAGTACACGAGGTATCTCTACAGCGTACAAAGGAGTACAGAAGGTATCTCTACAGCGCACAAAGGAGTACAGGAGGTATCTCTACAGCGCACAAAGGAGTACAGAAGGTATCTCTACAGCGCACAAAGGAGTACAGAAGGTATCTCTACAGCGCACAAAGGAGTACAGAAGGTATCTCTACAGCGCACAAAGGAGTACAGGAGGTATCTCTACAGCGCACAAAGGAGTACAGGAAATATCTCTAGAACGTACAAAGGAGTACACGAGGTATCTCTACAGCGTACAAAGGTGTACAGAAGGTATCTCTACAGCGCACAAAGGAGTACAGAAGGTATCTCTACAGCGCACAAAGGAGTACAGAAGGTATCTCTACAGCGCACAAAGGAGTACAGAAGGTATCTCTACAGCGCACAAAGGAGTACAGGAAATATCTCTAGAACGTACAAAGGAGTACACGAGGTATCTCTACAGCGTACAAAGGAGTACAGAAGGTATCTCTACAGCGCACAAAGGAGTACAGAAAATATCTCTACAGCGCACAAAGGAGTACAGGAAATATCTCTAGAACGTACAAAGGAGTACACGAGGTATCTCTACAGCGTACAAAGGAGTCTAGAAGGTATCTCTACAGCGCACAAAAGAGTACAGAAGGTATCTCTACAGCGCACAAAGGAGTACAGAAGGTATCTCTACAGTGCACAAAGGAGTACAGAAGGTATCTCTACAGTGCACAAAGGAGTACAGAAGGTATCTCTACAGCGCACAAAGGAGTACAGGAAATATCTCTAGAACGTACAAAGGAGTACACGAGGTATCTCTACAGCGTACAAAGGAGTACAGAAGGTATCTCTACAGCGCACAAAGGAGTACAGAAGGTATCTCTACAGCGCACAAAGGAGTACAGAAGGTATCTCTACAGCGCACAAAGGAGTACAGGAAATATCTCTAGAACGTACAAAGGAGTACACGAGGTATCTCTACAGCGTACGAAGGAGTACAGAAGGTATCTCTACAGCGCACAAAGGAGTACAGAAGGTATCTCTACAGCGCACAAAGGAGTACAGAAGGTATCTCTACAGCGCACAAAGGAGTACAGAAGGTATCTCTACAGCGCACAAAGGAGTACAGAAGGTATCTCTACAGCGCACAAAGGAGTACAGAAGGTATCTCTACAGCGCACAAAGGAGTACAGGAAATATCTCTAGAACGTACAAAGGAGTACACGAGGTATCTCTACAGCGTACAAAGGAGTACAGAAGGTATCTCTACAGCGCACAAAGGAGTACAGAAGGTATCTCTACAGCGCACAAAGGAGTACAGAAGGTATCTCTACAGCGTACAAAGGAGTACACGAGGTATCTCTACAGCGTACAAAGGAGTACAGAAGGTATCTCTACAGCGCACAAAGGAGTACAGAAGGTATCTCTACAGCGCACAAAATAGTACAGAAGGTATCTCTACAGCGCACAAAGGAGTACAGAAGGTATCTCTACAGCGCACAAAGGAGTACAGGAAATATCTCTAGAACGTACAACGGAGTACACGAGGTATCTCTACAGCGTACAAAGGAGTACAGAAGGTATCTCTACAGCGCACAAAGGAGTACAGAAGTTATCTCTACAGCGCACAAAGGAGTACAGAAGGTATCTCTACAGCGCACAAAGGAGTACAGAAGGTATCTCTACAGCGCACAAAGGAGTACAGGAAATATCTCTAGAACGTACAAAGGAGTACACGAGGTATCTCTACAGCGTACAAAGGAGTACAGAAGGTATCTTTACAGCGCACAAAGGAGTACAGAAGGTATCTCTACAGCGCACAAAGGAGTACAGAAGGTATCTCTACATCGCACAATGGAGTACAGAAGGTATCTCTACAGCGCAGAAAGGAGTACAGAAGGTATCTCTACAGCGCACAAAGGAGTACAGAAGGTATCTCTACAGCGCACAAAGGAGTACAGAAGGTATCTCTACAGCGCACAAAGGAGTACAGAAGGTATCTCTACAGCGCACAAAGGAGTACAGAAGGTATCTCTACAGCGCACAAAGGAGTACAGGAAATATCTCTAGCACGTACAAAGGAGTACACGAGGTATCTCTACAGCGTACAAAGGAGTACAGAAGGTATCTCTACAGCGCACAAAGGAGTACAGAAGGTGTCTCTACAGCGCACAAAGGAGTACAGAAGGTATCTCTACAGCGCACAAAGGAGTACAGAAGGTATCTCTACAGCGCACAATGGAGTACAGGAAATATCTCTAGAACGTACAAAGGAGTACACGAGGTATCTCTACAACGTACAAAGGAGTACAGAAGGTATCTCTACAGCGCACAAAGGAGTACAGAAGGTATCTCTACAGCGCACAAAGGAGTACAGAAGGTATCTCTACAGCGCACAAAGGAGTACAGAAGGTATCTCTACAGCGCACAAAGGAGTACAGAAGGTATCTCTACAGCGCACAAAGGAGTACAGAAGGTATCTCTACAGCGCACAAAGGAGTACAGAGATATCTCTACAGCGCACAAAGGAGTACAGGAAATATCTCTAGAACGTACAAAGGAGTACACGAGGTATCTCTACAGCGTACAAAGGAGTACAGAAGGTATCTCTACAGCGCACAAAGGAGTACAGAAGGTATCTCTACAGCGCACAAAGGAGTACAGAAGGTATCTCTACAGCACACAAAGGAGTACAGAAGGTATCTCTACAGCCCACAAAGGAGTACAGAAGGTATCTCTACAGCGCACAAAGGAGTACAGAAGGTATCTCTACAGCGCACAAAGGAGTACAGAAGGTATCTCTACAGCGCACAAAGGAGTACAGAAGGTATCTCTACAGCGCCCAAAGGAGTACAGAAGGTATCTCTACAGCGCACAAAGGAGTACAGGAAATATCTCTAGAACGAACAAAGGAGTACACGAGGTATCTCTACAGCGTACAAAGAAGTACAGAAGGAATCTCTACAGCGCACAAAGGAGTACAGAAGGTATCTCTACAGCGCACAAAGGAGTACAGAAGGTATCTCTACAGCGCACAAAGGAGTACAGAAGGTATCTCTACAGCGCACAATGGAGTACAGGAAATATCTCTAGAACGTACAAAGGAGTACACGAGGTATCTCTAAAACGTACAAAGAAGTACAGAAGGTATCTCTACAGCGCACGAAGGAGTACAGAAGGTATCTCTACAGCGCACAAAGGAGTACAGAAGGGATCTCTTCAGCGCACAAAGGAGTACAGAAGGTATCTCTACAGCGCACAAAGAAGTACAGAAGGTATCTCTACAGCGCACAAAGGAGTACAGAAGGTATCTCTACAGCGCACAAAGAAGTACAGAAGGTATCTCTACAGCGCACAAAGGAGTACAGAAGGTATCTCTACAGCGCACAAAGGAGTACAGAAGGTATCTCTACAGCGCACATAGGAGTACAGGAAATATCTCTAGAACGTACAAAGGAGTACACGAGGTATCTCTACAGCGTACAAAGGAGTACAGAAGGTATCTCTACAGCGCACAAAGGAGTACAGAAGGTATCTCTACAGCGCACAAAGGAGTACAGAAGGTATCTCTACAGCGCACAAAGGTGTACAGAAGGTATCTCTACAGCGCACAAAGGAGTACAGAAGGTATCTCTACAGCGCACAAAGGAGTACAGAAGGTATCTCTACAGCGCACAAAGGAGTACAGAAAATATCTCTAGAACGTACAAAGGAGTACAGAAGGTATCTCTACATCGCACAAAGGAGTACAGAAGGTATCTCTACAGCGCACAAAGGAGTACAGAAGGTATCTCTACAGCGCACAAAGTAGTACAGGAAATATCTCTACAGCGCACAAAGGAGTACAGAAGGTATCTCTACAGCGCACAAAGGAGTACAGAAGGTATCTCTACAGCGCACACAGGAGTACAGGAAATATCTCTAGAACGTACAAAGGAGTACACGAGGTATCTCTACAGCGTACAAAGGAGTACAGAAGGTATCTCTACAGCGCACAAAGGAGTAAAGAAGGTATCTCTAACGCGCACAAAGGAGTACAGAAGGTGTCTCTACAGCGCACAAAGGAGTACAGAAGGTATCTCTACAGCGCACAAAGGAGTACAGAAGGTATCTCTACAGCGCACAAAGGAGTACAGAAGGTATCTCTACAGCGCACAAAGGAGTACAGAAGGTATCTCTACAGCGCACAAAGGAGTACAGGAAATATCTCTAGAACGTACAAAGGAGTACACGAGGTATCTCTACAGCGTACAAAGGAGTACAGAAGGTATCTCTACAGCGCAAAAGGAGTACAGAAGGTATCTCTACAGCGTGCAAAGGAGTACAGAAGGTATCTCTACAGCGCACAAAGGAGTACAGAAGGTATCTCCACAGCGCACAAAGGAGTACAGGAAATATCTCTAGAACGTGCAAAGGAGTACACGAGGTATCTCTACAGCGTACAAAGGAGTACAGAAGGTATCTCTACAGCGCACAAAGGAGTACAGAAGGTATCTCTACAGCGCACAAAGGAGTACAGAAGGTATCTCTACAGCGCACAAAGGAGTACAGAAGGTATCTCTACAGCGCACAAAGGAGTACAGAAGGTATCTCTACAGCGCACAAAGGAGTACAGAAGGTATCTCTACAGCGCACAAAGGAGTACAGAAGGTATCTCTACAGCGCACAAAGGAGTACAGGAAATATCTCTAGAACGTACAAAGGAGTACACGAGGTATCTCTAGAGCGTACAAAGGAGAACAGAAGGTATCTCTACAGCGCACAAAGGAGTACAGAAGGTATCTCTACAGCGCACAAAGGAGTACAGAAGGTATCTCTACAGCGCACAAAGGAGTACAGAAGGTATCTCTACAGCGCACAAAGGAGTACAAAAGGTATCTCTACAGCGCACAAAGGAGTACAGAAGGTATCTCTACAGCGCACAAAGGAGTACAGGAAATATCTCTAGAACGTACAAAGGAGTACACGAGGTATCTCTACAGCGTACAAAGGAGTACAGAAGGTATCTCTACAGCGCACAAAGGAGTACAGAAGGTATCTCTACAGCGCACAAAGGAGTACAGAAGGTCTCTCTACAGCGCCCAAAGGAGTTCAGAAGGTATCTCTACAGCGCACAAAGGAGTACAGGAAATATCTCTAGAACGTACAAAGGAGTACACGAGGTATCTCTACAGCGTACAGAGGAGTACAGAAGGTATCTCTACAGCGCACAAAGGAGTACAGAAGGTATCTCTACAGCGCACAAAGGAGTACAGGAAATATCTCTAGAACGTACAAAGGAGTACAGAAGGTATCTCTACAGCGCACAAAGGAGAACAGAAGGTATCTCTACAGCGCACAAAGGAGTACAGAAGGTATCTCTACAGCGCACAAAGGAGTACAGAAGGTATCTCTACAGCGCACAAAGGAGTACAGGAAATATCTCTAGAACGTACAAAGGAGTGCACGAGGTATCTCTACAGCGTACAAAGGAGTACAGAAGGTATCTCTACAGCGCACAAAGGAGTACAGAAGGTATCTCTACAGCGCACAAAGGAGTACAGAAGGTATCTCTACAGCGCACAAAGAAGTACAGAAGGTATCTCTACAGCACACAAAGGAGTACAGAAGGTATCTCTACAGCGCACAAAGGAGTACAGGAAATATCTCTAGAACGTACAAAGGAGTACACGAGGTATCTCTACAGCGTACAAAGAAGTACAGAAGGTATCTTTACAGCGCACAAAGGAGTACAGAAGGTATCTCTACAGCGCACAAAGGAGTACAGGAAATATCTCTAGAACGTACAAAGGAGTACAGAAGGTATCTCTACAGCGCACAAAGGAGTACAGAAGGTATCTCTACAGCGCACAAAGGAGTACAGAAGGTATCTCTACAGCGCACAAAGGAGTACAGAAGGTATCTCTACAGCGCACAAAGGAGTACAGGAAATATCTCTAGAACGTACAGAGGAGTACACGAGGTATCTCTACAGCGTACAAAGGAGTACAGAAGGTATCTCTACAGCGCAAAAAGGAGTACAGGAAATATCTCTAGTACGTACAAAGGAGTACACGAGGTATCTCTACAGCGTACAAAGGAGTACAGAAGGTATCTCTACAGCGCACAAAGGAGTACAGAAGGTATCTCTACAGCGCACAAAGGAGTATAGAAGGTATCTCTACAGCGCACAAAAGAGTACAGAAGGTATCTCTACAGCGCACAAAGGAGTACAGAAGGTATCTCTACAGCGCACAAAGGAGTACAGAAGGGATCTCTACAGCGCACAAAGGAGTACAGGAAATATCTCTAGAACGTACAAAGGAGTACACGAGGTATCTCTACAGCGTACAAAGGAGTACAGAAGGTATCTCTACAGCGCACAAAGGAGTACAGAAGGTATCTCTACAGCGCACAAAGGAGTACAGAAGGTATCTCTACAGCGCACAAAGGAGTACAGAAGGTATCTCTACAGCGCACAAAGGAGTACAGGAAATATCTCTAGAACGTACAAAGGAGTACACGAGGTATCTCTACAGCGTACAAAGGAGTACAAAAGGTATCTCTACAGCGCACAAAGGAGTACAGAAGGTATTTCTACAGCGCACAAAGGAGTACAGAAGGTATCTCTACAGCGCACAAAGGAGTACAGAAGGTATCTCTACAGCGCACAAAGGAGTACAGAAGGTATCTCTACAGCGCACAAAGGAGTACAGGAAATATCTCTAGAACGTACAAAGCAGTACACGAGGTATCTCTACAGCGTACAAAGGAGTACAGAAGGTATCTCTACAGCGCACAAAGGAGTACAGAAGGTATCTTTACAGCGCACAAAGGAGCACAGGAAATTTCTCTAGAACGTACAAAGGAGTACAGAAGGTATCTCTACAGCGCACAAAGGAGTACAGAAGGTATCTCTACAGCGCACAAAGGAGTACAGAAGGTATCTCTACAGCGCACAAAGGAGTACAGAAGGTATCTCTACAGCGCACAAAGGAGTATAGGAAATATCTCTAGAACGTACAAAGGAGTACACGAGGTATCTCTACAGCGTACAAAGGAGTACAGAAGGTATCTCTACAGCGCACAAAGGAGTACAGGAAATATCTCTAGAACGTACAAAGGAGTTCACGAGGTATCTCTACAGCGTACAAAGGAGTACAGAAGGTATCTCTACAGCGCACAAAGGAGTACAGAAGGTATCTCTACAGCGCACAAAGGAGTACAGAAGGTATCTCTACAGCGCACAAAGAAGTACAGGAAATATCTCTAGAACGTACAAAGGAGTACACGAGGAATCTCTACAGCGTACAAAGGAGTACAGAAGGTATCTCTAGAGCGCACAAAGGAGTACAGAAGGTATCTCTACAGCGCACAAAGGAGTACAGGAAATATCTCTAGAACGTACAAAGGAGTACAGAAGGTATCTCTACAGCGCACAAAGGAGTACAGAAGGTATCTCTACAGCGCACAAAGGAGTACAGAAGGTATCTCTACAGCGCACAAAGGAGTACAGAAGGTATCTCTACAGCGCACAAAGGAGTACAGGAAATATCTCTAGAACGTACAAAGGAGTACACGAGGTATCTCTACAGCGTACAAAGAAGTACAGAAGGTATCTCTACAGCGCACAAAGGAGTACAGAAGGTAACTCTACAGCGCACAAAGGAGTACAGGAAATATCTCTAAAACGTACAAAGGAGTACAGAAGGTATCTCTACAGCGCACAAAGGTTTACAGAAGGTATCTCTACAGCGCACAAAGGAGTACAGAAGGTATCTCTACAGCGCACAAAGGAGTACAGAAGGTATCTCTACAGCGCACAAAGGAGTACAGGAAATATCTCTAGAAAGTACAAAGGAGTACACGAGGTATCTCTACAGCGTACAAAGGAGTACAGAAGGTATCTCTACAGCGCACAAAGTAGTACAGGAAATATCTCTAGAACGTACAAAGGAGTACACGAGGTATCTCTACAGCGTACAAAGGAGTACAGAAGGTATCTCTACAGCGCACAAAGGAGTACAGAAGGTATCTCTACAGCGCACAAAGGAGTACAGAAGGTATCTCTACAGCGCACAAAGGAGTACAGGAAATATCTTTAGAACGTACAAAGGAGTACACGAGGTATCTCTACAGCGTACAAAGGAGTACAGAAGGTATCTCTACAGCGCACAAAGGAGTACAGGAAATATCTCTAGAACGTACAAAGGAGTACACGAGGTATCTCTACAGCGTACAAAGGAGTACAGAAGGTATCTCTACAGCGCACAAAGGAGAACAGAAGGTATCTCTACAGCGCACAAAGGAGTACAGAAGGAATCTCTACAGCGCACGAAGGAGTACAGGAAATATCTCTAGAACGTACAAAGGAGTACACGAGGTATCCCTACAGCGTACAAAGGAGTACAGAAGGTATCTCTACAGCGCACAAAGGAGTACAGAAGGTATCTCTACAGCGCACAAAGGAGAACAGAAGGTATCTTTACAGCGCACAAAGGAGTACAGAAGGTATCTCTACAGCGCACAAAGGAGTACAGAAGGTATCTCTACAGCGCACAAAGGAGTACAGAAGGTATCTCTACAGCGCACAAAGGAGTACAGAAGGTATCTCTACAGCGCACAAAGGAGTACAGAAGGTATCTCTACAGCGCACAAAGGAGTACAGGAAATATCTCTAGAACGTACAAAGGAGTACACGAGGTATCTCTACAGCGTACAAAGGAGTACAGAAGGTATCTCTACAGCGCACAAAGGAGTACAGAAGGTATCTCTACAGCGCACAAAGGAGTACAGAAGGTATCTCTACAGCGCACAAAGGAGTACAGAAGGTATCTCTACAGCGCACAAAGGTGTACAGGAAATATCTCTAGAACGTACAAAGGAGTACACGAGGTATCTCTACAGCGTACAAAGGAGTACAGAAGGTATCTCTACAGCGCACAAAGGAGTACAGAAGGTATCTCTACAGCGCACAAAGGAGTACAGAAGGTATCTCTACAGCGCACAAAGGAGTACAGAAGGTATCTCTACAGCGCACAAAGGAGTACAGAAGGTATCTCTACAGCGCACAAAGGAGTACAGAAGGTATCTCTACAGCGCACAAAGGATTACAGAAGGTATCTCTACAGCGCACAAAGGAGTACAGGAAATATCTCTAGAACGTACAAAGGAGTACACGAGGTATCTCTACAGCGTACAAAGGAGTACAGAAGGTATCTCTACAGCGCACAAAGGAGTACAGAAGGTATCTCTACAGCGCACAAAGGAGTACAGAAGGTATCTCTACAGCGCACAAAGGAGTACAGAAGGTATCTCTACAGCGCACAAAGGAGTAAAGAAGGTATCTCTACAGCGCACAAAGGAGTACAGAAGGTATCTCTACAGCGCACAAAGGAGTACAGGAAATATCTCTAGAACGTACAAAGAAGTACACGAGGTATCTCTACAGCGTACAAAGGAGTACAGAAGGTATCTCTACAGCGCACAAAGGAGTACAGAAGGTATCTCTACAGCGCACAAAGGAGTACAGAAGGTATCTCTACAGCCCACAAAGGAGTACAGAAGGTATCTCTACAGCGCACAAAGGAGTACAGGAAATATCTCTAGAACGTACAAAGGAGTACACGAGGTATCTCTACAGCGTACAAAGGAGTATAGAAGGTATCTCTACAGCGCACAAAGGAGTACAGAAGGTATCTCTACAGCGCACAAAGGAGTACAGGAAATATCTCTAGAACGTAGAAAGGAGTACGGAAGGTATCTCTAGAGCGCACAAAGGAGTCCAGAAGGTATCTCTACAGCGCACAAAGGAGTACAGAAGGTATCTCTACAGCGCACAAAGAAGTACAGAAGGTATCTCTACAGCGCACAAAGGTGTACAGGAAATATCTCTAGAACGTACAAAGGAGTACACGAGGTATCTCTACAGCGCACAAAGGAGTACAGAAGATATCTCTACAGCGCACAAAGGAGTACAGAAGGTATCTCTACAGCGCACAAAGGAGTACAGAAGGTATCTCTACAGCGCACAAAGAAGTACAGGAAATATCTCTAGAACGTACAAAGGAGTACACGAGGTATCTCTACAGCGTACAAAGGAGTACAGAAGGTATCTCTACAGCGAACAAAGGAGTACAGAAGGTATCTCTACAGCGCACAAAGGAGTACAGAAGGTATCTCTACAGCGCACAAAGAAGTACAGAAGGCATCTCTACAGCGCACAAAGGAGTACAGAAGGTATCCCTACAGCGCACAAAGGAGTACAGGAAATATCTCTAGAACGTACAAAGGAGTACACGAGGTATCTCTACAGCGTACAAAGGAGTACAGAAGGTATCTCTACAGCGCACAAAGAAGTACAGAAGGTATCTCTACAGCGCACAGAGGAGTACAGGAAATATCTCTAGAACGTACAAAGGAGAACAGAAGGTATCTCTACAGCGCACAAAGGAGTACAGAAGGTATCTCTACAGCGCACAAAGGAGTACAGAAGGTATCTCTACAGCGCACAAAGGAGTACAGAAGGTATCTCTACAGCGCACAAAGGAGTACAGGAAATATCTCTAGAACGTACAAAGGAGTACACGAGGTATCTCTACAGCGTACAAAGGAGTACAGAAGGTATCTCTACAGCGCACAAAGGAGTACAGGAAATATCTCTAGAACGTACAAAGGAGTACACGAGGTATCTCTACAGCGTACAAAGGAGTACAGAAGGTATCTCTACAGCGCACAAAGGAGTACAGAAGGTATCTCTACAGCGCACAAAGGAGTACAGAAGGTATCTCTACAGCGCACAAAGGAGTACAGAAGGTATCTCTACAGCGCACAAAGGAGTACAGAAGGTATCTCTACAGCGCACAAAGGAGTACAGGAAATATCTCTAGAACGTACAAAGGAGTACAGAAGGTATCTCTACAGCGCACAAAGGAGTACAGAAGGTATCTCTACAGCGCACAAAGGAGTACAAAAGGTATCTCTACAGCGCACAAAGGAGTACAGGAAATATCTCTAGAACGTTCAAAGGAGTACACGAGGTATCTCTACAGCGTACAAAGGAGTACAGAAAGTATCTCTACAGCGCACAAAAGAGTACAGAAGGTATCTCTACAGCGCACAAAGGAGTACAGAAGGTATCTCTACAGCGCACAAAGGAGTACAGAAGGTATCTCTACAGCGCACAAAGGAGTACAGGAAATATCTTTAGAACGTACAAAGGAGTACACGAGGTATCTCTACAGCGCACAAAGGAGTACAGGAAATATCTTTAGAACGTACAAAGGAGTACACGAGGTATCTCTACAGCGTACAAAGGAGTACAGAAGGTATCTCTACAGCGCACAAAGGAGTACAGAAGGTATCTCTACAGCGCACAAAGGAGTACAGAAGGTATCTCTACAGCGCACAAAGGAGTACAGGAAATATCTCTAGAACGTACAAAGGAGTACACGAGGTATCTCTACAGCGTACAAAGGAGTACAGAAGGTATCTCTACAGCGCACAAAGGAGTACAGAAGGTATCTTTCCTTCGCACAAAGGAGTACAGAAGGTATCTCTACAGCGCACAAAGGAGTACAGAAGGTATCTCTACAGCGCACACAGGAGTACAGAAGGTATCTCTACAGCGCACAAAGGAGTACAGAAGGTATCTCTACAGCGCACAAAGGAGTACAGGAAATATCTCTAGAACGTACAAAGGAGTACACGAGGTATCTCTACAGCATACAAAGGAGTACAGAAGGTATCTCTACAGCGCACAAAGGAGTACAGAAGGTATCTCTACAGCGCACAAAGGAGTACAGAAGGTATCTCTACAGCGCACAAAGGAGTACAGAAGGTATCTCTACAGCGCACAAAGGAGTACAGGAAATATCTCTAGAACGTACAAAGGAGTACACGAGGTATCTCTACAGCGTACAAAGGAGTACAGAAGGTATCTCTACAGCGCACAAAGGAGTAAAGAAGGTATCTCTAAAGCGCACAAAGGAGTACAGAAGGTATCTCTACAGCGCACAAAGGAGTACAGAAGGTATCTCTACAGCGCACAAAGGAGTACAGAAGGTATCTCTACAGCGCACAAAGGAGTACAGGAAATATCTCTAGAACGTACAAAGGAGTACACGAGGTATCTCTACAGCGTACAAAGGAGTACAGAAGGTATCTCTACAGCGCACAAAGGAGTACAGAAGGTATCTCTACAGCGCACAAAGGAGTACAGGAAATATCTCTAGAACGTACAAAGGAGTACAGAACGTATCTCTACAGCGCACAAAGGAGTACAGAAGGTATCTCTACAGCGCACA
This sequence comes from Morinoia aosen, assembly GCA_030386875.1. Taxonomy (NCBI): domain Eukaryota; kingdom Metazoa; phylum Arthropoda; class Malacostraca; order Amphipoda; family Talitridae; genus Morinoia; species Morinoia aosen. The sequence goes on from JASJYW010000027.1 coordinate 12,847,920, forward strand.
AAGGAGTACAGAAGGTATCTCTACAGCGCACAAAGGAGTACAGAAGGTATCTCTACAGCGCACAAAGGAGTACAGGAAATATCTCTAGAACGTACAAAGGAGTACACGAGGTATCTCTACAGCGTACAAAAATAGTACAGAAGGTCTCTCTACAGCGCACAAAGGAGTACAGGAAATATCTCTAGAACGTACAAAGGAGTACACGAGGTATCTCTACAGCGTACAAAGGAGTACAGAAGGTATCTCTACAGCGCACAAAGGAGTACAGAAGGTATCTCTACAGCGCACAAAGGATCACAGAAGGTATCTCTACAGCGCACACAGGAGTACAGAAGGTATCTCTACAGCGCACAAAGGAGTACAGGAAATATCTCTAGAACGTACAAAGGAGTACACGAGGTATCTCTACAGCGTACAAAGGAGTACAGAAGGTATCTCTACAGCGCACAAAGGAGTACAGAAGGTATCTCTACAGCGCACAAAGGAGTACAGGAAATATCTCTAGAACGTACAAAGTAGTACAGAAGGTATCTCTACAGCGCACAAAGGAGTACAGAAGTTATCTCTACAGCGCACAAAGGAGTACAGAAGGTATCTCTACAGCGCACAAAGGAGTACAGAAGGTATCTCTACAGCACACAAAGGAGTACAGGAAATATCTCTAGAACGTACAAAGGAGTACACGAGGTATCTCTACAGCGTACAAAGGAGTACAGAAGGTATCTCTACAGCGCACAAAGGAGTACAGAAGGTATCTCTACAGCGCACAAAGGAGTACAGGAAATATCTCTAGAACGTACAGAGGAGTACAGAAGGTATCTCTACAGCGCACAAAGGAGTACAGAAGGTATCTCTACAGCGCACAAACGAGTACAGAAGGTATCTCTACAGCGCACAAAGGAGTACAGAAGGTATCTCTACAGCGCACAAAAGAGTACAGGAAATATCTCTAGAACGTACAAAGGAGTACACGAGGTATCTCTACAGCGTACAAAGAAGTACAGAAGGTATAACTACAGTGCACAAAGGAGTACAGGAAATATCTCTAGAACGTACAAAGGAGTACACGAGGTATCTCTACAGCGTACAAAGGAGTACAGAAGGTATCTCTACAGCGCACAAAGGAGAACAGAAGGTATCTCTACAGCGCACAAAGGAGTACAGAAGGTATCTCTACAGCGCACAAAGGAGTACAGGAAATATCTCTAGAACGTACAAAGGAGTACACGAGGTATCTCTACAGCGTACAAAGGGGTACAGAAGGTATCTCTACAGCGCACAAAGGAGTACAGAAGGTATCTCTACAGCGCACAAAGGAGTACAGAAGGTATCTCTACAGCGCACAAAGGAGTACGGAAGGTATCTCTACAGCGCACAAAGGAGTACAGAAGGTATCTCTACAGCGCACAAAGGAGTACAGAAGGTATCTCTACAGCGCACAAAGGAGTACAGGAAATATCTCTAGAACGTACAAAGGAGTACACGAGGTATCTCTACAGCGTACAAAGGAGTACAGAAGGTATCTCTACAGCGCACAAAGGAGTACAGGAAATATCTCTAGAACGTACAAAAGAGTACATGAGGTATCTCTACAGCGTACAAAGGAGTACAGAAGGTATCTCTACAGCGCACAAAGGAGTACAGAAGGTATCTCTACAGCGCACAATGGAGTACAGAAGGTATCTCTACAGCGCACAAAGGAGTACAGAAGGTATCTCTACAGCGCACAAAGGAGTACAGAAGGTATCTCTACAGCGCACAACGGAGTACAGGAAATAACGCTAGAACGTACAAAGGAGTACACGAGGTATCTCTACAGCGTACAAAGGAGTACAGAAGGTATCTCTACAGCGCACAAAGGAGTACAGAAGGTATCTCTACAGCGCACAAAGGAGTACAGAAGGTATCTCTACAGCGCACAAAGGAGTACGGAAGGTATCTCTACAGCGCACAAAGGAGTACAGGAAATATCTCTAGAACGTACAAAGGAGTACACGAGGTATCTCTACAGCGTACAAAGGAGTACAGAAGGTATCTCTACAGCGCAAAAGGAGTACAGAAGGTATCTATACAGCGCACAAAGGAGTACAGAAGGTATCTCTACAGCGCACAAAGGAGTACAGAAGGTATCTCTACAGCGCACAAAGGAGTACAGGAAATATCTCTAGAACGTGCAAAGGAGTACACGAGGTATCTCTACAGCGTACAAAGGAGTACAGAAGGTATCTCTACAGCGCACAAAGGAGTACAGAAGGTATCTCTACAGCGCACAAAGGAGTACAGAAGGTATCTCTACAGCGCACAAAGGAGTACAGAAGGTATCTCTACAGCGCACAAAGGAGTACAGAAGGTATCTCTAGAGCGCACAAAGGAGTACAGAAGGTATCTCTACAGCGCACAAAGGAGTACAGAAGGTATCTCTACAGCGCACAAAGGAGTATAGGAAATATCTCTGGAACGTACAAAGGAGTACACGAGGTATCTCTACAGCGTACAAAGGAGTACAGAAGGTATCTCTACAGCGCACAAAGGAGTACAGAAGGTATCTCTACAGCGCACAAAGGAGTACAGAAGGTATCTCTACAGCGCACAAAGGAGTACAGAAGGTATCTCTACAGCGCACAAAGGAGTACAAAAGGTATCTCTACAGCGCACAAAGGAGTACAGAAGGTATCTCTACAGCGCACAAAGGAGTACAGGAAATATCTCTAGAACGTACAAAGGAGTACACGAGGTATCTCTACAGCGTACAAAGGAGTACAGAAGGTATCTCTACAGCGCACAAAGGAGTACAGAAGGTATCTCGACAGCGCACAAAGGAGTACAGAAGGTATCTCTACAGCGCACAAAGGAGTTCAGAAGGTATCTCTACAGCGCACAAAGGAGTACAGGAAATATCTCTAGAACGTACAAAGGAGTACACGAGGTATCTCTACAGCGTACAGAGGAGTACAGAAGGTATCTCTACAGCGCACAAAGGAGTACAGAAGGTATCTCTACAGCGCACAAAGGAGTACAGGAAATATCTCTAGAACGTACAAAGGAGTACAGAAGGTATCTCTACAGCGCACAAAGGAGTACAGAAGGTATCTCTACAGCGCACAAAGGAGTACAGAAGGCATCTCTACAGCGCACAAAGGAGTACAGAAGGTATCTCTACAGCGCACAAAGGAGTACAGGAAATATCTCTAGAACGTACAAAGGAGTACACGAGGTATCTCTACAGCGTACAAAGGAGTACAGAAGGTATCTCTACAGCGCACAAAGGAGTACAGAAGGTATCTCTACAGCGCACAAAGGAGTGCAGAAGGTATCTCTACAGCGCACAAAGGAGTACAGAAGGTATCTCTACAGCACACAAAGGAGTACAGAAGGTATCTCTACAGCGCACAAAGGAGTACAGGAAATATCTCTAGAACTTACAAAGGAGTACACGAGGTATCTCTACAGCGTACAAAGGAGTACAGAAGGTATCTTCACAGCGCACAAAGGAGTACAGAAGGTATCTCTACAGCGCACAAAGGAGTACAGGAAATATCTCTCTTGAACGTACAAAGGAGTACAGAAGGTATCTCTACAGCGCACAAAGGAGTACAGAAGGTATCTCTACAGCGCACAAAGGAGTACAGAAGGTATCTCTACAGCGCACAAAGGAGTACAGAAGGTATCTCTACAGCGCACAAAGGAGTACAGGAAATATCTCTAGAACGTACAGAGGAGTACACGAGGTATCTCTACAGCGTACAAAGGAGTACAGAAGGTATCTCTACAGCGCACAAAGGAGTACAGGAAATATCTCTAGAACGTACAAAGGAGTACACGAGGTATCTCTACAGCGTACAAAGAAGTACAGAAGGTATCTCTACAGCGCACAAAGGAGTACAGAAGGTATCTCTACAGCGCACAAAGGAGTATAGAAGGTATCTCTACAGCGCACAAAGGAGTACAGAAGGTATCTCTACAGCGCACAAAGGAGTACAGAAGGTATCTCTACAGCGCACAAAGGAGTACAGAAGGGATCTTTACAGCGCACAAAGGAGTACAGGAAATATCTCTAGAACGTACAAAGGAGTACACGAGGTATCTCTACAGCGTACAAAGGAGTACAGAAGGTATCTCTACAGCGCACAAAGGAGTACAGAAGGTATCTCTACAGCGCACAAAGGAGTACAGAAGGTATCTCTACAGCGCACAAAGGAGTACAGAAGGTATCTCTACAGCGCACAAAGGAGTACAGGAAATATCTCTAAAACGTACTAAGGAGTACACGAGGTATCTCTACAGCGTACAAAGGAGTACAAAAGGTATCTCTACAGCGCACAAAGGAGTACAGAAGGTATTTCTACAGCGCACAAAGGAGTACAGAAGGTATCTCTACAGCGCACAAAGGAGTAGAGAAGGTATCTCTACAGCGCACAAAGGAGTACAGAAGGTATCTCTACAGCGCACAAAGGAGTACAGGAAATATCTCTAGAACGTACAAAGCAGTACACGAGGTATCTCTGCAGCGTATAAAGGAGTACAGAAGGTCTCTCTACAGCGCACAAAGGAGTACAGAAGGTATCTTTACAGCGCACAAAGGAGCACAGGAAATTTCTCTAGAACGTACAAAGGAGTACAGAAGGTATCTCTACAGCGCACAAAGGAGTACAGAAGGTATCTCTACAGCGCACAAAGGAGTACAGAAGGTATCTCTACAGCACACAAAGGAGTACAGAAGGTATCTCTACAGCGCACAAAGGAGTATAGGAAATATCTCTAGAACGTACAAAGGAGTACACGAGGTATCTCTACAGCGTACAAAGGAGTACAGAAGGTATCTCTACAGCGCACAAAGGAGTACAGGAAATATCTCTAGAACGTACAAAGGAGTACACGAGGTATCTCTACAGCGTACAAAGGAGTACAGAAGGTATCTCTACAGCGCACAAAGGAGTACAGAAGGTATCTCTACAGCGCACAAAGGTGTACAGAAGGTATCTCTACAGCGCACAAAGGAGTACAGAAGGTATCTCTACAGCGCACAAAGAAGTACAGGAAATATCTCTAGAACGTACAAAGGAGTACACGAGGTATCTCTACAGCGTACAAAGGAGTACAGAAGGTATCTCTAGAGCGCACAAAGGAGTACAGAAGGTATCTCTACAGCGCACAAAGGAGTACGGGAAATATCTCTAGAACGTACAAAGGAGTACAGAAGGTATCTCTACAGCGCACAAAGGAGTACAGAAGGTATCTCTACAGCGCACAAAGGAGTACAGAAGGTATCTCTACAGCGCACAAAGGAGTACAGAAGGTATCTCTACAGCGCACAAAGGAGTACAGGAAATATCTCTAGAACGTACAAAGGAGTACACGAGGTATCTCTACAGCGTACAAAGAAGTACAGAAGGTATCTCTACAGCGCACAAAGGAGTACAGAAGGTATCTCTACAGCGCACAAAGGAGTACAGGAAATATCTCTAGAACGTACAAAGGAGTACAGAAGGTATCTCTACAGCGCACAATGGAGTACAGAAGGTATCTCTACAGCGCACAAAGGAGTACTGAAGGTATCTCTACAGCGCACAAAGGAGTACAGAAGGTATCTCTACAGCGCACAAAGGAGTACAGGAAATATCTCTAGAACGTACAAAGGAGTACACGAGGTATCTCTACAGCGTACACAGGAGTACAGAAGGTATCTCTACAGCGCACAAAGGAGTACAGGAAATATCTCTAGAACGTACAAAGGAGTACACGAGGTATCTCTACAGCGTACAAAGGAGTACAGAAGGTATCTCTACAGCGCACAAAGGAGTACAGAAGGTATCTCAACAGCGCACAAAGGAGTACATAAGGTATCTCTACAGCGCACAAAGGAGTACAGGAAATATCTCTAGAACGTACAAAGGAGTACACGAGGTATCTCTACAGCGTACAAAGGAGTACAGAAGGTATCTCTACAGCGCACAAAGGAGTACAGGAAATATCTCTAGAACGTACAAAGGAGTACACGAGGTATCTCTACAGCGTACAAAGGAGTACAGAAGGTATCTCTACAGCGCACAAAGGAGAACAGAAGGTATCTCTACAGCGCACAAAGGAGTACAGAAGGAATCTCTACAGCGCACGAAGGAGTACAGGAAATATCTCTAGAACGTACAAAGGAGTACACGAGGTATCTCTACAGCGTACAAAGGAGTACAGAAGGTATCTCTACAGCGCACAAAGGAGTACAGAAGGTATCTCTACAGCGCACAAAGGAGAACAGAAGGTATCTCTACAGCGCACAAAGGAGTACAGAAGGTATCTCTACAGCGCACAAAGGAGTACAGAAGGTATCTCTACAGCGCACAAAGGAGTACAGAAGGTATCTCTACAGCGCACAAAGGAGTACAGAAGGTATCTCTACAGCGCACAAAGGAGTACAGAAGGTATCTCTACAGCGCACAAAGGAGTACAGGAAATATCTCTAGAACGTACAAAGGAGTTTACGAGGTATCTCTACAGCGTACAAAGGAGTACAGAAGGTATCTCTACAGCGCACAAAGGAGTACAGAAGGTATCTCTACAGCGCACAAAGGAGTACAGAAGGTATCTCTACAGCGCACAAAGGAGTACAGAAAGTATCTCTACAGCGCACAAAGGAGTACAGGAAATATCTCTAGAACGTACAAAGGAGTACACGAGGTATCTCTACAGCGTACAAAGGAGTACAGAAGGTATCTCTACAGCGCACAAAGGAGTACAGAAGGTATCTCTACAGCGCACAAAGGAGTACAGAAGGTATCTCTACAGCGCACAAAGGAGTACAGAAGGTATCTCTACAGCGCACAAAGGAGTACAGAAGGTATCTCTACAGCGCACAAAGGAGTACAGAAGGTATCTCTACAGCGCACAAAGGATTACAGAAGGTATCTCTACAGCGCACAAAGGAGTACAGGAAATATCTCTAGAACGTACAAAGGAGTACACGAGGTATCTCTACAGCGTACAAAGGAGTACAGAAGGTATCTCTAGAGCGCACAAAGGAGTACAGAAGGTATCTCTACAGCGCACAAAGGAGTACAGAACGTATCTCAACAGCGCACAAAGGAGTACAGAAGGTATCTCTACAGCGCACAAAGGAGTACAGGAAATATCTCTAGAACGTACAAAGGAGTACACGAGGTATCTCTACAGCGTACAAAGGAGTACAGAAGGTATCTCTACAGCGCACAAAAGAGTACAGAAGGTATCTCTACAGCGCACAAAGGAGTACAGAAGGTATCTCTACAGCGCACAAAGGAGTACAGAAGGTATCTCTACAGCGCACAAAGGAGTACAGAAGGTATCTCTACAGCGCACAAAGGAGTACAGAAGGTATCTCTACAGCGCACAAAGGAGTACAGAAGGTATCTCTACAGCGCACAAAGGAGTACAGAAGGTATCTCTACAGCGCACAAAGGAGTACAGGAAATATCTCTAGAACGTATAAAGGAGTACACGAGGTATCTCTACAGCGTACAAAGGAGTACAGAAGGTATCTCTACAGCGCACAAAGGAGTACAGAAGGTATCTCTACAGCGCACAAAGGAGTACAGAAGGTATCTCTACAGCGCACAAAGGAGTACAGAAGGTATCTCTACAGCGCACAAAGGAGTACAGAAGGTATCTCTACAGCGCACAAAGGAGTATAGAAGGTATCTCTACAGCGCACAAAGGAGTACAGAAGGTATCTCTCCAGCGCACAAAGGAGTACAGAAGGTATCTCTACAGCGCACAAAGGAGTACAGAAGGTATCGCTACAGCGCACAAAGGAGTACAGGAAATATCTCTAGAACGTACAAAGGAGTACACGAGGTATCTCTACAGCGTACAAAGGAGTACAGGAGGTATCCCTACAGCGCAAAAAGGAGTACAGAAGGTATCTCTACAGCGCACAAAGGAGTACAGGAAATATCTCTAGAACGTACAAAGGAGTACACGAGGTATCTCTACAGCGTACAAAGGAGTACAGAAGGTATCTCTACAGCGCACAAAGGAGTACAGAAGGTATCTCTACAGCGCACAAAGGAGTACAGGAAATATCTCTAGAACGTACAAAGGAGTACAGAAGGTATCTCTACAGCGCACAGAGGAGTACAGAAGGTATCTCTACAGCGCACAAAGGAGTACAGAAGGTATCTCTACATCGCACAAAGGAGTACAGAAGGTCTCTCCACAGCGCACAAAGGAGTACAGGAAATATCTCGAACGTACAAAGGAGTACACGAGGTATCTCTACAGCGTACAAAGGAGTACAGAAGGTATCTCTACAGCGCACAAAGGAGTACAGAAGGTATCTGTACAGCGCACAAAGGAGTACAGAAGGTATCTCTATAGCGCACAAAGGATTACAGAAGGTATCTCTACAGCGCACAAAGGAGTACAGAAGGTATCTCTACAGCGCACAAAGGAGTACAGGAAATATCTCTAGAACGTACAAAAGAGTACACGAGGTATCTCTACAGCGTACAAAGGAGTACAGAAGGTATCTCTACAGCGCACAAAGGAGTACAGAAGGTATCTCTACAGCGCACAAAGGAGTACAGGAAATATCTCTAGAACATACAAAGGAGTACAGAAGGTATCTCTACAGCGCAAAAAGGAGTACAGAAGGTATCTCTACAGCGCACAAAGGAGTACAGAAGGTATCTCTACAGCGCACAAAGGAGTACAGAAGGTATCTCTACAGCGCACAAAGGAGTACAGGAAATATCTCTAGAACGTACAAAGGAGTACACGAGGTATCTCTACAGCGTACAAAGGAGTACAGAAGGTATCTCTACAGCGCACAAAGGAGTACAGGAAATATCTCTAGAACGTACAAAGAAGTACACGAGGTATCTCTACAGCGTACAAAGGAGTACAGAAGGTATCTCTACAGCGCACAAATGAGTACAGAAGGTATCTCTACAGCGCACAAAGGAGTACAGAAGGTATCTCTACAGCGCACAAAGGAGTACAGAAGGTATCTCTACAGCGCACAAAGGAGTACAGGAAATATCTCTAGAACGTACAAAGGAGTACACGAGGTATCTCTACAGCGTACAAAGGAGTACAGAAGGTATCTCTACAGCGCACAAAGGAGTACAGAAGGTATCTCTACAGCGCACAAAGGAGTACAGAAGGTATCTCTACAGCGCACAAAGGAGTACAGAAGGTATCTCTACAGCGCACAAAGGAGTACAGGAAATATCTCTAGAACGTACAAAGGAGTACACGAGGTATCTCTACAGCGTACAAAGGAGTACAGAAGGCATCTCTACAGCGCACAAAGGAGTACAGATGGTATCTCTACAGCGCACAAAGGAGTACAGAAGGTATCTCTACAGCGCACAAAGGAGTACAGAAGGTATCTCTACAGCGCACAAAGGAGTACAGAAGGTATCTCTACAGCGCACAAAGGTGTACAGAAGGTATCTCTACAGCGTACAAAGAAGTACAGAAGGTATCTCTACAGCGCACAAAGGAGTACAGAAGGAATCTCTACAGCGCACAAAGGAGTACAGGAAATATCTCTAGAACGTACAAAGGAGTAAAGAAGGTATCTCTACAGCGCACAAAGGAGTACAGAAGGTATCTCTACAGCGCACAAAGGAGTACAGGAAATATCTCTAGAACGTACAAAGGAGTACACGAGGTATCTCTACAGCGTACAAAGGAGTACAGAAGGTATCTCTACAGCGCACAAAGGAGTACAGAAGGTATCTCTACAGCGCACAAAGGAGTACAGAAGGTATCTCTACAGCGCACAAAGGAGTACAGGAAATATCTTTAGAACGTACAAAGGAGTACACGAGGTATCTCTACAGCGTACAAAGGAGTACAGAAGGTATCTCTACAGCGCACAAAGGAGTACAGGAAATATCTCTAGAACGTGCAAAGGAGTACACGAGGTATCTCTACAGCGTACAAAGGAGTACAGAAGGTATCTCTACAGCGCACAAAGGAGAACAGAAGGTATCTCTACAGCGCACAAAGGAGTACAGAAGGAATCTCTACAGCGCACGAAGGAGTACAGGAAATATCTCTAGAACGTACAAAGGAGTACACGAGGTATCTCTACAGCGTACAAAGGAGTACAGAAGGTATCTCTACAGCGCACAAAGGAGTACAGAAGGTATCTCTACAGCGCACAAAGGAGAACAGAAGGTATCTTTACAGCGCACAAAGGAGTACAGAAGGTATCTCTACAGCGCACAAAGGAGTACAGAAGGTATCTCTACAGCGCACAAAGGAGTACAGAAGGTATCTCTACAGCGCACAAAGGAGTACAGAAGGTATCTCTACAGCGCACAAAGGAGTACAGAAGGTATCTCTACAGCGCACAAAGGAGTACAGGAAATATCTCTAGAACGTACAAAGGAGTACACGAGGTATCTCTACAGCGTACAAAGGAGTACAGAAGGTATCTCTACAGCGCACAAAGGAGTACAGAAGGTATCTCTACAGCGCACAAAGGAGTACAGAAGGTATCTCTACAGCGCACAAAGGAGTACAGAAGGTATATCTACAGCGCACAAAGGTGTACAGGAAATATCTCTAGAACGTACAAAGGAGTACACGAGGTATCTCTACAGCGTACAAAGGAGTACAGAAGGTATCTCTACAGCGCACAAAGGAGTACAGAAGGTATCTCTACAGCGCACAAAGGAGTACAGAAGGTATCTCTACAGCGCACAAAGGAGTACAGAAGGTATCTCTACAGCGCACAAAGGAGTACAGAAGGTATCTCTACAGCGCACAAAGGAGTACAGAAGGTATCTCTACAGCGCACAAAGGATTACAGAAGGTATCTCTACAGCGCACAAAGGAGTTCAGGAAATATCTCTAGAACGTACAAAGGAGTACACGAGGTATCTCTACAGCGTACAAAGGAGTACAGAAGGTATCTCTACAGCGCACAAAGGAGTACAGAAGGTATCTCTACAGCGCACAAAGGAGTACAGAAGGTATCTCTACAGCGCACAAAGGAGTACAGAAGGTATCTCTACAGCGCACAAAGGAGTACAGAAGGTATCTCTACAGCGCACAAAGGAGTACAGAAGGTATCTCTACAGCGCACAAAGGAGTACAGGAAATATCTCTAGAACGTACAAAGAAGTACACGAGGTATCTCTACAGCGTACAAAGGAGTACAGAAGGTATCTCTACAGCGCACAAAGGAGTACAGAAGGTATCTCTACAGCGCACAAAGGAGTACAGAAGGTATCTCTACAGCGCACAAAGGAGTACAGAAGGTATCTCTACAGCGCACAAAGGAGTACAGGAAATATCTCTAGAACGTACAAAGGAGTACACGAGGTATCTCTACAGCGTACAAAGGAGTATAGAAGGTATCTCTACAGCGCACAAAGGAGTACAGAAGGTATCTCTACAGCGCACAAAGGAGTACAGGAAATATCTCTAGAACGTAGAAAGGAGTACGGAAGGTATCTCTAGAGCGCACAAAGGAGTCCAGAAGGTATCTCTACAGCGCACAAAGGAGTACAGAAGGTATCTCTACAGCGCACAAAGGAGTACAGAAGGTATCTCTACAGCGCACAAAGGTGTACAGGAAATATCTCTAGAACGTACAAAGGAGTACACGAGGTATCTCTACAGCGCACAAAGGAGTACAGAAGGTATCTCTACAGCGCACAAAGGAGTACAGAAGGTATCTCTACAGCGCACAAAGGAGTACAGAAGGTATCTCTACAGCGCACAAAGAAGTACAGGAAATATCTCTAGAACGTACAAAGGAGTACACGAGGTATCTCTACAGCGTACAAAGGAGTACAGAAGGTATCTCTACAGCGCACAAAGGAGTACAGAAGGTATCTCTACAGCGCACAAAGGAGTACAGAAGGTATCTCTACAGCGCACAAAGAAGTACAGAAGGCATCTCTACAGCGCACAAAGGAGTACAGAAGGTATCCCTACAGCGCACAAAGGAGTACAGGAAATATCTCTAGAACGTACAAAGGAGTACACGAGGTATCTCTACAGCGTACAAAGGAGTACAGAAGGTATCTCTACAGCGCACAAAGAAGTACAGAAGGTATCTCTACAGCGCACAGAGGAGTACAGGAAATATCTCTAGAACGTACAAAGGAGAACAGAAGGTATCTCTACAGCGCACAAAGGAGTACAGAAGGTATCTCTACAGCGCACAAAGGAGTACAGAAGGTATCTCTACAGCGCACAAAGGAGTACAGAAGGTATCTCTACAGCGCACAAAGGAGTACAGGAAATATCTCTAGAACGTACAAAGGAGTACACGAGGCATCTCTACAGCGTACAAAGGAGTACAGAAGGTATCTCTACAGCGCACAAAGGAGTACAGGAAATATCTCTAGAACGTACAAAGGAGTACACGAGGTATCTCTACAGCGTACAAAGGAGTACAGAAGGTATCTCTACAGCGCACAAAGGAGTACAGAAGGTATCTCTACAGCGCACAAAGGAGTACAGAAGGTACCTCTACAGCGCACAAAGGAGTACAGAAGGTATCTCTACAGCGCACAAAGGAGTACAGAAGGTATCTCTACAGCGCACAAAGGAGTACAGGAAATATCTCTAGAACGTACAAAGGAGTACAGAAGGTATCTCTACAGCGCACAAAGGAGTACAGAAGGTATCTCTACAGCGCACAAAGGAGTACAAAAGGTATCTCTACAGCGCACAAAGGAGTACAGGAAATATCTCTAGAACGTTCAAAGGAGTACACGAGGTATCTCTACAGCGTACAAAGGAGTACAGAAAGTATCTCTACAGCGCACAAAAGAGTACAGAAGGTATCTCTACAGCGCACAAAGGAGTACAGAAGGTATCTCTACAGCGCACAAAGGAGTACAGAAGGTATCTCTACAGCGCACAAAGGAGTACAGGAAATATCTTTAGAACGTACAAAGGAGTACACGAGGTATCTCTACAGCGCACAAAGGAGTACAGGAAATATCTTTAGAACGTACAAAGGAGTACACGAGGTATCTCTACAGCGTACAAAGGAGTACAGAAGGTATCTCTACAGCGCACAAAGGAGTACAGAAGGTATCTCTACAGCGCACAAAGGAGTACAGAAGGTATCTCTACAGCGCACAAAGGAGTACAGGAAATATCTCTAGAACGTACAAAGGAGTACACGAGGTATCTCTACAGCGTACAAAGGAGTACAGAAGGTATCTCTACAGCGCACAAAGGAGTACAGAAGGTATCTTTCCTTCGCACAAAGGAGTACAGAAGGTATCTCTACAGCGCACAAAGGAGTACAGAAGGTATCTCTACAGCGCACACAGGAGTACAGAAGGTATCTCTACAGCGCACAAAGGAGTACAGAAGGTATCTCTACAGCGCACAAAGGAGTACAGGAAATATCTCTAGAACGTACAAAGGAGTACACGAGGTATCTCTACAGCGTACAAAGGAGTACAGAAGGTATCTCTACAGCGCACAAAGGAGTACAGAAGGTATCTCTACAGCGCACAAAGGAGTACAGAAGGTATCTCTACAGCGCACAAAGGAGTACAGAAGGTATCTCTACAGCGCACAAAGGAGTACAGGTAATATCTCTAGAACGTACAAAGGAGTACACGAGGTATCTCTACAGCGTACAAAGGAGTACAGAAGGTATCTCTACAGCGCACAAAGGAGTAAAGAAGGTATCTCTAAAGCGCACAAAGGAGTACAGAAGGTATCTCTACAGCGCACAAAGGAGTACAGAAGGTATCTCTACAGCGCACAAAGGAGTACAGAAGGTATCTCTACAGCGCACAAAGGAGTACAGGAAATATCTCTAGAACGTACAAAGGAGTACACGAGGTATCTCTACAGCGTACAAAGGAGTACAGAAGGTATCTCTACAGCGCACAAAGGAGTACAGAAGGTATCTCTACAGCGCACAAAGGAGTACAGGAAATATCTCTAGAACGTACAAAGGAGTACAGAAGGTATCTCTACAGCGCACAAAGGAGTACAGAAGGTATCTCTACAGCGCACAAAGGAGTACAGAAGGTATCTCTACAGCGCACAAAGGAGTACAGAAGGTATCTCTACAGCGCACAAAGGAGTACAGGAAATATCTCTAGAACGTACAAAGGAGTACACGAGGTATCTCTACAGCGTACAAAAATAGTACAGAAGGTCTCTCTACAGCGCACAAAGGAGTACAGGAAATATCTCTAGAACGTACAAAGGAGTACACGAGGTATCTCTACAGCGTACAAAGGAGTACAGAAGGTATCTCTACAGCGCACAAAGGAGTACAGAAGGTATCTCTACAGCGCACAAAGGATCACAGAAGGTATCTCTACAGCGCACACAGGAGTACAGAAGGTATCTCTACAGCGCACAAAGGAGTACAGGAAATATCTCTAGAACGTACAAAGGAGTACACGAGGTATCTCTACAGCGTACAAAGGAGTACAGAAGGTATCTCTACAGCGCACAAAGGAGTACAGAAGGTATCTCTACAGCGCACAAAGGAGTACAGGAAATATCTCTAGAACGTACAAAGTAGTACAGAAGGTATCTCTACAGCGCACAAAGGAGTACAGAAGTTATCTCTACAGCGCACAAAGGAGTACAGAAGGTATCTCTACAGCGCACAAAGGAGTACAGAAGGTATCTCTACAGCGCACAAAGGAGTACAGGAAATATCTCTAGAACGTACAAAGGAGTACACGAGGTATCTCTACAGCGTACAAAGGAGTACAGAAGGTATCTCTACAGCGCACAAAGGAGTACAGAAGGTATCTCTACAGCGCACAAAGGAGTACAGGAAATATCTCTAGAACGTACAGAGGAGTCCAGAAGGTATCTCTACAGCGCACAAAGGAGTACAGAAGGTATCTCTACAGCGCACAAACGAGTAGAGAAGGTATCTCTACAGCGCACAAAGGAGTACAGAAGGTATCTCTACAGCGCACAAAGGAGTACAGGAAATATCTCTAGAACGTACAAAGGAGTACACGAGGTATCTCTACAGCGTACAAAGAAGTACAGAAGGTATAACTACAGTGCACAAAGGAGTACAGGAAATATCTCTAGAACGTACAAAGGAGTACACGAGGTACCTCTACAGCGTACAAAGGAGTACAGAAGGTATCTCTACAGCGCACAAAGGAGAACAGAAGGTATCTCTACAGCGCACAAAGGAGTACAGAAGGTATCTCTACAGCGCACAAAGGAGTACAGGAAATATCTCTAGAACGTACAAAGGAGTACACGAGGTATCTCTACAGCGTACAAAGGGGTACAGAAGGTATCTCTACAGCGCACAAAGGAGTACAGAAGGTATCTCTACAGCGCACAAAGGAGTACAGAAGGTATCTCTACAGCGCACAAAGGAGTACGGAAGGTATCTCTACAGCGCACAAAGGAGTACAGAAGGTATCTCTACAGCGCACAAAGGAGTACAGAAGGTATCTCTACAGCGCACAAAGGAGTACAGGAAATATCTCTAGAACGTACAAAGGAGTACACGAGGTATCTCTACAGCGTACAAAGGAGTACAGAAGGTATCTCTACAGCGCACAAAGGAGTACAGGAAATATCTCTAGAACGTACAAAAGAGTACATGAGGTATCTCTACAGCGTACAAAGGAGTACAGAAGGTATCTCTACAGCGCACAAAGGAGTACAGAAGGTATCTCTACAGCGCACAATGGAGTACAGAAGGTATCTCTACAGCGCACAAAGGAGTACAGAAGGTATCTCTACAGCGCACAAAGGAGTACAGAAGGTATCTCTACAGCGCACAACGGAGTACAGGAAATAACGCTAGAACGTACAAAGGAGTACACGAGGTATCTCTACAGCGTACAAAGGAGTACAGAAGGTATCTCTACAGCGCACAAAGGAGTACAGAAGGTATCTCTACAGCGCACAAAGGAGTACAGAAGGTATCTCTACAGCGCACAAAGGAGTACGGAAGGTATCTCTACAGCGCACAAAGGAGTACAGGAAATATCTCTAGAACGTACAAAGGAGTACACGAGGTATCTCTACAGCGTACAAAGGAGTACAGAAGGTATCTCTACAGCGCAAAAGGAGTACAGAAGGTATCTCTACAGCGCACAAAGGAGTACAGAAGGTATCTCTACAGCGCACAAAGGAGTACAGAAGGTATCTCTACAGCGCACAAAGGAGTACAGGAAATATCTCTAGAACGTGCAAAGGAGTACACGAGGTATCTCTACAGCGTACAAAGGAGTACAGAAGGTATCTCTACAGCGCACAAAGGAGTACAGAAGGTATCTCTACAGCGCACAAAGGAGTACAGAAGGTATCTCTACAGCGCACAAAGGAGTACAGAAGGTATCTCTACAGCGCACAAAGGAGTACAGAAGGTATCTCTAGAGCGCACAAAGGAGTACAGAAGGTATCTCTACAGCGCACAAAGGAGTACAGAAGGTATCTCTACAGCGCACAAAGGAGTATAGGAAATATCTCTAGAACGTACAAAGGAGTACACGAGGTATCTCTACAGCGTACAAAGGAGTACAGAAGGTATCTCTACAGCGCACAAAGGAGTACAGAAGGTATCTCTACAGCGCACAAAGGAGTACAGAAGGTATCTCTACAGCGCACAAAGGAGTACAGAAGGTATCTCTACAGCGCACAAAGGAGTACAAAAGGTATCTCTACAGCGCACAAAGGAGTACAGGAAATATCTCTAGAACGTACAAAGGAGTACACGAGGTATCTCTACAGCGTACAAAGGAGTACAGAAGGTATCTCTACAGCGCACAAAGGAGTACAGGAAATATCTCTAGAACGTACAAAAGAGTACATGAGGTATCTCTACAGCGTACAAAGGAGTACAGAAGGTATCTCTACAGCGCACAAAGGAGTACAGAAGGTATCTCTACAGCGCACAATGGAGTACAGAAGGTATCTCTACAGCGCACAAAGGAGTACAGAAGGTATCTCTACAGCGCACAAAGGAGTACAGAAGGTATCTCTACAGCGCACAACGGAGTACAGGAAATAACGCTAGAACGTACAAAGGAGTACACGAGGTATCTCTACAGCGTACAAAGGAGTACAGAAGGTATCTCTACAGCGCACAAAGGAGTACAGAAGGTATCTCTACAGCGCACAAAGGAGTACAGAAGGTATCTCTACAGCGCACAAAGGAGTACGGAAGGTATCTCTACAGCGCACAAAGGAGTACAGGAAATATCTCTAGAACGTACAAAGGAGTACACGAGGTATCTCTACAGCGTACAAAGGAGTACAGAAGGTATCTCTACAGCGCAAAAGGAGTACAGAAGGTATCTCTACAGCGCACAAAGGAGTACAGAAGGTATCTCTACAGCGCACAAAGGAGTACAGAAGGTATCTCTACAGCGCACAAAGGAGTACAGGAAATATCTCTAGAACGTGCAAAGGAGTACACGAGGTATCTCTACAGCGTACAAAGGAGTACAGAAGGTATCTCTACAGCGCACAAAGGAGTACAGAAGGTATCTCTACAGCGCACAAAGGAGTACAGAAGGTATCTCTACAGCGCACAAAGGAGTACAGAAGGTATCTCTACAGCGCACAAAGGAGTACAGAAGGTATCTCTAGAGCGCACAAAGGAGTACAGAAGGTATCTCTACAGCGCACAAAGGAGTACAGAAGGTATCTCTACAGCGCACAAAGGAGTATAGGAAATATCTCTAGAACGTACAAAGGAGTACACGAGGTATCTCTACAGCGTACAAAGGAGTACAGAAGGTATCTCTACAGCGCACAAAGGAGTACAGAAGGTATCTCTACAGCGCACAAAGGAGTACAGAAGGTATCTCTACAGCGCACAAAGGAGTACAGAAGGTATCTCTACAGCGCACAAAGGAGTACAAAAGGTATCTCTACAGCGCACAAAGGAGTACAGAAGGTATCTCTACAGCGCACAAAGGAGTACAGGAAATATCTCTAGAACGTACAAAGGAGTACACGAGGTATCTCTACAGCGTACAAAGGAGTACAGAAGGTATCTCTACAGCGCACAAAGGAGTACAGAAGGTATCTCGACAGCGCACAAAGGAGTACAGAAGGTATCTCTACAGCGCACAAAGGAGTTCAGAAGGTATCTCTACAGTGCACAAAGGAGTACAGGAAATATCTCTAGAACGTACAAAGGAGTACACGAGGTATCTCTACAGCGTACAGAGGAGTACAGAAGGTATCTCTACAGCGCACAAAGGAGTACAGAAGGTATCTCTACAGCGCACAAATGAGTACAGGAAATATCTCTAGAACGTACAAAGGAGTACAGAAGGTATCTCTACAGCGCACAAAGGAGTACAGAAGGTATCTCTACAGCGCACAAAGGAGTACAGAAGGCATCTCTACAGCGCACAAAGGAGTACAGAAGGTATCTCTACAGCGCACAAAGGAGTACAGGAAATATCTCTAGAACGTACAAAGGAGTACACGAGGTATCTCTACAGCGTACAAAGGAGTACAGAAGGTATCTCTACAGCGCACAAAGGAGTACAGAAGGTATCTCTACAGCGCACAAAGGAGTGCAGAAGGTATCTCTACAGCGCACAAAGGAGTACAGAAGGTATCTCTACAGCACACAAAGGAGTACAGAAGGTATCTCTACAGCGCACAAAGGAGTACAGGAAATATCTCTAGAACTTACAAAGGAGTACACGAGGTATCTCTACAGCGTACAAAGGAGTACAGAAGGTATCTTCACAGCGCACAAAGGAGTACAGAAGGTATCTCTACAGCGCACAAAGGAGTACAGGAAATATCTCTCTAGAACGTACAAAGGAGTACAGAAGGTATCTCTACAGCGCACAAAGGAGTACAGAAGGTATCTCTACAGCGCACAAAGGAGTACAGAAGGTATCTCTACAGCGCACAAAGGAGTACAGAAGGTATCTCTACAGCGCACAAAGGAGTACAGGAAATATCTCTAGAACGTACAGAGGAGTACACGAGGTATCTTTACAGCGTACAAAGGAGTACAGAAGGTATCTCTACAGCGCACAAAGGAGTACAGGAAATATCTCTAGAACGTACAAAGGAGTACACGAGGTATCTCTACAGCGTACAAAGGAGTACAGAAGGTATCTCTACAGCGCACAAAGGAGTACAGAAGGTATCTCTACAGCGCACAAAGGAGTATAGAAGGTATCTCTACAGCGCACAAAGGAGTACAGAAGGTATCTCTACAGCGCACAAAGGAGTACAGAAGGTATCTCTACAGCGCACAAAGGAGTACAGAAGGGATCTCTACAGCGCACAAAGGAGTACAGGAAATATCTCTAGAACGTACAAAGGAGTACACGAGGTATCTCTACAGCGTACAAAGGAGTACAGAAGGTATCTCTACAGCGCACAAAGGAGTACAGAAGGTATCTCTACAGCGCACAAAGGAGTACAGAAGGTATCTCTACAGCGCACAAAGGAGTACAGAAGGTATCTCTACAGCGCACAAAGGAGTACAGGAAATATCTCTAAAACGTACTAAGGAGTACACGAGGTATCTCTACAGCGTACAAAGGAGTACAAAAGGTATCTCTACAGCGCACAAAGGAGTACAGAAGGTATTTCTACAGCGCACAAAGGAGTACAGAAGGTATCTCTACAGCGCACAAAGGAGTAGAGAAGGTATCTCTACAGCGCACAAAGGAGTACAGAAGGTATCTCTACAGCGCACAAAGGAGTACAGGAAATATCTCTAGAACGTACAAAGCAGTACACGAGGTATCTCTGCAGCGTACAAAGGAGTACAGAAGGTCTCTCTACAGCGCACAAAGGAGTACAGAAGGTATCTTTACAGCGCACAAAGGAGCACAGGAAATTTCTCTAGAACGTACAAAGGAGTACAGAAGGTATCTCTACAGCGCACAAAGGAGTACAGAAGGTATCTCTACAGCGCACAAAGGAGTACAGAAGGTATCTCTACAGCACACAAAGGAGTACAGAAGGTATCTCTACAGCGCACAAAGGAGTATAGGAAATATCTCTAGAACGTACAAAGGAGTACACGAGGTATCTCTACAGCGTACAAAGGAGTACAGAAGGTATCTCTACAGCGCACAAAGGAGTACAGGAAATATCTCTAGAACGTTTAAAGGAGTACACGAGGTATCTCTACAGCGTACAAAGGAGTACAGAAGGTATCTCTACAGCGCACAAAGGAGTACAGAAGGTATCTCTACAGCGCACAAAGGTGTACAGAAGGTATCTCTACAGCGCACAAAGGAGTACAGAAGGTATCTCTACAGCGCACAAAGAAGTACAGGAAATATCTCTAGAACGTACAAAGGAGTACACGAGGTATCTCTACAGCGTACAAAGGAGTACAGAAGGTATCTCTAGAGCGCACAAAGGAGTACAGAAGGTATCTCTACAGCGCACAAAGGAGTACAGGAAATATCTCTAGAACGTACAAAGGAGTACAGAAGGTATCTCTACAGCGCACAAAGGAGTACAGAAGGTATCTCTACAGCGCACAAAGGAGTACAGAAGGTATCTCTACAGCGCACAAAGGAGTACAGAAGGTATCTCTACAGCGCACAAAGGAGTACAGGAAATATCTCTAGAACGTACAAAGGAGTACACGAGGTATCTCTACAGCGTACAAAGAAGTACAGAAGGTATCTCTACAGCGCACAAAGGAGTACAGAAGGTATCTCTACAGCGCACAAAGGAGTACAGGAAATATCTCTAGAACGTACAAAGGAGTACAGAAGGTATCTCTACAGCGCACAATGGAGTACAGAAGGTATCTCTACAGCGCACAAAGGAGTACTGAAGGTATCTCTACAGCGCACAAAGGAGTACAGGAAATATCTCTAGAACGTACAAAGGAGTACACGAGGTATCTCTACAGCGTACACAGGAGTACAGAAGGTATCTCTACAGCGCACAAAGGAGTACAGGAAATATCTCTAGAACGTACAAAGGAGTACACGAGGTATCTCTACAGCGTACAAAGGAGTACAGAAGGTATCTCTACAGCGCACAAAGGAGTACAGAAGGTATCTCTACAGCGCACAAAGGAGTACATAAGGTATCTCTACAGCGCACAAAGGAGTACAGGAAATATCTCTAGAACGTACAAAGGAGTACACGAGGTATCTCTACAGCGTACAAAGGAGTACAGAAGGTATCTCTACAGCGCACAAAGGAGTACAGGAAATATCTCTAGAACGTACAAAGGAGTACACGAGGTATCTCTACAGCGTACAAAGGAGTACAGAAGGTATCTCTACAGCGCACAAAGGAGAACAGAAGGTATCTCTACAGCGCACAAAGGAGTACAGAAGGAATCTCTACAGCGCACGAAGGAGTACAGGAAATATCTCTAGAACGTACAAAGGAGTACACGAGGTATCTCTACAGCGTACAAAGGAGTACAGAAGGTATCTCTACAGCGCACAAAGGAGAACAGAAGGTATCTCTACAGCGCACAAAGGAGTACAGAAGGTATCTCTACAGCGCACAAAGGAGTACAGAAGGTATCTCTACAGCGCACAAAGGAGTACAGAAGGTATCTCTACAGCGCACAAAGGAGTACAGAAGGTATCTCTACAGCGCACAAAGGAGTACAGAAGGTATCTCTACAGCGCACAAAGGAGTACAGGAAATATCTCTAGAACGTACAAAGGAGTTTACGAGGTATCTCTACAGCGTACAAAGGAGTACAGAAGGTATCTCTACAGCGCACAAAGAAGTACAGAAGGTATCTCTACAGCGCACAAAGGAGTACAGAAGGTATCTCTACAGCGCACAAAGGAGTACAGAAAGTATCTCTACAGCGCACAAAGGAGTACAGGAAATATCTCTAGAACGTACAAAGGAGTACACGAGGTATCTCTACAGCGTACAAAGGAGTACAGAAGGTATCTCTACAGCGCACAAAGGAGTACAGAAGGTATCTCTACAGCGCACAAAGGAGTACAGAAGGTATCTCTACAGCGCACAAAGGAGTACAGAAGGTATCTCTACAGCGCACAAAGGAGTACAGAAGGTATCTCTACAGCGCACAAAGGAGTACAGAAGGTATCTCTACAGCGCACAAAGGATTACAGAAGGTATCTCTACAGCGCACAAAGGAGTACAGGAAATATCTCTAGAACGTACAAAGGAGTACACGAGGTATCTCTACAGCGTACAAAGGAGTACAGAAGGTATCTCTAGAGCGCACAAAGGAGTACAGAAGGTATCTCTACAGCGCACAAAGGAGTACAGAACGTATCTCAACAGCGCACAAAGGAGTACAGAAGGTATCTCTACAGCGCACAAAGGAGTACAGGAAATATCTCTAGAACGTACAAAGGAGTACACGAGGTATCTCTACAGCGTACAAAGGAGTACAGAAGGTATCTCTACAGCGCACAAAAGAGTACAGAAGGTATCTCTACAGCGCACAAAGGAGTACAGAAGGTATCTCTACAGCGCACAAAGGAGTACAGAAGGTATCTCTACAGCGCACAAAGGAGTACAGAAGGTATCTCTACAGCGCACAAAGGAGTACAGAAGGTATCTCTACAGCGCACAAAGGAGTACAGAAGGTATCTCTACAGCGCACAAAGGAGTACAGAAGGTATCTCTACAGCGCACAAAGGAGTACAGGAAATATCTCTAGAACGTATAAAGGAGTACACGAGGTATCTCTACAGCGTACAAAGGAGTACAGAAGGTATCTCTACAGCGCACAAAGGAGTACAGAAGGTATCTCTACAGCGCACAAAGGAGTACAGAAGGTATCTCTACAGCGCACAAAGGAGTACAGAAGGTATCTCTACAGCGCACAAAGGAGTACAGAAGGTATCTCTACAGCGCACAAAGGAGTATAGAAGGTATCTCTACAGCGCACAAAGGAGTACAGAAGGTATCTCTCCAGCGCACAAAGGAGTACAGAAGGTATCTCTACAGCGCACAAAGGAGTACAGAAGGTATCGCTACAGCGCACAAAGGAGTACAGGAAATATCTCTAGAACGTACAAAGGAGTACACGAGGTATCTCTACAGCGTACAAAGGAGTACAGGAGGTATCCCTACAGCGCAAAAAGGAGTACAGAAGGTATCTCTACAGCGCACAAAGGAGTACAGGAAATATCTCTAGAACGTACAAAGGAGTACACGAGGTATCTCTACAGCGTACAAAGGAGTACAGAAGGTATCTCTACAGCGCACAAAGGAGTACAGAAGGTATCTCTACAGCGCACAAAGGAGTACAGGAAATATCTCTAGAACGTACAAAGGAGTACAGAAGGTATCTCTACAGCGCACAGAGGAGTACAGAAGGTATCTCTACAGCGCACAAAGGAGTACAGAAGGTATCTCTACATCGCACAAAGGAGTACAGAAGGTCTCTCCACAGCGCACAAAGGAGTACAGGAAATATCTCGAACGTACAAAGGAGTACACGAGGTATCTCTACAGCGTACAAAGGAGTACAGAAGGTATCTCTACAGCGCACAAAGGAGTACAGAAGGTATCTGTACAGCGCTCAAAGGAGTACAGAAGGTATCTCTATAGCGCACAAAGGATTACAGAAGGTATCTCTACAGCGCACAAAGGAGTACAGAAGGTATCTCTACAGCGCACAAAGGAGTACAGGAAATATCTCTAGAACGTACAAAAGAGTACACGAGGTATCTCTACAGCGTACAAAGGAGTACAGAAGGTATCTCTACAGCGCACAAAGGAGTACAGAAGGTATCTCTACAGCGCACAAAGGAGTACAGGAAATATCTCTAGAACATACAAAGGAGTACAGAAGGTATCTCTACAGCGCACAAAGGAGTACAGAAGGTATCTCTACAGCGCACAAAGGAGTACAGAAGGTATCTCTACAGCGCACAAAGGAGTACAGAAGGTATCTCTACAGCGCACAAAGGAGTACAGGAAATATCTCTAGAACGTACAAAGGAGTACACGAGGTATCTCTACAGCGTACAGAGGAGTACAGAAGGTATCTCTACAGCGCACAAAGGAGTAGAGGAAATATCTCTAGAACGTACAAAGAAGTACACGAGGTATCTCTACAGCGTTCAAAGGAGTACAGAAGGTATCTCTACAGCGCACAAAGGAGTACAGAAGGTATCTCTACAGCGCACAAAGGAATACAGAAGGTATCTCTACAGCGCACAAAGGAGTACAGAAGGTATCTCTACAGCGCACAAAGGAGTACAGGAAATATCTCTAGAACGTACAAAGGAGTACACGAGGTATCTCTACAGCGTACAAAGGAGTACAGAAGGTATCTCTACAGCGCACAAAGGAGTACAGAAGGTATCTCTACAGCGCACAAAGGAGTACAGAAGGTATCTCTACAGCGCACAAAGGAGTACAGAAGGTATCTCTACAGCGCACAAAGGAGTACAGGAAATATCTCTAGAACGTACAAAGGAGTACACGAGGTATCTCTACAGCGTACAAAGGAGTACAGAAGGTATCTCTACAGCGCACAAAGGAGTACAGATGGTATCTCTACAGCGCACAAAGGAGTACAGAAGGTATCTCTACAGCGCACAAAGGAGTACAGAAGGTATCTCTACAGCGCACAAAGGAGTACAGAAGGAATCTCTACAGCGCACAAAGGAGTACAGAAGGTATCTCTACAGCGCACAAAGGAGTACAGAAGGTATCTCTACAGCGCACAAAGGAGTACAGGAAATATCTCTAGAACGTACAAAGGAGTACACGAGGTATCTCTACAGCGTACAAAGGAGTACAGAAGGTATCTCTACAGCACACAAAGGAGTACAAAAGGTATCTCTACAGCGCACAAAGGAGTAAAGAAGGTATCTCTACAGCGCACAAAGGAGTACAGAAGGTATCTCTACAGCCCACAAAGGAGTACAGAAGGTATCTCTACAGCGCACAAAGGAGTACAGAAGGTATCTCTACAGCGCACAAAGGAGTACAGAAGGTATCTCTACAGCGCACAAAGGAGTACAGAAGGTATCTCTACAGCGCACAAAGGAGTACAGAAGGTATCTCTACAGCGCACAAAGGAGTACAGGGAATATCTCTAGAACGAACAAAGGAGTACACGAGGTATCTCTACAGCGTACAAAGAAGTACAGAAGGTATCTCTACAGCGCACAAAGGAGTACAGAAGGTATCTCTACAGCGCACAAAGGAGTACAGAAGGTATCTCTACAGCGCACAAAGGAGTACGGAAGGTATCTCTACAGCGCACAATGGAGTTCAGGAAATATCTCTAGAACGTACAAAGGAGTACACGAGGTATCTCTACAACGTACAAAGAAGTACAGAAGGTATCTCTACAGCGCACAAAGGAGTACAGAAGGTATCTCTACAGCGCACAAAGGAGTACAGAAGGGATCTCTTCAGCGCACAAAGGAGTACAGAAGGTATCTCTACAGCGCACAAAGGAGTACAGAAGGTATCTCTACAGCGCACAAAGGAGTTCAGAAGGTATCTCTACAGCGCACAAAGAAGTACAGAAGGTATCTCTACAGCGCACAAAGGAGGACAGAAGGTATCTCTACAGCGCACAAAGGAGTACAGAAGGTATCTCTACAGCGCACATAGGAGTACAGGAAATATCTCTAGAACGTACAAAGGAGTACACGAGGTATCTCTACAGCGTACAAAGGAGTACAGAAGGTATCTCTACAGCGCACAAAGGAGTACAGAAGGTATCTCTACAGCGCACAAAGGAGTACAGAAGGTATCTCTACAGCGCACAAAGGTGTACAGAAGGTATCTCTACAGCGCACAAAGGAGAACAGAAGGTATCTCTACAGCGCACAAAGGAGTACAGAAGGTATCTCTACAGCGCACAAAGGAGTACAGAAAATATCTCTAGAACGTACAAAGGAGTACAGAAGGTATCTCTACAGCGCACAAAGGAGTACAGAAGGTATCTCTACAGCGCACAAAGGAGTACAGAAGGTATCTCTGCAGCGCACAAAGGAGTACAGGAAATATCTCTACAGCGCACAAAGGAGTACAGAAGGTATCTCTACAGCGCACAAAGGAGTACAGAAGGTATCTCTACAGCGCACAAAGGAGTACAGGAAATATCTCTAGAACGTACAAAGGAGTACACGAGGTATCTCTACAGCGTACAAAGGAGTACAGAAGGTATCTCTACAGCGCACAAAGGAGTACAGAAGGTATCTCTACAGCGCACAAAGGAGTACAGAAGGTATCTCTACAGCGCACAAAGGAGTACAGAAGGTATCTCTACAGCGCACAAAGGAGTACAGGAAATATCTCTAAAACGTACAAAGGAGTACACGAGGTATCTCTACAGCGTACAAAGGAGTACAGAAGGTATCTCTACAGCGCACAAAGGAGTACAGGAGGTATCTCTACAGCGCACAAAGGAGTACAGAAGGTATCTCTACAGCGCACAAAGGAGTACAGAAGGTATCTCTACAGCGCACAAAGGAGTACAGAAGGTATCTCTACAGCGCACATAGGAGTACAGAAGGTATCTCTACAGCGCACAAAGGAGTACAGATGGTATCTCTACAGCGCACAAAGGAGTACAGAAGGTATCTCTACAGCGCACAAAGGAGTACAGAAGGTATCTCTACAGCGCACAAAGGAGTACAGAAGGTATCTCTACAGCGCACAAAGGTGTACAGAAGGTATCTCTACAGCGCACAAAGGAGTACAGAAGGTATCTCTACAGCGCACAAAGGAGTACAGAAGGAATCTCTACAGCGCACAAAGGAGTACAGAAGGTATCTCTACAGCGCACAAAGGAGTACAGAAGGTATCTCTACAGCGCACAAAGGAGTACAGGAAATATCTCTAGAACGTACAAAGGAGTACACGAGGTATCTCTACAGCGTACAAAGGAGTACAGAAGGTATCTCTACAGCGCACAAAGGAGTACAAAAGGTATCTCTACAGCGCACAAAGGAGTAAAGAAGGTATCTCTACAGCGCACAAAGGAGTACAGAAGGTATCTCTACAGCCCACAAAGGAGTACAGAAGGTATCTCTACAGCGCACAAAGGAGTACAGAAGGTATCTCTACAGCGCACAAAGGAGTACAGAAGGTATCTCTACAGCGCACAAAGGAGTACAGAAGGTATCTCTACAGCGCACAAAGGAGTACAGAAGGTATCTCTACAGCGCACAAAGGAGTACAGGGAATATCTCTAGAACGAACAAAGGAGTACACGAGGTATCTCTACAGCGTACAAAGAAGTACAGAAGGTATCTCTACAGCGCACAAAGGAGTACAGAAGGTATCTCTACAGCGCACAAAGGAGAACAGAAGGTATCTCTACAGCGCACAAAGGAGTACGGAAGGTATCTCTACAGCGCACAATGGAGTTCAGGAAATATCTCTAGAACGTACAAAGGAGTACACGAGGTATCTCTACAACGTACAAAGAAGTACAGAAGGTATCTCTACAGCGCACAAAGGAGTACAGAAGGTATCTCTACAGCGCACAAAGGAGTACAGAAGGGATCTCTTCAGCGCACAAAGGAGTACAGAAGGTATCTCTACAGCGCACAAAGGAGTACAGAAGGTATCTCTACAGCGCACAAAGGAGTACAGAAGGTATCTCTACAGCGCACAAAGAAGTACAGAAGGTATCTCTACAGCGCACAAAGGAGTACAGAAGGTATCTCTACAGCGCACAAAGGAGTACAGAAGGTATCTCTACAGCGCACATAGGAGTACAGGAAATATCTCTAGAACGTACAAAGGAGTACACGAGGTATCTCTACAGCGTACAAAGGAGTACAGAAGGTATCTCTACAGCGCACAAAGGAGTACAGAAGGTATCTCTACAGCGCACAAAGGAGTACAGAAGGTATCTCTACAGCGCACAAAGGTGTACAGAAGGTATCTCTACAGCGCACAAAGGAGTACAGAAGGTATCTCTACAGCGCACAAAGGAGTACAGAAGGTATCTCTACAGCGCACAAAGGAGTACAGAAAATATCTCTAGAACGTACAAAGGAGTACAGAAGGTATCTCTACAGCGCACAAAGGAGTACAGAAGGTATCTCTACAGCGCACAAAGGAGTACAGTAGGTATCTCTACAGCGCACAAAGGAGTACAGGAAATATCTCTACAGCGCACAAAGGAGTACAGAAGGTATCTCTACAGCGCACAAAGGAGTACAGAAGGTATCTCTACAGCGCAAAAAGGAGTACAGGAAATATCTCTAGAACGTACAAAGGAGTACACGAGGTATCTCTACAGCGTACAAAGGAGTACAGAAGGTATCTCTACAGCGCACAAAGGAGTACAGAAGGTATCTCTACAGCGCACAAAGGAGTACAGAAGGTATCTCTACAGCGCACAAAGGAGTACAGAAGGTATCTCTACAGCGCACAAAGGAGTACAGGAAATATCTCTAAAACGTACAAAGGAGTACACGAGGTATCTCTACAGCGTACAAAGGAGTACAGAAGGTATCTCTACAGCGCACAAAGGAGTACAGGAGGTATCTCTACAGCGCACAAAGGAGTACAGAAGGTATCTCTACAGCGCACAAAGGAGTACAGAAGGTATCTCTACAGCGCACAAAGGAGTCCAGAAGGTATCTCTACAGCGCACAAAGGAGTACAGAAGGTATCTCTACAGCGCACAAAGGAGTACAGGAAATATCTCTAGAACGTACAAAGGAGTACACGAGGTATCTCTACAGCGTACAAAGGAGTACAGAAGGTATCTCTACAGCGCACAAAGGAGTACAGAAGGTATCTCTACAGCACACAAAGGAGTACAGAAGGTATCTCTACAGCGCACAAAGGAGTACAGAAGGTATCTCTACAGCGCACAAAGGAGTACAGGAAATATCTCTAGAATGTACAAAGGAGTACACGAGGTATCTCTACAGCGTACAAAGGAGTACAGAAGGTATCTCTACAGCGCACAAAGGAGTACAGAAGGTATCTCTACAGCGCACAAAGGAGTACAGGGAATATCTCTAGAACGTACAAAGGAGTACACGAGGTATCTCTACAGCGTACAAAGGAGTACAGAAGGTATCTCTACAGCGCACAAAGGAGTACAGAAGGTATCTCTACAGCGCACAAAGGAGTACAGGAAATATCTCTAGAACGTACAAAGGAGTACACGAGGTATCTCTACAGCGTACAAATGAGTACAGAAGGTATCTCTACAGCGCACAAAGGAGTACAGAAGGTATCTCTACAGCGCACAAAGGAGTACAGAAGGTATCTCTACAGCGCACAAAGGAGTACAGGGAATATCTCTAGAACGCACAAAGGAGTACACGAGGTATCTCTACAGCGTACAAAGGAGTACAGAAGGTATCTCTACAGCGCACAAAGGAGTACAGAAGGTATCTCTACAGCGCACAAAGGAGTACAGAAGGTATCTCTACAGCGCACAAAGGAGTACAGAACGTATCTCTACAGCGCACAAAGGAGTACAGAAGGTATCTCTACAGCGCACAAAGGAGTACAGGAAATATCTCTAGAACGTACAAAGGAGTACACGAGGTATCTCTACAGCGTACAAAGGAGTACAGAAGGTATCTCTACAGCGCACAAAGGAGTACAGAAGGTATCTCTACAGCGCACAAAGGAGTGCAGAAGGTATCTCTACAGCGCACAAAGGAGTACAGAAGGTATCTCTACAGCGCACAAAGGAGTACAGAAGGTATCTCTACAGCGCACAAAGGAGTACAGAAGGTATCTCTACAGCGCACAAAGGAGTACAGAAGGTATCTCTACAGCGCACAAAGGAGTACAGGAAATATCTCTAGAACGTATAAAGGAGTTCACGAGGTATCTCTACAGCGTACAAAGGAGTACAGAAGGTATCTCTACAGCGCACAAAGGAGTACAGAAGGTATCTCTACAGCGCACAAAGGAGTACAGAAGGTATCTCTACAGCGCACAAAGGAGTACAGAAGGTATCTCTACAGCGCACAAAGGAGTACAGGAAATTTCTCTAGAACGTACAAAGGAGTACACGAGGTATCTCTACAGCGTACAAAGGAGTACAGAAGGTATCTCTACAGCGCACAAAGGAGTACAGAAGGTATCTCTACAGCGCACAAAGGAGTACAGAAGGTATCTCTACAGCGCACAAAGAAGTACAGAAGGTATCTCTACAGCGCACAAAGGAGTACAGACGGTATCTCTCCAGCGCACAAAGGAGTACAGAAGGTATCTCTACAGCGCACAAAGGAGTACAGAAGGTATCTCTACAGCGCACAAAGGAGTACAGGAAATATCTCTAGAACGTACAAAGGAGTACACGAGGTATCTCTACAGCGTACAAAGGAGTACAGGAGGTACCCCTACAGCGCACAAAGGAGTACAGAAGGTATCTCTACAGCGCACAAAGGAGTACAGGAAATATCTCTAGAACGTACAAAGGAGTACACGAGGTATCTCTACAGAGTACAAAGGAGTACAGAAGGTATCTCTACAGCGCACAAAGGAGTACAGAAGGTATCTCTACACCGCACAAAGGAGTACAGGAAATATCTCTAGAACGTACAAAGGAGTACAGAAGGTATCTCTACAGCGCACAAAGGAGTACAGAAGGTATCTCTACAGCGCACAAAGGAGTACAGAAGGTATCTCTACAGCGCACATAGGAGTACAGGAAATATCTCTAGAACGTACAAAGGAGTACACGAGGTATCTCTACAGCGTACAAAGGAGTACAGAAGGTATCTCTACAGCGCACAAAGGAGTACAGAAGGTATCTCTACAGCGCACAAAGGAGTACAGAAGGTATCTCTACAGCGCACAAAGGTGTACAGAAGGTATCTCTACAGCGCACAAAGGAGTACAGAAGGTATCTCTACAGCGCACAAAGGAGTACAGAAGGTATCTCTACAGCGCACAAAGGAGTACAGAAAATATCTCTAGAACGTACAAAGGAGTACAGAAGGTATCTCTACAGCGCACAAAGGAGTACAGAAGGTATCTCTACAGCGCACAAAGGAGTACAGAAGGTATCTCTACAGCGCACAAAGGAGTACAGGAAATATCTCTACAGCGCACAAAGGAGTACAGAAGGTATCTCTACAGCGCACAAAGGAGTACAGAAGGTATCTCTACAGCGCACAAAGGAGTACAGGAAATATCTCTAGAACGTACAAAGGAGTACACGAGGTATCTCTACAGCGTACAAAGGAGTACAGAAGGTATCTCTACAGCGCACAAAGGAGTACAGAAGGTATCTCTACAGCGCACAAAGGAGTACAGAAGGTATCTCTACAGCGCACAAAGGAGTACAGAAGGTATCTCTACAGCGCACAAAGGAGTACAGGAAATATCTCTAAAACGTACAAAGGAGTACACGAGGTATCTCTACAGCGTACAAAGGAGTACAGAAGGTATCTCTACAGCGCACAAAGGAGTACAGGAGGTATCTCTACAGCGCACAAAGGAGTACAGAAGGTATCTCTACAGCGCACAAAGGAGTACAGAAGGTATCTCTACAGCGCACAAAGGAGTCCAGAAGGTATCTCTACAGCGCACAAAGGAGTACAGAAGGTATCTCTACAGCGCACAAAGGAGTACAGGAAATATCTCTAGAACGTACAAAGGAGTACACGAGGTATCTCTACAGCGTACAAAGGAGTACAGAAGGTATCTCTACAGCGCACAAAGGAGTACAGAAGGTATCTCTACAGCACACAAAGGAGTACAGAAGGTATCTCTACAGCGCACAAAGGAGTACAGAAGGTATCTCTACAGCGCACAAAGGAGTACAGGAAATATCTCTAGAATGTACAAAGGATTACACGAGGTATCTCTACAGCGTACAAAGGAGTACAGAAGGTATCTCTACAGCGCACAAAGGAGTACAGAAGGTATCTCTACAGCGCACAAAGGAGTACAGGGAATATATCTAGAACGTACAAAGGAGTACACGAGGTATCTCTACAGCGTACAAAGGAGTACAGAAGGTATCTCTACAGCGCACAAAGGAGTACAGAAGGTATCTCTACAGCGCACAAAGGAGTACAGGAAATATCTCTAGAACGTACAAAGGAGTACACGAGGTATCTCTACAGCGTACAAATGAGTACAGAAGGTATCTCTACAGCGCACAAAGGAGTACAGAAGGTATCTCTACAGCGCACAAAGGAGTACAGAAGGTATCTCTACAGCGCACAAAGGAGTACAGGGAATATCTCTAGAACGCACAAAGGAGTACACGAGGTATCTCTACAGCGTACAAAGGAGTACAGAAGGTATCTCTACAGCGCACAAAGGAGTACAGAAGGTATCTCTACAGCGCACAAAGGAGTACAGAAGGTATCTCTACAGCGCACAAAGGAGTACAGAACGTATCTCTACAGCGCACAAAGGAGTACAGAAGGTATCTCTACAGCGCACAAAGGAGTACAGGAAATATCTCTAGAACGTACAAAGGAGTACACGAGGTATCTCTACAGCGTACAAAGGAGTACAGAAGGTATCTCTACAGCGCACAAAGGAGTACAGAAGGTATCTCTACAGCGCACAAAGGAGTACAGAAGGTATCTCTACAGCGCACAAAGGAGTACAGAAGGTATCTCTACAGCGCACAAAGGAGTACAGAAGGTATCTCTACAGCGCACAAAGGAGTACAGAAGGTATCTCTACAGCGCACAAAGGAGTACAGAAGGTATCTCTACAGCGCACAAAGGAGTACAGGAAATATC
Source organism: Morinoia aosen (assembly GCA_030386875.1). Classification (NCBI taxonomy): domain Eukaryota; kingdom Metazoa; phylum Arthropoda; class Malacostraca; order Amphipoda; family Talitridae; genus Morinoia; species Morinoia aosen. Next base: position 12,880,514 of record JASJYW010000027.1, read on the forward strand.
TCTAGAACGTATAAAGGAGTACACGAGGTATCTCTACAGCGTACAAAGGAGTACAGAAGGTATCTCTACAGCGCACAAAGGAGTACAGAAGGTATCTCTACAGCGCACAAAGGAGTACAGAAGGTATCTCTACAGCGCACAAAGGAGTACAGAAGGTATCTCTACAGCGCACAAAGGAGTACAGGAAATTTCTCTAGAACGTACAAAGGAGTACACGAGGTATCTCTACAGCGTACAAAGGAGTACAGAAGGTATCTCTACAGCGCACAAAGGAGTACAGAAGGTATCTCTACAGCGCACAAAGGAGTACAGAAGGTATCTCTACAGCGCACAAAGAAGTACAGAAGGTATCTCTACAGCGCACAAAGGAGTACAGAAGGTATCTCTCCAGCGCACAAAGGAGTACAGAAGGTATCTCTACAGCGCACAAAGGAGTACAGAAGGTATCTCTACAGCGCACAAAGGAGTACAGGAAATATCTCTAGAACGTACAAAGGAGTACACGAGGTATCTCTACAGCGTACAAAGGAGTACAGGAGGTACCCCTACAGCGCACAAAGGAGTACAGAAGGTATCTCTACAGCGCACAAAGGAGTACAGGAAATATCTCTAGAACGTACAAAGGAGTACACGAGGTATCTCTACAGCGTACAAAGGAGTACAGAAGGTATCTCTACAGCGCACAAAGGAGTACAGAAGGTATCTCTACACCGCACAAAGGAGTACAGGAAATATCTCTAGAACGTACAAAGGAGTACAGAAGGTATCTCTACAGCGCACAAAGGAGTACAGAAGGTATCTCTACAGCGCACAAAGGAGTACAGAAGGTATCTCTACAGCGCACAAAGGAGTACAGAAGGTCTCTCCACAGCGCACAAAGGAGTACAGGAAATATCTCTAGAACGTACAAAGGAGTACACGAGGTATCTCTACAGCGTACAAAGGAGTACAGAAGGTATCTCTACAGCGCACAAAGGAGTACAGAAGGTATCTGTACAGCGCACAAAGGAGTACAGAAGGTATCTCTACAGCGCACAAAGGATTACAGAAGGTATCTCTACAGCGCACAAAGGAGTACAGAAGGTATCTCTACAGCGCACAAAGGAGTACAGGAAATATCTCTAGAACGTACAAAAGAGTACACGAGGTATCTCTACAGCGTACAAAGGAGTACAGAAGGTATCTCTACAGCGCACAAAGGAGTACAGAAGGTATCTCTACAGCGCACAAAGGAGTACAGGAAATATCTCTAGAACGTACAAAGGAGTACAGAAGGTATCTCTACAGCGCACAAAGGAGTACAGAAGGTATCTCTACAGCGCACAAAGGAGTACAGGAAATATCTCTAGAACGTACAAAGGAGTACACGAGGTATCTCTACAGCGTACAAAGGAGTACAGAAGGTATCTCTACAGCGCACAAAGGAGTACAGAAGGTATCTCTACAGCGCACAAAGGAGTAAAGAAGGTATCTCTACAGCGCACAAAGGAGGACAGAAGGTATCTCTACAGCGCACAAAGGAGTACAGAAGGTATCTCTACAGCGCACAAAGGAGTACAGAAGGTATCTCTACAGCGCACAAAGGAGTACAGAAGGTATCTCTACAGCGCACAAAGGAGTACAGAAGGTATCTCTACAGCGCACAAAGGAGTACAGAAGGTATCTCTTCAGCGCACAAAGGAGTACAGAAGGTATCTCTTCAGCGCACAAAGGAGTACAGAAGGTATCTCTACAGCGCACAAAGGAGTACAGGAAATATCTCTAGAACGTACAAAGGAGTACACGAGGTATCTCTACAGCGTACAAAGGAGTTCAGAAGGTATCTCTACAGCGCACAAAGGAGTACAGAAGGTATCTCTACAGCAAACAAAGGAGTACAGAAGGTATCTCTACAGCGCACAAAGGAGTACAGAAGGTATCTCTACAGCGCACAAAGGAGTACAGAAGGTATCTCTACAGCGCACAAAGGAGTACAGGAAATATCTCTAGAACGTACAAAGGAGTTCACGAGGTATCTCTACAGCGTACAAAGGAGTACAGAAGGTATCTCTACAGCGCACAAAGGAGTAATGAAGGTATCTCTAACACGCACAAAGGAGTACAGAAGGTGTCTCTACAGCGCACAAAGGAGTACAGAAGGTATCTCTACAGCGCACAAAGGAGTACAGAAGGTATCTCTACAGCGCACAAAGGAGTACAGAAGGTATCTCTACAGCGCACAAAGGAGTACAGGAAATATCTCTAGAACGTACAAAGGAGTACACGAGGTATCTCTACAGCGTACAAAGGAGTACAGAAGGTATCTCTACATCGCAAAAGGAGTACAGAAGGTATCTCTACAGCGTACAAAGGAGTACAGAAGGTATCTCTACAGCGCACAAAGGAGTACAGAAGGTATCTCTACAGCGCACAAAGGAGTACAGGAAATATCTCTAGAACGTGCAAAGGAGTACACGAGGTATCTCTACAGCGTACAAAGGAGTACAGAAGGTATCTCTACAGCGCACAAAGGAGTACACAAGGTATCTCTACAGCGCACAAAGGAGTACAGAAGGTATCTCTACAGCGCACAAAGAAGTACAGAAGGTATCTCTACAGCGCACAAAGGAGTACAGAAGGTATCTCTACAGCGCACAAAGGAGTACAGAAGGTATCTCTACAGCGCACAAAGGAGTACAGAAGGTATCTCTACAGCGCACAAAGGAGTACAGGAAATATCTCTAGAACGTACAAAGGAGTACACGAGGTATCTCTACAGCGTACAAAGGAGAACAGAAGGTATCTCTACAGCGCACAAAAGAGTACAGAAGGTATCTCTACAGCGCACAAAGGAGTACAGAAGGTATCTCTACAGCGCACAAAGAAGTACAGAAGGTATCTCTACAGCGCACAAAGGAGTACAAAAGGTATCTCTACAGCGCACAAAGGAGTACAGAAGGTATCTCTACAGCGCACAAAGGAGTTCAGGAAATATCTCTAGAACGTACAAAGGAGTACACGAGGTATCTCTACAGCGTACAAAGGAGTACAGAAGGTATCTCTACAGCGCACAAAGGAGTACAGAAGGTATCTCTACAGCGCACAAAGGAGTACAGAAGGTATCTCTACAGCGCACAAAGGAGTTCGGAAGGTATCTCTACAGCGCACAAAGGAGTACAGGAAATATCTCTAGAACGTACAAAGGAGTACACGAGGTATCTCTACAGCGTACAGAGGAGTACAGAAGGTATCTCTACAGCGCACAAAGGAGTACAGAAGGTATCTCTACAGCGCACAAAGGAGTACAGGAAATATCTCTAGAACGTACAAAGGAGTACAGAAGGTATCTCTACAGCGCACAAAGGAGAACAGAAGGTATCTCTACAGCGCACAAAGGAGTACAGAAGGTATCTCTACAGCGCACAAAGGAGTACAGAAGGTATCTCTACAGCGAACAAAGGAGTACAGGAAATTTCTCTAGAACGTACAAAGGAGTACACGAGGTATCTCTACAGCGTACAAAGGAGTACAGAAGGTATCTCTACAGCGCACAAAGGAGTACAGAAGGTATCTCTACAGCGCACAAAGGAGTACAGAAGGTATCTCTACAGCGCACAAAGGAGTACAGAAGGTATCTCTACAGCGCACAAAGGAGTACAGAAGGTATCTCTCCAGCGCACAAAGGAGTACAGAAGGTATCTCTACAGCGCACAAAGGAGTTCAGAAGGTATCTCTACAGCGCACAAAGGAGTACAGGAAATATCTCTAGAACGTACAAAGGAGTACACGAGGTATCTCTACAGCGTACAAAGGAGTACAGGAGGTACCCCTACAGCGCACAAAGGAGTACAGAAGGTATCTCTACAGCGCACAAAGGAGTACAGGAAATATCTCTAGAACGTACAAAGGAGTACACGAGGTATCTCTACAGCGTACAAAGGAGTACAGAAGGTATCTCTACAGAGCACAAAGGAGTACAGAAGGTATCTCTACACCGCACAAAGGAGTACAGGAAATATCTCTAGAACGTACAAAGGAGTACAGAAGGTATCTCTACAGCGCACAAAGGAGTACAGAAGGTATCTCTACAGCGCACAAAGGAGTACAGAAGGTATCTCTACAGCGCAAAAAGGAGTACAGAAGGTCTCTCCACAGCGCACAAAGGAGTACAGGAAATATCTCTAGAACGTACAAAGGAGTACACGAGGTATCTCTACAGCGTACAAAGGAGTACAGAAGGTATCTCTACAGCGCACAAAGGAGTACAGAAGGTATCTGTACAGCGCACAAAGGAGTACAGAAGGTATCTCTACAGCGCACAAAGGATTACAGAAGGTATCTCTACAGCGCACAAAGGAGTACAGAAGGTATCTCTACAGCGCACAAAGGAGTACAGGAAATATCTCTAGAACGTACAAAAGAGTACACGAGGTATCTCTACAGCGTACAAAGGAGTACAGAAGGTATCTCTACAGCGCACAAAGGAGTACAGAAGGTATCTCTACAGCGCACAAAGGAGTACAGGAAATATCTCTAGAACGTACAAAGGAGTACAGAAGGTATCTCTACAGCGCACAAAGGAGTACAGAAGGTATCTCTACAGCGCACAAAGGAGTACAGGAAATATCTCTAGAACGTACAAAGGAGTACACGAGGTATCTCTACAGCGTACAAAGGAGTACAGAAGGTATCTCTACAGCGCAAAAAGGAGTACAGGAAATATCTCTAGAACGTACAAAGAAGTATACGAGGTATCTCTACAGCGTACAAAGGAGTACAGAAGGTATCTCTACAGCGCACAAAGGAGTACAGAAGGTATCTCTACAGCGCACAAAGGAGTACAGAAGGTATCTCTACAGCGCACAAAGGAGTACAGAAGGTATCTCTACAGCGCACAAAGGAGTACAGGAAATATCTCTAGAACGTACAAAGGAGTACACGAGGTATCTCTACAGCGTACAAAGGAGTACAGAAGGTATCTCTACAGCGCACAAAGGAGTACAGAAGGTATCTCTACAGCGCACAAAGGAGTAAAGAATGTATCTCTACAGCGCACAAAGGAGGACAGAAGGTATCTCTACAGCGCACAAAGGAGTACAGAAGGTATCTCTACAGCGCACAAAGGAGTACAGAAGGTATCTCTACAGCGCACAAAGGAGTACAGAAGGTATCTCTACAGCGCACAAAGGAGTACAGAAGGTATCTCTACAGCGCACAAAGGAGTACAGAAGGTATCTCTTCAGCGCACAAAGGAGTACAGAAGGTATCTCTTCAGCGCACAAAGGAGTACAGAAGGTATCTCTACAGCGCACAAAGGAGTACAGGAAATATCTCTAGAACGTACAAAGGAGTACACGAGGTATCTCTACAGCGTACAAAGGAGTTCAGAAGGTATCTCTACAGCGCACAAAGGAGTACAGAAGGTATCTCTACAGCACACAAAGGAGTACAGAAGGTATCTCTACAGCGCACAAAGGAGTACAGAAGGTATCTCTACAGCGCACAAAGGAGTACAGAAGGTATCTCTACAGCGCACAAAGGAGTACAGGAAATATCTCTAGAACGTACAAAGGAGTTCACGAGGTATCTCTACAGCGTACAAAGGAGTACAGAAGGTATCTCTACAGCGCACAAAGGAGTAATGAAGGTATCTCTAACACGCACAAAGGAGTACAGAAGGTGTCTCTACAGCGCACAAAGGAGTACAGAAGGTATCTCTACAGCGCACAAAGGAGTACAGAAGGTATCTCTACAGCGCACAAAGGAGTACAGAAGGTATCTCTACAGCGCACAAAGGAGTACAGAAGGTATCTCTACAGCGCACAAAGGAGTACAGGAAATATCTCTAGAACGTACAAAGGAGTACACGAGGTATCTCTACAGCGTACAAAGGAGTACAGAAGGTATCTCTACAGCGCAAAAGGAGTACAGAAGGTATCTCTACAGCGTACAAAGGAGTACAGAAGGTATCTCTACAGCGCACAAAGGAGTACAGAAGGTATCTCTACAGCGCACAAAGGAGTACAGGAAATATCTCTAGAACGTGCAAAGGAGTACACGAGGTATCTCTACAGCGTACAAAGGAGTACAGAAGGTATCTCTACAGCGCACAAAGGAGTACAGAAGGTATCTCTACAGCGCACAAAGGAGTACAGAAGGTATCTCTACAGCGCACAAAGAAGTACAGAAGGTATCTCTACAGCGCACAAAGGAGTACAGAAGGTATCTCTACAGCGCACAAAGGAGTACAGAAGGTATCTCTACAGCGCACAAAGGAGTACAGAAGGTATCTCTACAGCGCACAAAGGAGTACAGGAAATATCTCTAGAACGTACAAAGGAGTACACGAGGTATCTCTACAGCGTACAAAGGAGAACAGAAGGTATCTCTACAGCGCACAAAGGAGTACAGAAGGTATCTCTACAGCGCACAAAGGAGTACAGAAGGTATCTCTACAGCGCACAAAGAAGTACAGAAGGTATCTCTACAGCGCACAAAGGAGTACAAAAGGTATCTCTACAGCGCACAAAGGAGTACAGAAGGTATCTCTACAGCGCACAAAGGAGTACAGGAAATATCTCTAGAACGTACAAAGGAGTACACGAGGTATCTCTACAGCGTACAAAGGAGTACAGAAGGTATCTCTACAGCGCACAAAGGAGTACTGAAGGTATCTCTACAGCGCACAAAGGAGTACAGAAGGTATCTCTACAGCGCACAAAGGAGTTCAGAAGGTATCTCTACAGCGCACAAAGGAGTACAGGAAATATCTCTAGAACGTACAACGGAGTACACGAGGTATCTCTACAGCGTACAGAGGAGTACAGAAGGTATCTCTACAGCGCACAAAGGAGTACAGAAGGTATCTCTACAGCGCACAAAGGAGTACAGGAAATATCTCTAGAACGTACAAAGGAGTACAGAAGGTATCTCTACAGCGCACAAAGGAGAACAGAAGGTATCTCCACAGCGCACAAAGGAGTACAGAAGGTATCTCTACAGCGCACAAAGGAGTACAGAAGGTATCTCTACAGCGCACAAAGGAGTACAGGAAATATCTCTAGAACGTACAAAGGAGTACACGAGGTATCTCTAGAGCGTACAAAGGAGTACAGAAGGTATCTCTACAGCGCACAAAGGAGTACAGAAGGTATCTCTACAGCGCACAAAGGAGTACAGAAGGTATCTCTACAGCGCACAAAGGAGTACAGAAGGTATCTCTACAGCACACAGAGGAGTACAGAAGGTATCTCTACAGCGCACAAAGGAGTACAGGAAATATCTCTAGAACGTACAAAGGAGTACACGAGGTATCTCTACAGCGTACAAAGGAGTACAGAAGGTATCTTTACAGCGCACAAAGGAGTACAGAAGGTATCTCTACAGCGCACAAAGGAGTACAGGAAATATCTCTAGAACGTACAAAGGAGTACAGAAGGTATCTCTACAGCGCACAAAGGAGTACAGAAGGTATCTCTACAGCGCACAAAGGAGTACAGAAGGTATCTCTACAGCGCACAAAGGAGTACAGAAGGTATCTCTACAGCGCACAAAGGAGTACAGAAAATATCTCTAGAACGTACAGAGGAGTACACGAGGTATCTCTACAGCGTACAAAGGAGTACAGAAGGTATCTCTACAGCGCACAAAGGAGTACAGGAAATATCTCTGGAACGTACAAAGGAGTACACGAGGTATCTCTACAGCGTACAAAGGAGTACAGAAGGTATCTCTACAGCGCACAAAGGAGTACAGAAGGTATCTCTACAGCGCACAAAGGAGTATAGAAGGTATCTCTAAAGCGCACAAAGGAGTACAGAAGGTATCTCTACAGCGCACAAAGGAGTACAGAAGGTATCTCTACAGCGCACAAAGGAGTACAGAAGGGATCTCTACAGCGCACAAAGGAGTACAGGAAATATCTCTAGAACGTACAAAGGAGTACACGAGGTATCTCTACAGCGTACAAAGGAGTACAGAAGGTATCTCTACAGCGCACAAAGGAGTACAGAAGGTATCTCTACAGCGCACAAAGGAGTACAGAAGGTATCTCTACAGCGCACAAAGGAGTACAGAAGGTATCTCTACAGCGCACAAAGGAGTTCGGAAGGTATCTCTACAGCGCACAAAGGAGTACAGGAAATATCTCTAGAACGTACAAAGGAGTACACGAGGTATCTCTACAGCGTACAGAGGAGTACAGAAGGTATCTCTACAGCGCACAAAGGAGTACAGAAGGTATCTCTACAGCGCACAAAGGAGTACAGGAAATATCTCTAGAACGTACAAAGGAGTACAGAAGGTATCTCTACAGCGCACAAAGGAGAACAGAAGGTATCTCTACAGCGCACAAAGGAGTACAGAAGGTATCTCTACAGCGCACAAAGGAGTACAGAAGGTATCTCTACAGCGAACAAAGGAGTACAGGAAATTTCTCTAGAACGTACAAAGGAGTACACGAGGTATCTCTACAGCGTACAAAGGAGTACAGAAGGTATCTCTACAGCGCACAAAGGAGTACAGAAGGTATCTCTACAGCGCACAAAGGAGTACAGAAGGTATCTCTACAGCGCACAAAGGAGTACAGAAGGTATCTCTACAGCGCACAAAGGAGTACAGAAGGTATCTCTCCAGCGCACAAAGGAGTACAGAAGGTATCTCTACAGCGCACAAAGGAGTTCAGAAGGTATCTCTACAGCGCACAAAGGAGTACAGGAAATATCTCTAGAACGTACAAAGGAGTACACGAGGTATCTCTACAGCGTACAAAGGAGTACAGGAGGTACCCCTACAGCGCACAAAGGAGTACAGAAGGTATCTCTACAGCGCACAAAGGAGTACAGGAAATATCTCTAGAACGTACAAAGGAGTACACGAGGTATCTCTACAGCGTACAAAGGAGTACAGAAGGTATCTCTACAGAGCACAAAGGAGTACAGAAGGTATCTCTACACCGCACAAAGGAGTACAGGAAATATCTCTAGAACGTACAAAGGAGTACAGAAGGTATCTCTACAGCGCACAAAGGAGTACAGAAGGTATCTCTACAGCGCACAAAGGAGTACAGAAGGTATCTCTACAGCGCAAAAAGGAGTACAGAAGGTCTCTCCACAGCGCACAAAGGAGTACAGGAAATATCTCTAGAACGTACAAAGGAGTACACGAGGTATCTCTACAGCGTACAAAGGAGTACAGAAGGTATCTCTACAGCGCACAAAGGAGTACAGAAGGTATCTGTACAGCGCACAAAGGAGTACAGAAGGTATCTCTACAGCGCACAAAGGATTACAGAAGGTATCTCTACAGCGCACAAAGGAGTACAGAAGGTATCTCTACAGCGCACAAAGGAGTACAGGAAATATCTCTAGAACGTACAAAAGAGTACACGAGGTATCTCTACAGCGTACAAAGGAGTACAGAAGGTATCTCTACAGCGCACAAAGGAGTACAGAAGGTATCTCTACAGCGCACAAAGGAGTACAGGAAATATCTCTAGAACGTACAAAGGAGTACAGAAGGTATCTCTACAGCGCACAAAGGAGTACAGAAGGTATCTCTACAGCGCACAAAGGAGTACAGGAAATATCTCTAGAACGTACAAAGGAGTACACGAGGTATCTCTACAGCGTACAAAGGAGTACAGAAGGTATCTCTACAGCGCAAAAAGGAGTACAGGAAATATCTCTAGAACGTACAAAGAAGTATACGAGGTATCTCTACAGCGTACAAAGGAGTACAGAAGGTATCTCTACAGCGCACAAAGGAGTACAGAAGGTATCTCTACAGCGCACAAAGGAGTACAGAAGGTATCTCTACAGCGCACAAAGGAGTACAGAAGGTATCTCTACAGCGCACAAAGGAGTACAGGAAATATCTCTAGAACGTACAAAGGAGTACACGAGGTATCTCTACAGCGTACAAAGGAGTACAGAAGGTATCTCTACAGCGCACAAAGGAGTACAGAAGGTATCTCTACAGCGCACAAAGGAGTAAAGAATGTATCTCTACAGCGCACAAAGGAGGACAGAAGGTATCTCTACAGCGCACAAAGGAGTACAGAAGGTATCTCTACAGCGCACAAAGGAGTACAGAAGGTATCTCTACAGCGCACAAAGGAGTACAGAAGGTATCTCTACAGCGCACAAAGGAGTACAGAAGGTATCTCTACAGCGCACAAAGGAGTACAGAAGGTATCTCTTCAGCGCACAAAGGAGTACAGAAGGTATCTCTTCAGCGCACAAAGGAGTACAGAAGGTATCTCTACAGCGCACAAAGGAGTACAGGAAATATCTCTAGAACGTACAAAGGAGTACACGAGGTATCTCTACAGCGTACAAAGGAGTTCAGAAGGTATCTCTACAGCGCACAAAGGAGTACAGAAGGTATCTCTACAGCACACAAAGGAGTACAGAAGGTATCTCTACAGCGCACAAAGGAGTACAGAAGGTATCTCTACAGCGCACAAAGGAGTACAGAAGGTATCTCTACAGCGCACAAAGGAGTACAGGAAATATCTCTAGAACGTACAAAGGAGTTCACGAGGTATCTCTACAGCGTACAAAGGAGTACAGAAGGTATCTCTACAGCGCACAAAGGAGTAATGAAGGTATCTCTAACACGCACAAAGGAGTACAGAAGGTGTCTCTACAGCGCACAAAGGAGTACAGAAGGTATCTCTACAGCGCACAAAGGAGTACAGAAGGTATCTCTACAGCGCACAAAGGAGTACAGAAGGTATCTCTACAGCGCACAAAGGAGTACAGAAGGTATCTCTACAGCGCACAAAGGAGTACAGGAAATATCTCTAGAACGTACAAAGGAGTACACGAGGTATCTCTACAGCGTACAAAGGAGTACAGAAGGTATCTCTACAGCGCAAAAGGAGTACAGATGGTATCTCTACAGCGTACAAAGGAGTACAGAAGGTATCTCTACAGCGCACAAAGGAGTACAGAAGGTATCTCTACAGCGCACAAAGGAGTACAGGAAATATCTCTAGAACGTGCAAAGGAGTACACGAGGTATCTCTACAGCGTACAAAGGAGTACAGAAGGTATCTCTACAGCGCACAAAGGAGTACAGAAGGTATCTCTACAGCGCACAAAGGAGTACAGAAGGTATCTCTACAGCGCACAAAGAAGTACAGAAGGTATCTCTACAGCGCACAAAGGAGTACAGAAGGTATCTCTACAGCGCACAAAGGAGTACAGAAGGTATCTCTACAGCGCACAAAGGAGTACAGAAGGTATCTCTACAGCGCACAAAGGAGTACAGGAAATATCTCTAGAACGTACAAAGGAGTACACGAGGTATCTCTACAGCGTACAAAGGAGAACAGAAGGTATCTCTACAGCGCACAAAGGAGTACAGAAGGTATCTCTACAGCGCACAAAGGAGTACAGAAGGTATCTCTACAGCGCACAAAGAAGTACAGAAGGTATCTCTACAGCGCACAAAGGAGTACAAAAGGTATCTCTACAGCGCACAAAGGAGTACAGAAGGTATCTCTACAGCGCACAAAGGAGTACAGGAAATATCTCTAGAACGTACAAAGGAGTACACGAGGTATCTCTACAGCGTACAAAGGAGTACAGAAGGTATCTCTACAGCGCACAAAGGAGTACAGAAGGTATCTCTACAGCGCACAAAGGAGTACAGAAGGTATCTCTACAGCGCACAAAGGAGTTCAGAAGGTATCTCTACAGCGCACAAAGGAGTACAGGAAATATCTCTAGAACGTACAACGGAGTACACGAGGTATCTCTACAGCGTACAGAGGAGTACAGAAGGTATCTCTACAGCGCACAAAGGAGTACAGAAGGTATCTCTACAGCGCACAAAGGAGTACAGGAAATATCTCTAGAACGTACAAAGGAGTACAGAAGGTATCTCTACAGCGCACAAAGGAGAACAGAAGGTATCTCCACAGCGCACAAAGGAGTACAGAAGGTATCTCTACAGCGCACAAAGGAGTACAGAAGGTATCTCTACAGCGCACAAAGGAGTACAGGAAATATCTCTAGAACGTACAAAGGAGTACACGAGGTATCTCTAGAGCGTACAAAGGAGTACAGAAGGTATCTCTACAGCGCACAAAGGAGTACAGAAGGTATCTCTACAGCGCACAAAGGAGTACAGAAGGTATCTCTACAGCGCACAAAGGAGTACAGAAGGTATCTCTACAGCACACAGAGGAGTACAGAAGGTATCTCTACAGCGCACAAAGGAGTACAGGAAATATCTCTAGAACGTACAAAGGAGTACACGAGGTATCTCTACAGCGTACAAAGGAGTACAGAAGGTATCTTTACAGCGCACAAAGGAGTACAGAAGGTATCTCTACAGCGCACAAAGGAGTACAGGAAATATCTCTAGAACGTACAAAGGAGTACAGAAGGTATCTCTACAGCGCACAAAGGAGTACAGAAGGTATCTCTACAGCGCACAAAGGAGTACAGAAGGTATCTCTACAGCGCACAAAGGAGTACAGAAGGTATCTCTACAGCGCACAAAGGAGTACAGAAAATATCTCTAGAACGTACAGAGGAGTACACGAGGTATCTCTACAGCGTACAAAGGAGTACAGAAGGTATCTCTACAGCGCACAAAGGAGTACAGGAAATATCTCTGGAACGTACAAAGGAGTACACGAGGTATCTCTACAGCGTACAAAGGAGTACAGAAGGTATCTCTACAGCGCACAAAGGAGTACAGAAGGTATCTCTACAGCGCACAAAGGAGTATAGAAGGTATCTCTAAAGCGCACAAAGGAGTACAGAAGGTATCTCTACAGCGCACAAAGGAGTACAGAAGGTATCTCTACAGCGCACAAAGGAGTACAGAAGGGATCTCTACAGCGCACAAAGGAGTACAGGAAATATCTCTAGAACGTACAAAGGAGTACACGAGGTATCTCTACAGCGTACAAAGGAGTACAGAAGGTATCTCTACAGCGCACAAAGGAGTACAGAAGGTATCTCTACAGCGCACAAAGGAGTACAGAAGGTATCTCTACAGCGCACAAAGGAGTACAGAAGGTATCTCTACAGCGCACAAAGGAGTACAGAAGGTATTTCTACAGCGCACAAAGGAGTACAGAAGGTATCTCTACAGCGCACAAAGGAGTACAGAAGGTATCTCTACAGCGCACAAAGGAGTACAGAAGGTATCTCTACAGCGCACAAAGGAGTACAGGAAATATCTCTAGAACGTACAAAGCAGTACACGAGGTATCTCTACAGCGTACAAAGGAGTACAGAAGGTATCTCTACAGCGCACAAAGGAGTACAGAAGGTATCTTTACAGCGCACAAAGGAGCACAGGAAATTTCTCTAGAACGTACAAAGGAGTACAGAAGGTATCTCTACAGCGCACAAAGGAGTACAGAAGGTATCTCTACAGCGCACAAAGGAGTACAGAAGGTATCTCTACAGCGCACAAAGGAGTACAGAAGGTATCTCTACAGCGCACAAAGGAGTATAGGAAATATCTCTAGAACGTACAAAGGAGTACACGAGGTATCTCTACAGCGTACAAAGGAGTACAGAAGGTATCTCTACAGCGCACAAAGGAGTACAGGAAATATCTCTAGAACGTACAAAGGAGTACACGAGGTATCTCTACAGCGTACAAAGGAGTACAGAAGGTATCTCTACAGCGCAAAAAGGAGTACAGAAGGTATCTCTACAGCGCACAAAGGAGTACAGAAGGTATCTCTACAGCGCACAAAGGAGTACAGAAGGTATCTCTACAGCGCACAAAGAAGTACAGGAAATATCTCTAGAACGTACAAAGGAGTACACGAGGAATCTCTACAGCGTACAAAGGAGTACAGAAGGTATCTCTAGAGCGCACAAAGGAGTACAGAAGGTATCTCTACAGCGCACAAAGGAATACATGGAATATCTCTAGAACGTACAAAGGAGTACAGAAGGTATCTCTACAGCGCACAAAGGAGTACAGAAGGTATCTCTACAGCGCACAAAGGAGTACAGAAGGTATCTCTACAGCGCACAAAGGAGTACAGAAGGTATCTCTACAGCGCACAAAGGAGTACAGGAAATTTCTCTAGAACGTACAAAGGAGTACACGAGGTATCTCTACAGCGTACAAAGAAGTACAGAAGGTATCTCTACAGCGCACAAAGAAGTACAGAAGGTATCTCTACAGCGCACAAAGGAGTACAGGAAATATCTCTAGAACGTACAAAGGAGTACAGAAGGTATCTCTACAGCGCACAAAGGTTTACAGAAGGTATCTCTACAGCGCACAAAGGAGTACAGAAGGTATCTCTACAGCGCACAAAGGAGTACAGAAGGTATCTCTACAGCGCACAAAGGAGTACAGGAAATATCTCTAGAAAGTACAAAGGAGTACACGAGGTATCTCTACAGCGTACAAAGGAGTACAGAAGGTATCTCTACAGCGCACAAAGGAGTACAGAAGGTATCTCTACAGCGCACAAAGGAGTACAGAAGGTATCTCTACAGCGCACAAAGGAGTACAGGAAATATCTTTAGAACGTACAAAGGAGTACACGAGGTATCTCTACAGCGTACAAAGGAGTACAGAAGGTATCTCTACAGCGCACAAAGGAGTACAGGAAATATCTCTAGAACGAACAAAGGAGTACACGAGGTATCTCTACAGCGTACAAAGGAGTACAGAAGGTATCTCTACAGCGCACAAAGGAGAACAGAAGGTATCTCTACAGCGCACAAAGGAGTACAGAAGGAATCTCTACAGCGCACGAAGGAGTACAGGAAATATCTCTAGAACGTACAAAGGAGTACACGAGGTATCTCTACAGCGTACAAAGGAGTACAGAAGGTATCTCTACAGCGCACAAAGGAGTACAGAACGTATCTCTACAGCGCACAAAGGAGAACAGAAGGTATCTCTACAGCGCACAAAGGAGTACAGAAGGTATCTCTACAGCGCACAAAGGAGTACAGAAGGTATCTCTACAGCGCACAAAGGAGTACAGAAGGTATCTCTACAGCGCACAAAGGAGTACAGAAGGTATCTCTACAGCGCACAAAGGAGTACAGAAGGTATCTCTACAGCGCACAAAGGAGTACAGGAAATATCTCTAGAACGTACAAAGGAGTACACGAGGTATCTCTACAGCGTACAAAGGAGTACAGAAGGTATCTCTACAGCGCACAAAGGAGTACAGAAGGTATCTCTACAGCGCACAAAGGAGTACAGAAGGTATATCTACAGCGCACAAAGGAGTACAGAAGGTATCTCTACAGCGCACAAAGGAGTACAGGAAATATCTCTAGAACGTACAAAGGAGTACACGAGGTATCTCTACAGCGTACAAAGGAGTACAGAAGGTATCTCTACAGCGCACAAAGGAGTACAGAAGGTATCTCTACAGCGCACAAAGGAGTACAGAAGGTATCTCTACAGCGCACAAAGGAGTACAGAAGGTATCTCTACAGCGCACAAAGGAGTACAGAAGGTATCTCTACAGCGCACAAAGGAGTACTGAAGGTATCTCTACAGCGCACAAAGGATTACAGAAGGTATCTCTACAGCGCACAAAGGAGTACAGGAAATATCTCTAGAACGTACAAAGGAGTACACGAGGTATCTCTACAGCGTACAAAGGAGTACAGAAGGTATCTCTACAGCGCACAAAGGAGTACAGAAGGTATCTCTACAGCGCAAAAAGGAGTACAGAAGGTATCTCTACAGCGCACAAAGGAGTACAGAAGGTATCTCTACAGCGCACAAAGGAGTACAGAAGGTATCTCTACAGCGCACAAAGGAGTACAGAAGGTATCTCTACAGCGCACAAAGGAGTACAGGAAATATCTCTAGAACGTACAAAGAAGTACACGAGGTATCTCTACAGCGTACAAAGGAGTACAGAAGGTATCTCTACAGCGCACAAAGGAGTACAGAAGGTATCTCTACAGCGCACAAAGGAGTACAGAAGGTATCTCTACAGCGCACAAAGGAGTACAGAAGGTATCTCTACAGCGCACAAAGGAGTACAGGAAATATCTCTAGAACGTACAAAGGAGTACACGAGGTATCTCTACAGCGTACAAAGGAGTACAGAAGGTATCTCTACAGCGCACAAAGGAGTACAGAAGATATCTCTACAGCGCACAAAGGAGTACAGGAAATATCTCTAGAACGTAGAAAGGAGTACGGAAGGTATCTCTACAGCGCACAAAGGAGTCCAGAAGGTATCTCTACAGCGCACAAAGGAGTACAGAAGGTATCTCTACAGCGCACAAAGGAGTACAGAAGGTATCTCTACAGCGCACAAAGAAGTACAGGAAATATCTCTAGAACGTACAAAGGAGTACACGAGGTATCTCTACAGCGTACAAAGGAGTACAGAAGGTATCTGTACAGCGCACAAAGGAGTACAGAAGGTATCTCTACAGCGCACAAAGGAGTACAGAAGGTATCTCTACAGCGCACAAAGAAGTACAGAAGGCATCTCTACAGCGCACAAAGGAGTACAGAAGGTATCCCTACAGCGCACAAAGGAGTACAGGAAATATCTCTAGAACGTACAAAGGAGTACACGAGGTATCTCTACAGCGTACAAAGGAGTACAGAAGGTATCTCTACAGCGCACAAAGAAGTACAGAAGGTATCTCTACAGCGCACAAAGGAGTACAGGAAATATCTCTAGAACGTACAAAGGAGAACAGAAGGTATCTCTACAGCGCACAAAGGAGTACAGAAGGTATCTCTACAGCGCACAAAGGAGTACAGAAGGTATCTCTACAGCGCACAAAGTAGTACAGAAGGTATCTCTACAGCGCACAAAGGAGTACAGGAAATATCTCTAGAACGTACAAAGGAGTACACGAGGTATCTCTACAGCGTACAAAGGAGTACAGAAGGTATCTCTACAGCGCACAAAGGAGTACAGGAAATATCTCTAGAACGTACAAAGGAGTACACGAGGTATCTCTACAGCGTACAAAGGAGTACAGAAGGTATCTCTACAGCGCGCAAAGGAGTACAGAAGGTATCTCTACAGCGCACAAAGGAGTACAGAAGGTATCTCTACAGCGCACAAAGGAGTACAGAAGGTATCTCTACAGCGCACAAAGGAGTACAGAAGGTATCTCTACAGCGCACAAAGGAGTACAGGAAATATCTCTAGAACGTACAAAGGAGTACAGAAGGTATCTCTACAGCGCACAAAGGAGTACAGAAGGTATCTCTACAGCGCACAAAGGAGTACAAAAGGTATCTCTACAACGCACAAAGGAGTACAGGAAATATCTCTAGAACGTTCAAAGGAGTACACGAGGTATCTCTACAGCGTACAAAGGAGTACAGAAAGTATCTCTACAGCGCACAAAAGAGTACAGAAGGTATCTCTACAGCGCACAAAGGAGTACAGAAGGTATCTCTACAGCGCACAAAGGAGTACAGAAGGTATCTCTACAGCGCACAAAGGAGTACAGGAAATATCTTTAGAACGTACAAAGGAGTACACGAGGTATCTCCACA
Organism: Morinoia aosen; assembly: GCA_030386875.1. NCBI lineage: Eukaryota > Metazoa > Arthropoda > Malacostraca > Amphipoda > Talitridae > Morinoia > Morinoia aosen. Next base: position 12,897,989 of record JASJYW010000027.1, read on the forward strand.
GCGCACAAAGGAGTACAGGAAATATCTTTAGAACGTACAAAGGAGTACACGAGGTATCTCTACAGCGTACAAAGGAGTACAGAAGGTATCTCTACAGCGCACAAAGGAGTACAGAAGGTATCTCTACAGCGCACAAAGGAGTACAGAAGGTATCTCTACAGCGCACAAAGGAGTACAGGAAATATCTCTAGAATGTACAAAGGAGTACACGAGGTATCTCTACAGCGTACAAAGGAGTACAGAAGGTATCTCTACAGCGCACAAAGGAGTACAGAAGGTATCTTTCCTTCGCACAAAGGAGTACAGAAGGTATCTCTACAGCGCACAAAGGAGTACAGAAGGTATCTCTACAGCGCACAAAGGAGTACAGAAGGTATCTCTACAGCGCACAAAGGAGTACAGAAGGTATCTCTACAGCGCACAAAGGAGTACAGGAAATATCTCTAGAACGTACAAAGGAGTACACGAGGTATCTCTACAGCGTACAAAGGAGTACAGAAGGTATCTCTACAGCGCACAAAGGAGTACAGAAGGTATCTCTACAGCGCACAAAGGAGTACAGAAGGTATATCTACAGCGCACAAAGGAGTACAGAAGGTATCTCTACAGCGCACAAAGGAGTACAGGAAATATCTCTAGAACGTACAAAGGAGTACACGAGGTATCTCTACAGCGTACAAAGGAGTACAGAAGGTATCTCTACAGCGCACAAAGGAGTACAGAAGGTATCTCTACAGCGCACAAAGGAGTACAGAAGGTATCTCTACAGCGCACAAAGGAGTACAGAAGGTATCTCTACAGCGCACAAAGGAGTACAGAAGGTATCTCTACAGCGCACAAAGGAGTACAGAAGGTATCTCTACAGCGCACAAAGGATTACAGAAGGTATCTCTACAGCGCACAAAGGAGTACAAGAAATATCTCTAGAACGTACAAAGGAGTACACGAGGTATCTCTACAGCGTACAAAGGAGTACAGAAGGTATCTCTACAGCGCACAAAGGAGTACAGAAGGTATCTCTACAGCGCAAAAAGGAGTACAGAAGGTATCTCTACAGCGCACAAAGGAGTACAGAAGGTATCTCTACAGCGCACAAAGGAGTACAGAAGGTATCTCTACAGCGCACAAAGGAGTACAGAAGGTATCTCTACAGCGCACAAAGGAGTACAGAAGGTATCTCTACAGCGCACAAAGGAGTACAGGAAATATCTCTAGAACGTACAAAGAAGTACACGAGGTATCTCTACAGCGTACAAAGGAGTACAGAAGGTATCTCTACAGCGCACAAAGGAGTACAGAAGGTATCTCTACAGCGCACAAAGGAGTACAGAAGGTATCTCTACAGCGCACAAAGGAGTACAGAAGGTATCTCTACAGCGCACAAAGGAGTACAGGAAATATCTCTAGAACGTACAAAGGAGTACACGAGGTATCTCTACAGCGTACAAAGGAGTACAGAAGGTATCTCTACAGCGCACAAAGGAGTACAGAAGATATCTCTACAGCGCACAAAGGAGTACAGGAAATATCTCTAGAACGTAGAAAGGAGTACGGAAGGTATCTCTACAGCGCACAAAGGAGTCCAGAAGGTATCTCTACAGCGCACAAAGGAGTACAGAAGGTATCTCTACAGCGCACAAAGGAGTACAGAAGGTATCTCTACAGCGCACAAAGAAGTACAGGAAATATCTCTAGAACGTACAAAGGAGTACACGAGGTATCTCTACAGCGTACAAAGGAGTACAGAAGGTATCTGTACAGCGCACAAAGGAGTACAGAAGGTATCTCTACAGCGCACAAAGGAGTACAGAAGGTATCTCTACAGCGCGCAAAGGAGTACAGAAGGTATCTCTACAGCGCACAAAGGAGTACAGAAGGTATCTCTACAGCGCACAAAGGAGTACAGGAAATATCTCTAGAACGTACAAAGGAGTACAGAAGGTATCTCTACAGCGCACAAAGGAGTACAGAAGGTATCTCTACAGCGCACAAAGGAGTACAAAAGGTATCTCTACAACGCACAAAGGAGTACAGGAAATATCTCTAGAACGTTCAAAGGAGTACACGAGGTATCTCTACAGCGTACAAAGGAGTACAGAAAGTATCTCTACAGCGCACAAAAGAGTACAGAAGGTATCTCTACAGCGCACAAAGGAGTACAGAAGATATCTCTACAGCGCACAAAGGAGTACAGAAGGTATCTCTACAGCGCACAAAGGAGTACAGGAAATATCTTTAGAACGTACAAAGGAGTACACGAGGTATCTCCATAGCGCACAAAGGAGTACAGGAAATATCTTTAGAACGTACAAAGGAGTACACGAGGTATCTCTACAGCGTACAAAGGAGTACAGAAGGTATCTCTACAGCGCACAAAGGAGTACAGAAGGTATCTCTACAGCGCACAAAGGAGTACAGAAGGTATCTCTACAGCGCACAAAGGAGTACAGGAAATATCTCTAGAATGTACAAAGGAGTACACGAGGTATCTCTACAGCGTACAAAGGAGTACAGAAGGTATCTCTACAGCGCACAAAGGAGTACAGAAGGTATCTTTCCTTCGCACAAAGGAGTACAGAAGGTATCTCTACAGCGCACAAAGGAGTACAGAAGGTATCTCTACAGCGCACAAAGGAGTACAGAAGGTATCTCTACAGCGCACAAAGGAGTACAGAAGGTATCTCTACAGCGCACAAAGGAGTACAGAAGGTATCTCTACAGCGCACAAAGGAGTACAGGAAATATCTCTAGAACGTACAAAGGAGTACACGAGGTATCTCTACAGCGTACAAAGGAGTACAGAAGGTATCTCTACAGCGCACAAAGGAGTACAGAAGGTATCTCTACAGCGCACAAAGGAGTACAGAAGGTATCTCTACAGCGCACAAAGGAGTACAGAAGGTATCTCTACAGCGCACAAAGGAGTACAGGAAATATCTCTAGAACGTACAAAGGAGTACACGAGGTATCTCTACAGCGTACAAAGGAGTACAGAAGGTATCTCTACAGCGCACAAAGGAGTAAAGAAGGTATCTCTACAGCGCACAAAGGAGTACAGAAGGTATCTCTACAGCGCACAAAGGAGTACAGAAGGTATCTCTACAGCGCACAAAGGAGTACAGAAGGTATCTCTACAGCGCACAAAGGAGTACAGGAAATATCTCTAGAACGTACAAAGGAGTACACGAGGTATCTCTACAGCGTACAAAGGAGTACAGAAGGTATCTCTACAGCGCACAAAGGAGTACAGAAGGTATCTCTACAGCGCACAAAGGAGTACAGGAAATATCTCTAGAACGTACAAAGGAGTACAGAAGGTTTCTCTACAGCGCACAAAGGAGTACAGAAGGTATCTCTACAGCGCACAAAGGAGTACAGAAGGTATCTCTACAGCGCACAAAGGAGTACAGAAGGTATCTCTACAGCGCACAAAGGAGTACAGGAAATATCTCTAGAACGTACAAAGGAGTACACGAGGTATCTCTACAGCGTACAAAAATAGTACAGAAGGTCTCTCTACAGCGCACAAAGGAGTACAGGAAATATCTCTAGAACGTACAAAGGAGTACACGAGGTATCTCTACAGCGTACAAAGGAGTACAGAAGGTATCTCTACAGCGCACAAAGGAGTACAGAAGGTATCTCTACAGCGCACAAAGGATCACAGAAGGTATCTCTACAGCGCACACAGGAGTACAGAAGGTATCTCTACAGCGCACAAAGGAGTACAGGAAATATCTCTAGAACGTACAAAGGAGTACACGAGGTATCTCTACAGCGTACAAAGGAGTACAGAAGGTATCTCTACAGCGCACAAAGGAGTACAGAAGGTATCTCTACAGCGCACAAAGGAGTACAGGAAATATCTCTAGAACGTACAAAGGAGTACAGAAGGTATCTCTACAGCGCACAAAGGAGTACAGAAGGTATCTCTACAGCGCACAAAGGAGTACAGAAGGTATCTCTACAGCGCACAAAGGAGTACAGAAGGTATCTCTACAGCGCACAAAGGAGTACAGGAAATATCTCTAGAACGTACAAAGGAGTACACGAGGTATCTCTACAGCGTACAAAGGAGTACAGAAGGTATCTCTACAGCGCACAAAGGAGTACAGAAGGTATCTCTACAGCGCACAAAGGAGTACAGGAAATATCTCTAGAACGTACAAAGGAGTACAGAAGGTATCTCTACAGCGCACAAAGGAGTACAGAAGGTATCTCAACAGCGCACAAACGAGTACAGAAGGTATCTCTACAGCGCACAAAGGAGTACAGAAGGTATCTCTACAGCGCACAAAGGAGTACAGGAAATATCTCTAGAACGTACAAAGGAGTACACGAGGTATCTCTACAGCGTACAGAGGAGTACAGAAGGTGTCTCTACAGCGCACAAAGGAGTACAGGAAATATCTCTAGAACGTACAAAGGAGTACACGAGGTATCTCTACAGCGTACAAAGGAGTACAGAAGGTATCTCTACAGCGCACAAAGGAGTACAGAAGGTATCTCTACAGCGCACGAAGGAGTACAGAAGGTATCTCTACAGCGCACAAAGGAGTTCAGGAAATATCTCTAGAACGTACAAAGGAGTACACGAGGTATCTCTACAGCGTACAAAGAAGTACAGAAGGTATAACTACAGCGCACAAAGGAGTACAGGAAATATCTCTAGAACGTACAAAGGAGTACACGAGGTATCTCTACAGCGTACAAAGGAGTACAGAAGGTATCTCTACAGCGCACAAAGGAGTACAGAAGGTATCTCTACAGCGCACAAAGGAGTACAGAAGGTATCTCTACAGCGCACAAAGGAGTACAGGAAATATCTCTAGAACGTACAAAGGAGTACACGAGGTATCTCTACAGCGTACAAAGGGGTACAGAAGGTATCTCTACAGCGCACAAAGGAGTACAGAAGGTATCTCTACAGCGCACAAAGGAGTACAGAAGGTATCTCTACAGCGCACAAAGGAGTACAGAAGGTATCTCTACAGCGCACAAAGGAGTACAGAAGGTATCTCTACAGCGCACAAAGGAGTACAGAAGGTATCTCTACAGCGCACAAAGGAGTACAGGAAATATCTCTAGAACGTACAAAGGAGTACACGAGGTATCTCTACAGCGTACAAAGGAGTACAGAAGGTATCTCTACAGCGCACAAAGGAGTACAGGAAATATCTCTAGAACGTACAAAGGAGTACACGAGGTATCTCTACAGCGTACAAAGGAGTACAGAAGGTATCTCTACAGCGCACAAAGGAGTACAGAAGGTATCTCTACAGCGCACAAAGGAGTACAGAAGGTATCTCTACAGCGCACAAAGGAGTACAGAAGGTATCTCTACAGCGCACAAAGGAGTACAGAAGGTATTTCTACAGCGCACAACGGAGTACAGGAAATAACGCTAGAACGTACAAAGGAGTACACGAGGTATCTCTACAGCGTACAAAGGAGTACAGCAGGTATCTCTACAGCGCACAAAGGAGTACAGAAGGTATCTCTACAGCGCACAAAGGAGTACAGAAGGTATCTCTACAGCGCACAAAGGAGTACAGAAGGTATCTCTACAGCGCACAAAGGAGTACAGGAAATATCTCTAGAACGTACAAAGGAGTACACGAGGTATCTCTACAGCGTACAAAGGAGTACAGAAGGTATCTCTACAGCGCACAAAGGAGTACAGAAGGTATCTCTACAGCGCACAAAGGAGTACAGAAGGTATCTCTACAGCGCACAAAGGAGTACTGAAGGTATCTCTACAGCGCACAAAGGAGTACAGAAGGTATCTCTCCAGCGCACAAAGGAGTACAGAAGGTATCTCTACAGCGCACAAAGGAGTACAGAAGGTATCTCTACAGCGCACAAAGGAGTACAGGAAATATCTCTAGAACGTACAAAGGAGTACACGAGGTATCTCTACAGCGTACAAAGGAGTACAGGAGGTATCCCTACAGCGCACAAAGGAGTACAGAAGGTATCTCTACAGCGCACAAAGGAGTACAGGAAATATCTCTAGAACGTACAAAGGAGTACACGAGGTATCTCTACAGCGTACAAAGGAGTACACAAGGTATCTCTACAGCGCTCAAAGGAGTACAGAAGGTATCTCTACAGCGCACAAAGGAGTACAGGAAATATCTCTAGAACGTACAAAGGAGTACAGAAGGTATCTCTACAGCGCACAAAGGAGTACAGAAGGTATCTCTACAGCGCACAAAGGAGTACAGAAGGTATCTCTACAGCGCACAAAGGAGTACAGAAGGTCTCTCCACAGCGCACAAAGGAGTACAGGAAATATCTCTAGAACGTACAAAGGAGTACACGAGGTATCTCTACAGCGCACAAAGGAGTACAGAAGGTATCTCTACAGCGCACAAAGGAGTACAGGAAATATCTCTAGAACGTACAAAGAAATACACGAGGTATCTCTACAGCGTACAAAGGAGTACAGAAGGTATCTCTACAGCGCACAAAGGAGTACAGAAGGTATCTCTACAGCGCACAAAGGAGTACAGAAGGTATCTCTACAGCGCACAAAGGAGTACAGAAGGTATCTCTACAGCGCACAAAGGAGTACAGAAGGTATCTCTACAGCGCACAAAGGAGTACAGAAGGCATCTCTACAGCGCACAAAGGAGGACAGAAGGTATCTCTACAGCGCACAAAGGAGTACAGAAGGTATCTCTACAGCGCACAAAGGAGTACAGAAGGTATCTCTACAGCGCACAAAGGAGTACAGAAGGTATCTCTACAGCGCACAAAGGAGTACAGAAGGTATCTCTACAGCGCACAAAGGAGTACAGAAGGTATCTCTACAGCGCACAAAGGAGTACAGAAGGTATCTCTACAGCGCACAAAGGAGTACAGAAGGTATCTCTACAGCGCACAAAGGAGTACAGGAAATATCTCTAGAACGTACAAAGGAGTACACGAGGTATCTCTACAGCGTACAAAGGAGTTCAGAAGGTATCTCTACAGCGCACAAAGGAGTACAGAAGGTATCTCTACAGCACACAAAGGAGTACAGAAGGTATCTCTTCAGCGCACAAAGGAGTACAGAAGGTATCTCTACAGCGCACAAAGGAGTACAGAAGGTATCTCTACAGCGCACAAAGGAGTACAGGAAATATCTCTAGAACGTACAAAGGAGTTCACGAGGTATCTCTACAGCGTACAAAGGAGTACAGAAGGTATCTCTACAGCGCACAAAGGAGTAAAGAAGGTATCTCTAACGCGCACAAAGGAGTACAGAAGGTGTCTCTACAGCGCACAAAGGAGTACAGAAGGTATCTCTACAGCGCACAAAGGAGTACAGAAGGTATCTCTACAGCGCACAAAGGAGTACAGAAGGTATCTCTACAGCGCACAAAGGAGTACAGAAGGTATCTCTACAGCGCACAAAGGAGTACAGGAAATATCTCTAGAACGTACAAAGGAGTACACGAGGTATCTCTACAGCGTACAAAGGAGTACAGAAGGTATCTCTACAGCGCAAAAGGAGTACAGAAGGTATCTCTACAGCGCACAAAGGAGTACAGAAGGTATCTCTACAGCGCACAAAGGAGTACAGAAGGTATCTCTACAGCGCACAAAGGAGTACAGGAAATATCTCTAGAACGTGCAAAGGAGTACACGAGGTATCTCTACAGCGTACAAAGGAGTACAGAAGGTATCTCTACAGCGCACAAAGGAGTACAGAAGGTATCTCTACAGCGCACAAAGGAGTACAGAACGTATCTCTACAGCGCACAAAGGAGTACAGAAGGTATCTCTACAGCGCACAAAGGAGTACAGAAGGTATCTCTAGAGCGCACAAAGGAGTACAGAAGGTATCTCTACAGCGCACAAAGGAGTACAGAAGGTATCTCTACAGCGCACAAAGGAGTATAGGAAATATCTCTAGAACGTACAAAGGAGTACACGAGGTATCTCTACAGCGTACAAAGGAGTACAGAAGGTATCTCTACAGCGCACAAAGGAGTACAGAAGGTATCTCTACAGCGCACAAAGGAGTACAGAAGGTATCTCTACAGCGCACAAAGGAGTACAGAAGGTATCTCTACAGCGCACAAAGGAGTACAAAAGGTATCTCTACAGTGCACAAAGGAGTACAGAAGGTATCTCTACAGCGCACAAAGGAGTACAGGAAATATCTCTAGAACGTACAAAGGAGTACACGAGGTATCTCTAAAGCGTACAAAGGAGTACAGAAGGTATCTCTACAGCGCACAAAGGAGTACAGAAGGTATCTCTACAGCGCACAAAGGAGTACAGAAGGTATCTCTACAGCGCACAAAGGAGTTCAGGAGGTATCTCTACAGCGCACAAAGGAGTACAGGAAATATCTCTAGAACGTACAAAGGAGTACACGAGGTATCTCTACAGCGTACAGAGGAGTACAGAAGGTATCTCTACAGCGCACAAAGGAGTACAGAAGGTATCTCTACAGCGCACAAAGGAGTACAGGAAATATCTCTAGAACGTACAAAGGAGTACAGAAGGTATCTCTACAGCGCACAAAGGAGTACAGAATGTATCTCTACAGCGCACAAAGGAGTACAGAAGGCATCTCTACAGCGCACAAAGGAGTACAGAAGGTATCTCTACAGCGCAAAAAGGAGTACAGGAAATATCTCTAGAACGTACAAAGGAGTACACGAGGTATCTCTACAGCGTACAAAGGAGTACAGAAAGTATCTCTACAGCGCACAAAGGAGTACAGAAGGTATCTCTACAGCGCACAAAGGAGTACAGAAGGTATCTCTACAGCGCACAAAGGAGTACAGAAGGTATCTCTACAGCACACAAAGGAGTACAGAAGGTATCTCTACAGCGCACAAAGGAGTACAGGAAATATCTATAGAACGTACAAAGGAGTACACGAGGTATCTCTACAGCGTACAAAGGAGTACAGAAGGTATCTTCACAGCGCACAAAGGAGTACAGAAGGTATCTCTACAGCGCACAAAGGAGTACAGGAAATATCTCTAGAACGTACAAAGGAGTACAGAAGGTATCTCTACAGCGCACAAAGGAGTACAGAAGGTATCTCTACAGCGCACAAAGGAGTACAGAAGGTATCTCTACAGCGCACAAAGGAGTACAGAAGGTATCTCTACAGCGCACAAAGGAGTACAGGAAATATCTCTAGAACGAACAGAGGAGTACACGAGGTATCTCTACAGCGTACAAAGGAGTACAGAAGGTATCTCTACAGCGCACAAAGGAGTACAGGAAATATCTCTAGAACGTACAAAGGAGTACACGAGGTATCTCTACAGCGTACAAAGGAGTACAGAAGGTATCTCTACAGCGCACAAAGGAGTACAGAAGGTATCTCTACAGTGCACAAAGGAGTATAGAAGGTATCTCTACAGCGCACAAAGGAGTACAGAAGGTATCTCTACAGCGCACAAAGGAGTACAGAAGGTATCTCTACAGCGCACAAAGGAGTACAGAAGGGATCTCTACAGCGCACAAAGGAGTACAGGAAATATCTCTAGAACGTACAGAGGAGTACACGAGGTATCTCTACAGCGTACAAAGGAGTACAGAAGGTATCTCTACAGCGCACAAAGGAGTACAGAAGGTATCTCTACAGCGCACAAAGGAGTACAGAAGGTATATCTACAGCGCACAAAGGAGTACAGGAAATATCTCTAGAACGTACAAAGGAGTACACGAGGTATCTCTACAGCGTACAAAGGAGTACAGAAGGTATCTCTACAGCGCACAAAGGAGTACAGAAGGTATCTCTACAGCGCACAAAGGAGTACAGAAGGTATCTCTACAGCGCACAAAGGAGTACAGGAAATATCTCTAGAACGTACAAAGGAGTACACGAGGTATCTCTACAGCGTACAAAGGGGTACAGAAGGTATCTCTACAGCGCACAAAGGAGTACAGAAGGTATCTCTACAGCGCACAAAGGAGTACAGAAGGTATCTCTACAGCGCACAAAGGAGTACAGAAGGTATCTCTACAGCGCACAAAGGAGTACAGAAGGTATCTCTACAGCGCACAAAGGAGTACAGAAGGTATCTCTACAGCGCACAAAGGAGTACAGGAAATATCTCTAGAACGTACAAAGGAGTACACGAGGTATCTCTACAGCGTACAAAGGAGTACAGAAGGTATCTCTACAGCGCACAAAGGAGTACAGGAAATATCTCTAGAACGTACAAAGGAGTACACGAGGTATCTCTACAGCGTACAAAGGAGTACAGAAGGTATCTCTACAGCGCACAAAGGAGTACAGAAGGTATCTCTACAGCGCACAAAGGAGTACAGAAGGTATCTCTACAGCGCACAAAGGAGTACAGAAGGTATCTCTACAGCGCACAAAGGAGTACAGAAGGTATTTCTACAGCGCACAACGGAGTACAGGAAATAACGCTAGAACGTACAAAGGAGTACACGAGGTATCTCTACAGCGTACAAAGGAGTACAGCAGGTATCTCTACAGCGCACAAAGGAGTACAGAAGGTATCTCTACAGCGCACAAAGGAGTACAGAAGGTATCTCTACAGCGCACAAAGGAGTACAGAAGGTATCTCTACAGCGCACAAAGGAGTACAGGAAATATCTCTAGAACGTACAAAGGAGTACACGAGGTATCTCTACAGCGTACAAAGGAGTACAGAAGGTATCTCTACAGCGCACAAAGGAGTACAGAAGGTATCTCTACAGCGCACAAAGGAGTACAGAAGGTATCTCTACAGCGCACAAAGGAGTACTGAAGGTATCTCTACAGCGCACAAAGGAGTACAGAAGGTATCTCTCCAGCGCACAAAGGAGTACAGAAGGTATCTCTACAGCGCACAAAGGAGTACAGAAGGTATCTCTACAGCGCACAAAGGAGTACAGGAAATATCTCTAGAACGTACAAAGGAGTACACGAGGTATCTCTACAGCGTACAAAGGAGTACAGGAGGTATCCCTACAGCGCACAAAGGAGTACAGAAGGTATCTCTACAGCGCACAAAGGAGTACAGGAAATATCTCTAGAACGTACAAAGGAGTACACGAGGTATCTCTACAGCGTACAAAGGAGTACACAAGGTATCTCTACAGCGCTCAAAGGAGTACAGAAGGTATCTCTACAGCGCACAAAGGAGTACAGGAAATATCTCTAGAACGTACAAAGGAGTACAGAAGGTATCTCTACAGCGCACAAAGGAGTACAGAAGGTATCTCTACAGCGCACAAAGGAGTACAGAAGGTATCTCTACAGCGCACAAAGGAGTACAGAAGGTCTCTCCACAGCGCACAAAGGAGTACAGGAAATATCTCTAGAACGTACAAAGGAGTACACGAGGTATCTCTACAGCGCACAAAGGAGTACAGAAGGTATCTCTACAGCGCACAAAGGAGTACAGGAAATATCTCTAGAACGTACAAAGAAATACACGAGGTATCTCTACAGCGTACAAAGGAGTACAGAAGGTATCTCTACAGCGCACAAAGGAGTACAGAAGGTATCTCTACAGCGCACAAAGGAGTACAGAAGGTATCTCTACAGCGCACAAAGGAGTACAGAAGGTATCTCTACAGCGCACAAAGGAGTACAGAAGGTATCTCTACAGCGCACAAAGGAGTACAGAAGGCATCTCTACAGCGCACAAAGGAGGACAGAAGGTATCTCTACAGCGCACAAAGGAGTACAGAAGGTATCTCTACAGCGCACAAAGGAGTACAGAAGGTATCTCTACAGCGCACAAAGGAGTACAGAAGGTATCTCTACAGCGCACAAAGGAGTACAGAAGGTATCTCTACAGCGCACAAAGGAGTACAGAAGGTATCTCTACAGCGCACAAAGGAGTACAGAAGGTATCTCTACAGCGCACAAAGGAGTACAGAAGGTATCTCTACAGCGCACAAAGGAGTACAGGAAATATCTCTAGAACGTACAAAGGAGTACACGAGGTATCTCTACAGCGTACAAAGGAGTTCAGAAGGTATCTCTACAGCGCACAAAGGAGTACAGAAGGTATCTCTACAGCACACAAAGGAGTACAGAAGGTATCTCTTCAGCGCACAAAGGAGTACAGAAGGTATCTCTACAGCGCACAAAGGAGTACAGAAGGTATCTCTACAGCGCACAAAGGAGTACAGGAAATATCTCTAGAACGTACAAAGGAGTTCACGAGGTATCTCTACAGCGTACAAAGGAGTACAGAAGGTATCTCTACAGCGCACAAAGGAGTAAAGAAGGTATCTCTAACGCGCACAAAGGAGTACAGAAGGTGTCTCTACAGCGCACAAAGGAGTACAGAAGGTATCTCTACAGCGCACAAAGGAGTACAGAAGGTATCTCTACAGCGCACAAAGGAGTACAGAAGGTATCTCTACAGCGCACAAAGGAGTACAGAAGGTATCTCTACAGCGCACAAAGGAGTACAGGAAATATCTCTAGAACGTACAAAGGAGTACACGAGGTATCTCTACAGCGTACAAAGGAGTACAGAAGGTATCTCTACAGCGCAAAAGGAGTACAGAAGGTATCTCTACAGCGCACAAAGGAGTACAGAAGGTATCTCTACAGCGCACAAAGGAGTACAGAAGGTATCTCTACAGCGCACAAAGGAGTACAGGAAATATCTCTAGAACGTGCAAAGGAGTACACGAGGTATCTCTACAGCGTACAAAGGAGTACAGAAGGTATCTCTACAGCGCACAAAGGAGTACAGAAGGTATCTCTACAGCGCACAAAGGAGTACAGAACGTATCTCTACAGCGCACAAAGGAGTACAGAAGGTATCTCTACAGCGCACAAAGGAGTACAGAAGGTATCTCTAGAGCGCACAAAGGAGTACAGAAGGTATCTCTACAGCGCACAAAGGAGTACAGAAGGTATCTCTACAGCGCACAAAGGAGTATAGGAAATATCTCTAGAACGTACAAAGGAGTACACGAGGTATCTCTACAGCGTACAAAGGAGTACAGAAGGTATCTCTACAGCGCACAAAGGAGTACAGAAGGTATCTCTACAGCGCACAAAGGAGTACAGAAGGTATCTCTACAGCGCACAAAGGAGTACAGAAGGTATCTCTACAGCGCACAAAGGAGTACAAAAGGTATCTCTACAGTGCACAAAGGAGTACAGAAGGTATCTCTACAGCGCACAAAGGAGTACAGGAAATATCTCTAGAACGTACAAAGGAGTACACGAGGTATCTCTAAAGCGTACAAAGGAGTACAGAAGGTATCTCTACAGCGCACAAAGGAGTACAGAAGGTATCTCTACAGCGCACAAAGGAGTACAGAAGGTATCTCTACAGCGCACAAAGGAGTTCAGGAGGTATCTCTACAGCGCACAAAGGAGTACAGGAAATATCTCTAGAACGTACAAAGGAGTACACGAGGTATCTCTACAGCGTACAGAGGAGTACAGAAGGTATCTCTACAGCGCACAAAGGAGTACAGAAGGTATCTCTACAGCGCACAAAGGAGTACAGGAAATATCTCTAGAACGTACAAAGGAGTACAGAAGGTATCTCTACAGCGCACAAAGGAGTACAGAATGTATCTCTACAGCGCACAAAGGAGTACAGAAGGCATCTCTACAGCGCACAAAGGAGTACAGAAGGTATCTCTACAGCGCAAAAAGGAGTACAGGAAATATCTCTAGAACGTACAAAGGAGTACACGAGGTATCTCTACAGCGTACAAAGGAGTACAGAAAGTATCTCTACAGCGCACAAAGGAGTACAGAAGGTATCTCTACAGCGCACAAAGGAGTACAGAAGGTATCTCTACAGCGCACAAAGGAGTACAGAAGGTATCTCTACAGCACACAAAGGAGTACAGAAGGTATCTCTACAGCGCACAAAGGAGTACAGGAAATATCTATAGAACGTACAAAGGAGTACACGAGGTATCTCTACAGCGTACAAAGGAGTACAGAAGGTATCTTCACAGCGCACAAAGGAGTACAGAAGGTATCTCTACAGCGCACAAAGGAGTACAGGAAATATCTCTAGAACGTACAAAGGAGTACAGAAGGTATCTCTACAGCGCACAAAGGAGTACAGAAGGTATCTCTACAGCGCACAAAGGAGTACAGAAGGTATCTCTACAGCGCACAAAGGAGTACAGAAGGTATCTCTACAGCGCACAAAGGAGTACAGGAAATATCTCTAGAACGAACAGAGGAGTACACGAGGTATCTCTACAGCGTACAAAGGAGTACAGAAGGTATCTCTACAGCGCACAAAGGAGTACAGGAAATATCTCTAGAACGTACAAAGGAGTACACGAGGTATCTCTACAGCGTACAAAGGAGTACAGAAGGTATCTCTACAGCGCACAAAGGAGTACAGAAGGTATCTCTACAGTGCACAAAGGAGTATAGAAGGTATCTCTACAGCGCACAAAGGAGTACAGAAGGTATCTCTACAGCGCACAAAGGAGTACAGAAGGTATCTCTACAGCGCACAAAGGAGTACAGAAGGGATCTCTACAGCGCACAAAGGAGTACAGGAAATATCTCTAGAACGTACAGAGGAGTACACGAGGTATCTCTACAGCGTACAAAGGAGTACAGAAGGTATCTCTACAGCGCACAAAGGAGTACAGAAGGTATCTCTACAGCGCACAAAGGAGTACAGAAGGTATCTCTACAGCGCACAAAGGAGTACAGAAGGTATCTCTACAGCGCACAAAGGAGTACAGGAAATATCTCTAAAACGTACAAAGGAGTACACGAGGTATCTCTACAGCGTACAAAGGAGTACAAAAGGTATCTCTACAGCGCACAAAGGAGTACAGAAGGTATTTCTACAGCGCACAAATGAGTACAGAAGGTATCTCTACAGCGCACAAAGGAGTACAGAAGGTATCTCTACAGCGCACAAAGGAGTACAGAAGGTATCTCTACAGCGCACAAAGGAGTACAGGAAATATCTCTAGAACGAACAAAGCAGTACACGAGGTATCTCTACAGCGTACAAAGGAGTACAGAAGGTATCTCTACAGCGCACAAAGGAGTACAGAAGGTATCTTTACAGCGCACAAAGGAGCACAGGAAATTTCTCTAGAACGTACAAAGGAGTACAGAAGGTATCTCTACAGCGCACAAAGGAGTACAGAAGGTATCTCTACAGCGCACAAAGGAGTACAGAAGGTATCTCTACAGCGCACAAAGGAGTACAGAAGGTATCTCTACAGCGCACAAAGGAGTATAGGAAATATCTCTAGAACGTACAAAGGAGTACACGAGGTATCTCTACAGCGTACAAAAGAGTACAGAAGGTATCTCTACAGCGCACAAAGGAGTACAGGAAATATCTCTAGAACGTACAAAGGAGTACACGAGGTATCTCTACAGCGTACAAAGGAGTACAGAAGGTATCTCTACAGCGCACAAAGGAGTACAGAAGGTATCTCTACAGCGCACAAAGGAGTACAGAAGGTATCTCTACAGCGCACAAAGGAGTACAGAAGGTATCTCTACAGCGCACAAAGAAGTACAGGAAATATCTCTAGAACGTACAAAGGAGTACACGAGGTATCTCTACAGCGTACAAAGGAGTATAGAAGGTATCTCTAGAGCGCACAAAGGAGTACAGAATGTATCTCTACAGCGCACAAAGGAGTACAGGAAATATCTCCAGAACGTACAAAGGAGTACAGAAGGTATCTCTACAGCGCACAAAGGAGTACAGAAGGTATCTCTACAGTGCACAAAGGAGTACAGAAGGTATCTCTACAGCGCACAAAGGAGTACAGAAGGTATCTCTACAGCGCACAAAGGAGTACAGGAAATATCTCTAGAACGTACAAAGGAGTACACGAGGTATCTCTACAGCGTACAAAGAAGTACAGAAGGTATCTCTACAGCGCACAAAGGA
Source organism: Morinoia aosen (assembly GCA_030386875.1). Classification (NCBI taxonomy): domain Eukaryota; kingdom Metazoa; phylum Arthropoda; class Malacostraca; order Amphipoda; family Talitridae; genus Morinoia; species Morinoia aosen. Next base: position 12,913,840 of record JASJYW010000027.1, read on the forward strand.
GTACAGAAGGTATCTCTACAGCGCACAAAGGAGTACAGGAAATATCTCTAGAACGTACAAAGGAGTACAGAAGGTATCTCTACAGCGCACAATGGAGTACAGAAGGTATCTCTACAGCGCACAAAGGAGTACAGAAGGTATCTCTGCAGCGCACAAAGGAGTACAGAAGGTATCTCTACAGCGCACAAAGGAGTACAGGAAATATCTCTAGAACGTACAAAGGAGTACACGAGGTATCTCTACAGCGTACAAAAGAGTACAGAAGGTATCTCTACAGCGCACAAAGGAGTACAGGAAATATCTCTAGAACGTACAAAGGAGTACACGAGGTATCTCTACAGCGCACAAAGGAGTTCAGAAGGTATCTCTACAGCGCACAAAGGAGTACAGAAGGTATCTCTACAGCGCACAAAGGAGTACAGAAGGTATCTCTACAGTGCACAAAGGAGTACAGGAAATATCTCTAGAACGTACAAAGGAGTACACGAGGTATCTCTACAGCGTACAAAGGAGTACAGAAGGTATCTCTACAGCGCACAAAGGAGTACAGGAAATATCTCTAGAACGTACAAAGGAGTACACGAGGTATCTCTACAGCGTACAAAGGAGTACAGAAGGTATCTCTACAGCGCACAAAGGAGAACAGAAGGTATCTCTACAGCGCACAAAGGAGTACAGAAGGAATCTCTACAGCGCACGAAGGAGTACAGGAAATATCTCTAGAACGTACAAAGGAGTACACGAGGTATCTCTACAGCGTACAAAGGAGTACAGAAGGTATCTCTACAGCGCACAAAGGAGTACAGAAGGTATCTCTACAGCGCACAAAGGAGAACAGAAGGTATCTCTACAGCGCACAAAGGGGTACAGAAGGTATCTCTACAGCGCACAAAGGAGTACAGAAGGTATCTCTACAGCGCACAAAGGAGTACAGAAGGTATCTCTACAGCGCACAAAGGAGTACAGAAGGTATCTCTACAGCGCACAAAGGAGTACAGAAGGTATCTCTACAGCGCACAAAGGAGTACAGAAGGTATCTCTACAGCGCACAAAGGAGTACAGAAGGTATCTCTACAGCGCACAAAGGAGTACAGGAAATATCTCTAGAACGTACGAAGGAGTACACGAGGTATCTCTACAGCGTACAAAGGAGTACAAATGGTATCTCTACAGCGCACAAAGGAGTACAGAAGGTATCTCTACAGCGCACAAAGGAGTACAGAAGGTATCTCTACCGCGCACAAAGGAGTACAGAAGGTATCTCTACAGCGCACAAAGGAGTACAGAAGGTATCTCTACAGCGCACAAAGGAGTACAGAAGGTATCTCTACAGCGCACAAAGGATTACAGAAGGTATCTCTACAGCGCACAAAGGAGTACAGGAAATATCTCTAGAACGTACAAAGGAGTACACGAGGTATCTCTAGAGCGTACAAAGGAGTACAGAAGGTATCTCTACAGCGCACAAAGGAGAACAGAAGGTATCTCTACAGCGCACAAAGGAGTACAGAAGGTATCTCTACAGCGCACAAAGGAGTACAGAAGGTATCTCTACAGCGCACAAAGGAGTACAGAAGGTATCTCTACAGCGCACAAAGGAGTACAGAAGGTATCTCTACAGCGCACAAAGCAGTACAGGAAATATCTCTAGAACGTACAAAGAAGTACACGAGGTATCTCTACAGCGTACAAAGGAGTACAGAAGGTATCTCTACAGCGCACAAAGGAGTACAGAAGGTATCTCTACAGCGCACAAAGGAGTACAGAAGGTATATCTACAGCGCACAAAGGAGTACAGAAGGTATCTCTACAGCGCACAAAGGAGTACAGGAAATATCTCTAGAACGTACAAAGGAGTACACGAGGTATCTCTACAGCGCACAAAGGAGTACAGAAGGTATCTCTACAGCGCACAAAGGAGTACAGAAGGTATCTCTACAGCGCACAAAGCAGTACAGGAAATATCTCTAGAACGTACAAAGAAGTACACGAGGTATCTCTACAGCGTACAAAGGAGTACAGAAGGTATCTCTAAAGCGCACAAAGGAGTACAAAAGGTATCTCTACAGCGCACAAAGGAGTACAGAAGGTATATCTACAGCGCACAAAGGAGTACAGAAGGTATCTCTACAGCGCACAAAGGAGTACAGGAAATATCTCTAGAACGTACAAAGGAGTACACGAGGTATCTCTACAGCGTACAAAGGAGTACAGAAGGTATCTCTACAGCGCACAAAGGAGTACAGAAGGTATCTCTACAGCGCACAAAGGAGTACAGGAAATATCTCTAGAACGTAGAAAGGAGTACGGAAGGTATCTCTACAGCGCACAAAGGAGTACAGAAGGTATCTCTACAGCGCACAAAGGAGTACAGAAGGTATCTCTACAGCGCACAAAGGAGTACAGAAGGTATCTCTACAGCGCACAAAGGAGTACAGGAAATATCTCTAGAACGTACAAAGGAGTACACGAGGTATCTCTACAGCGTACAAAGGAGTACAGAAGGTATCTCTACAGCGCACAAAGGAGTACAGAAGGTATCTCTACAGCGCACAAAGGAGTACAGAAGGTATCTCTACAGCGCACAAAGGAGTACAGAAGGTATCTCTACAGCACACAAAGGAGTACAGAAGGTATCTCTACAGCGCACAAAGGAGTACAGGAAATATCTCTAGAACGTACAAAGGAGTACACGAGGTATCTCTACAGCGTACAAAGGAGTACAGAAGGTATCTTCACAGCGCACAAAGGAGTACAGAAGGTATCTCTACAGCGCACAAAGGAGTACAGGAAATATCTCTAGAACGTACAAAGGAGTACAGAAGGTATCTCTACAGCGCACAAAGGAGTACAGAAGGTATCTCTACAGCGCACAAAGGAGTACAGAAGGTATCTCTACAGCGCACAAAGGAGTACAGAAGGTATCTCTACAGCGCACAAAGGAGTACAGGAAATATCTCTAGAACGAACAGAGGAGTACACGAGGTATCTCTACAGCGTACAAAGGAGTACACAAGGTATCTCTACAGCGCACAGAGGAGTACAGGAAATATCTCTAGAACGTACAAAGGAGTACACGAGGTATCTCTACAGCGTACAAAGGAGTACAGAAGGTATCTCTACAGCGCACAAAGGAGTACAGAAGGTATCTCTACAGTGCACAAAGGAGTATAGAAGGTATCTCTACAGCGCACAAAGGAGTACAGAAGGTATCTCTACAGCGCACAAAGGAGTACAGAAGGTATCTCTACAGCGCACAAAGGAGTACAGAAGGGATCTCTACAGCGCACAAAGGAGTACAGGAAATATCTCTAGAACGTACAAAGGAGTACACAAGGTATCTCTACAGCGTACAAAGGAGTACAGAAGGTATCTCTACAGCGCACAAAGGAGTACAGAAGGTATCTCTACAGCGCACAAAGGAGTACAGAAGGTATCTCTACAGCGCACAAAGGAGTACAGAAGGTATCTCTACAGCGCACAAAGGAGTACAGGAAATATCTCTAAAACGTACAAAGGAGTACACGAGGTATCTCTACAGCGTACAAAGGAGTACAAAAGGTATCTCTACAGCGCACAAAGGAGTACAGAAGGTATTTCTACAGCGCACAAATGAGTACAGAAGGTATCTCTACAGCGCACAAAGGAGTACAGAAGGTATCTCTACAGCGCACAAAGGAGTACAGAAGGTATCTCTACAGCGCACAAAGGAGTACAGGAAATATCTCTAGAACGAACAAAGCAGTACACGAGGTATCTCTACAGCGTACAAAGGAGTACAGAAGGTATCTCTACAGCGCACAAAGGAGTACAGAAGGTATCTTTACAGCGCACAAAGGAGCACAGGAAATTTCTCTAGAACGTACAAAGGAGTACAGAAGGTATCTCTACAGCGCACAAAGGAGTACAGAAGGTATCTCTACAGCGCACAAAGGAGTACAGAAGGTATCTCTACAGCGCACAAAGGAGTACAGAAGGTATCTCTACAGCGCACAAAGGAGTATAGGAAATATCTCTAGAACGTACAAAGGAGTACACGAGGTATCTCTACAGCGTACAAAAGAGTACAGAAGGTATCTCTACAGCGCACAAAGGAGTACAGGAAATATCTCTAGAACGTACAAAGGAGTACACGAGGTATCTCTACAGCGTACAAAGGAGTACAGAAGGTATCTCTACAGCGCACAAAGGAGTACAGAAGGTATCTCTACAGCGCACAAAGGAGTACAGAAGGTATCTCTACAGCGCACAAAGGAGTACAGAAGGTATCTCTACAGCGCACAAAGAAGTACAGGAAATATCTCTAGAACGTACAAAGGAGTACACGAGGTATCTCTACAGCGTACAAAGGAGTATAGAAGGTATCTCTAGAGCGCACAAAGGAGTACAGAATGTATCTCTACAGCGCACAAAGGAGTACAGGAAATATCTCCAGAACGTACAAAGGAGTACAGAAGGTATCTCTACAGCGCACAAAGGAGTACAGAAGGTATCTCTACAGCGCACAAAGGAGTACAGGAAATATCTCTAGAACGTACAAAGGAGTACACGAGGTATCTCTACAGCGTACAAAGAAGTACAGAAGGTATCTCTACAGCGCACAAAGGAGTACAGAAGGTATCTCTACAGCGCACAAAGGAGTACAGGAAATATCTCTAGAACGTACAAAGGAGTACAGAAGGTATCTCTACAGCGCACAATGGAGTACAGAAGGTATCTCTACAGCGCACAAAGGAGTACAGAAGGTATCTCTGCAGCGCACAAAGGAGTACAGAAGGTATCTCTACAGCGCACAAAGGAGTACAGGAAATATCTCTAGAACGTACAAAGGAGTACACGAGGTATCTCTACAGCGTACAAAAGAGTACAGAAGGTATCTCTACAGCGCACAAAGGAGTACAGGAAATATCTCTAGAACGTAGAAAGGAGTACACGAGGTATCTCTACAGCGTACAAAGGAGTTCAGAAGGTATCTCTACAGCGCACAAAGGAGTACAGAAGGTATCTCTACAGCGCACAAAGGAGTACAGAAGGTATCTCTACAGTGCACAAAGGAGTACAGGAAATATCTCTAGAACGTACAAAGGAGTACACGAGGTATCTCTACAGCGTACAAAGGAGTACAGAAGGTATCTCTACAGCGCACAAAGGAGTACAGGAAATATCTCTAGAACGTACAAAGGAGTACACGAGGTATCTCTACAGCGTACAAAGGAGTACAGAAGGTATCTCTACAGCGCACAAAGGAGAACAGAAGGTATCTCTACAGCGCACAAAGGAGTACAGAAGGAATCTCTACAGCGCACGAAGGAGTACAGGAAATATCTCTAGAACGTACAAAGGAGTACACGAGGTATCTCTACAGCGTACAAAGGAGTACAGAAGGTATCTCTACAGCGCACAAAGGAGTACAGAAGGTATCTCTACAGCGCACAAAGGAGAACAGAAGGTATCTCTACAGCGCACAAAGGAGTACAGAAGGTATCTCTACAGCGCACAAAGGAGTACAGAAGGTATCTCTACAGCGCACAAAGGAGTACAGAAGGTATCTCTACAGCGCACAAAGGAGTACAGAAGGTATCTCTACAGCGCACAAAGGAGTACAGAAGGTATCTCTACAGCGCACAAAGGAGTACAGAAGGTATCTCTACAGCGCACAAAGGAGTACAGAAGGTATCTCTACAGCGCACAAAGGAGTACAGGAAATATCTCTAGAACGTACAAAGGAGTACACGAGGTATCTCTACAGCGTACAAAGGAGTACAAATGGTATCTCTACAGCGCACAAATGAGTACAGAAGGTATCTCTACAGCGCACAAAGGAGTACAGAAGGTATCTCTACCGCGCACAAAGGAGTACAGAAGGTATCTCTACAGCGCACAAAGGAGTACAGAAGGTATCTCTACAGCGCACAAAGGAGTACAGAAGGTATCTCTACAGCGCACAAAGGATTACAGAAGGTATCTCTACAGCGCACAAAGGAGTACAGGAAATATCTCTAGAACGTACAAAGGAGTACACGAGGTATCTCTAGAGCGTACAAAGGAGTACAGAAGGTATCTCTACAGCGCACAAAGGAGAACAGAAGGTATCTCTACAGCGCACAAAGGAGTACAGAAGGTATCTCTACAGCGCACAAAGGAGTACAGAAGGTATCTCTACAGCGCACAAAGGAGTACAGAAGGTATCTCTACAGCGCACAAAGGAGTACAGAAGGTATCTCTACAGCGCACAAAGCAGTACAGGAAATATCTCTAGAACGTACAAAGAAGTACACGAGGTATCTCTACAGCGTACAAAGGAGTACAGAAGGTATCTCTACAGCGCACAAAGGAGTACAGAAGGTATCTCTACAGCACACAAAGGAGTACAGAAGGTATATCTACAGCGCACAAAGGAGTACAGAAGGTATCTCTACAGCGCACAAAGGAGTACAGGAAATATCTCTAGAACGTACAAAGGAGTACACGAGGTATCTCTACAGCGTACAAAGGAGTACAGAAGGTATCTCTACAGCGCACAAAGGAGTACAGAAGGTATCTCTACAGCGCACAAAGGAGTACAGGAAATATCTCTAGAACGTAGAAAGGAGTACGGAAGGTATCTCTACAGCGCACAAAGGAGTACAGAAGGTATCTCTACAGCGCACAAAGGAGTACAGAAGGTATCTCTACAGCGCACAAAGGAGTACAGAAGGTATCTCTACAGCGCACAAAGAAGTACAGGAAATATCTCTAGAACGTACAAAGGAGTACACGAGGTATCTCTACAGCGTACAAAGGAGTACAGAAGGTATCTCTACAGCGCACAAAGGAGTACAGAAGGTATCTCTACAGCGCACAAAGGAGTACAGAAGGTATCTCTACAGCGCACAAAGAAGTACAGAAGGCATCTCTACAGCGCACAAAGGAGTACAGAAGGTATCCCTACAGCGCACAAAGGAGTACAGGAAATATCTCTAGAACGTACAAAGGAGTACACGAGGTATCTCTACAGCGTACAAAGGAGTACAGAAGGTATCTCTACAGCGCACAAAGAAGTACAGAAGGTATCTCTACAGCGCACAAAGGAGTACAGGAAATATCTCTAGAACGTACAAAGGAGAACAGAAGGTATCTCTACAGCGCACGGAGTACAGAAGGTATCTCTACAGCGCACAAAGGAGTACAGAAGGTATCTCTACAGCGCACAAAGGAGTACAGAAGGTATCTCTACAGCGCACAAAGGAGTACAGGAAATATCTCTAGAACGTACAAAGGAGTACACGAGGTATCTCTACAGCGTACAAAGGAGTACAGAAGGTATCTCTACAGCGCACAAAGGAGTACAGGAAATATCTCTAGAACGTACAAAGGAGTACACGAGGTATCTCTACAGCGTACAAAGGAGTACAGAAGGTATCTCTACAGCGCACAAAGGAGTACAGAAGGTATCTCTACAGTGCACAAAGGAGTACAGAAGGTATCTCTACAGCGCACAAAGGAGTACAGAAGGTATCTCTACAGCGCACAAAGGAGTACAGAAGGTATCTCTACAGCGCACAAAGGAGTACAGAAGGTATCTCTACAGCGCACAAAGGAGTACAGGAAATATCTCTAGAACGTACAAAGGAGTACACGAGGTATCTCTACAGCGTACAAAGGAGTACAGAAGGTATCTCTACAGCGCACAAAGGAGTACAGAAGGTATCTCTACAGCGCACAAAGGAGTACAGAAGGTATCTCTACAGCGCACAAAGGAGTACAGGAAATATCTCTAGAACGTACAAAGGAGTACACGAGGTATCTCTACAACGTACAAAGGATTACAGAAGGTATCTCTACAGCGCACAAAGGAGTACAGGAGGTATCTCTACAGCGCACAAAGGAGTACAGAAGGTATCTCTACAGCGCACAAAGGAGTACAGAAGGTATCTCTACAGCGCACAAAGGAGTACAGAGGGTATCTCTACAGCGCACAAAGGAGTACAGGAAATATCTCTAGAACGTACAAAGGAGTACACGAGGTATCTCTACAGCGTACAAAGGAGTACAGAAGGTATCTCTACAGCGCACAAAGGAGTACAGAAGGTATCTCTTCAGCGCACAAAGGAGTACAGGAAATATCTCTAGAACGTACAAAGGAGTACACGAGGTATCTCTACAGCGTACAAAGAAGTACAGAAGGTATCTCTACAGCGCACAAAGGAGTACAGAAGGTATCTCTACAGCGCACAAAGGAGTACAGAAGGTATCTCTACAGCGCACAAAGGAGTACAGAAAGTATCTCTACAGCGCACAAAGGAGTACAGGAAATATCTCTAGAACGTACAAAGGAGTACACGAGGTATCTCTACAGCGTACAAAGGAGTACAGGAAATATCTCTAGAACGTACAAAGGAGTACACGAGGTATCTCTACAGCGTACAAAGGAGTACAGAAGGTATCTCTACAGCGCACAAAGGAGTACAGAAGGTATCTCTACAGCGCACAAAGGAGTACAGGAAATATCTCTAGAACGTACAAAGGAGTACAGAAGGTATCTCTACAGCGCACAAAGGAGTACAGAAGGTATCTCTACAGCGCACAAAGGAGTACAAAAGGTATCTCTACAGCGCACAAAGTAGTACAGGAAATATCTCTAGAACGTTCAAAGGAGTACACGAGGTATCTCTACAGCGTACAAAGGAGTACAGAAAGTATCTCTACAGCGCACAAAAGAGTACAGAAGGTATCTCTACAGCGCACAAAGGAGTACAGAAGGTATCTCTACAGCGCACAAAGGAGTACAGAAGGTATCTCTACAGCGCACAAAGGAGTACAGGAAATATCTTTAGAACGTACAAAGGAGTACACGAGGTATCTCTACAGCGCACAAAGGAGTACAGGAAATATCTCAAGAACGTACAAAGGAGTACACGAGGTATCTCTACAGCGTACAAAGGAGTACAGAAGGTATCTCTACAGCGCACAAAGGAGTACAGAAGGTATCTCTACAGCGCACAAAGGAGTACAGAAGGTATCTCTACAGCGCACAAAGGAGTACAGGAAATATCTCTAGAACGTACAAAGGAGTACACGAGGTATCTCTACAGCGTACAAAGGAGTACAGAAGGTATCTCTACAGCGCACAAAGGGGTACAGAAGGTATCTTTCCTTCGCACAAAGGAGTACAGAAGGTATCTCTACAGCGCACAAAGGAGTACAGAAGGTATCTCTACAGCGCACAAAGGAGTACAGAAGGTATCTCTACAGCGCACAAAGGAGTACAGAAGGTATCTCTACAGCGCACAAAGGAGTACAGGAAATATCTCTAGAACGTACAAAGGAGTACACGAGGTATCTCTACAGCGTACAAAGGAGTACAGAAGGTATCTCTACAGCGCACAAAGGAGTACAGAAGGTATCTCTACAGCGCACAAAGGAGTACAGAAGGTATCTCTACAGCGCACAAAAGAGTACAGAAGGTATCTCTACAGCGCACAAAGGAGTACAGGAAATATCTCTAGAACGTACAGAGGAGTACACGAGGTATCTCTACAGCGTACAAAGGAGTACAGAAGGTATCTCTACAGCGCAAAAAGGAGTAAAGAAGGTATCTCTACAGCGCACAAAGGAGTACAGAAGGTATCTCTACAGCGCACAAAGGAGTACAGAAGGTATCTCTACAGCGCAAAAAGGAGTACAGAAGGTATCTCTACAGCGAACAAAGGAGTACAGGAAATATCTCTAGAACGTACAAAGGAGTACACGAGGTATCTCTACAGCGTACAAAGGAGTACAGAAGGTATCTCTACAGCGCACAAAGGAGTACAGAAGGTATCTCTACAGCGCACAAAGGAGTACAGGAAATATCTCTAGAACGTACAAAGGAGTACAGAAGGTATCTCTACAGCGCACAAAGGAGTACAGAAGGTATCTCTACAGCGCACAAAGGAGTACAGAAGGTATCTCTACAGCGTACAAAGGAGTACAGAAGGTATCTCTACAGCGCACAAAGGAGTACAGGAAATATCTCTAGAATGTACAAAGGAGTACACGAGGTATCTCTACAGCGTACAAAGGAGTACAGAAGGTATCTCTACAGCGCACAAAGAAGTACAGAAGGTATCTCTACAGCGCACAAAGGATCACAGAAGGTATCTCTACAGCGCACACAGGAGTACAAAAGGTATCTCTACAGCGCACAAAGGAGTACAGGAAATATCTCTAGAACGTACAAAGGAGTACACGAGGTATCTCTACAGCGTACAAAGGAGTACAGAAGGTATCTCTACAGCGCACAAAGGAGTACAGAAGGTATCTCTACAGCGCACAAAGGAGTACAGGAAATATCTCTAGAACGTACAAAGGAGTACAGAAGGTATCTCTACAGCGCACAAAGGAGTACAGAAGGTATCTCTACAGCGCACAAAGGAGTACAGAAGGTATCTCTACAGCGCACAAAGGAGTACAGAAGGTATCTCTACAGCGCACAAAGGAGTACAGGAAATATCTCTAGAACGTACAAAGGAGTACACGAGGTATCTCTACAGCGTACAAAGGAGTACAGAAGGTATCTCTACAGCGCACAAAGGAGTACAGAAGGTATCTCTACAGCGCACAAAGGAGTACAGGAAATATCTCTAGAACGTACAAAGGAGTACAGAAGGTATCTCTACAGCGCACAAAGGAGTACAGAAGGTATCTCTACAGCGCACAAAGGAGTACAGAAGGTATCTCTACAGCGCACAAAGGAGTACAGAAGGTATCTCTACAGCGCACAAAGGAGTACAGGAAATATCTCTAGAACGTAAAAGGAGTACACGAGGTATCTCTACAGCGTACAAAGGAGTACAGAAGGTGTCTCTACAGCGCACAAAGGAGTACAGGAAATACCTCTAGAACGTACAAAGGAGTACACGAGGTATCTCTACAGCGCACATAGGAGTACAGAAGGTATCTCTACAGCGCACAAAGGAGTACCGAAGGTATCTCTACAGCGCACAAATGAGTACAGAAGGTATCTCTACAGCGCACAAAGGAGTACAGAAGGTATCTCTACAGCGCACAAAGGAGTACAGAAGGTATCTCTACAGCGCACAAAGGAGTACAGGAAATATCTCTAGAACGTACAAAGGAGTACACGAGGTATCTCTACAGCGTACAAAGGAGTACAAAAGGTATCTCTACAGCGCACAAAGGAGTACAGAAGGTATCTCTACAGCGCACAAAGGAGTACATAAGGTATCTCTACAGCGCACAAAGGAGTACAGAAGGTATCTCTACAGCGCACAAAGGAGTACAGAAGGTATCTCTACAGCGCACAAAGGAGTACAGAAGATATCTCTACAGCGCACAAAGGAGTACAGGAAATATCTCTAGAACGTACAAAGGAGTACACGAGGTATCTCTACAGCGTACAAAGGAGTACAGAAGGTATCTCTACAGTGCACAAAGGAGTACAGAAGGTATCTCTACAGCGCACAAAGGAGTACAGAAGGTATCTCTACAGCGCAAAAAGGAGTACAGAAGGTATCTCTACAGCGCACAAAGGAGTACAGGAAATATCTCTAGAACGTACAAAGGAGTACTCGAGGTATTTCTACAGCGTACAAAGGAGTACAGAAGGTATCTCTACAGCGCACAAAGGAGTACAGAAGGAATCTCTACAGCGCACAAAGGAGTACAGGAAATATCTCTAGAACGTACAAAGGAGTACAGAAGGTATCTCTACAGCGCACAAAGGAGTACAGAAGGTATCTCTACAGCGCACAAAGGAGTACAGAAGGTATCTCTACAGCGCACAAAGGAGTACAGAAGGTATCTCTACAGCGCACAAAGGAGTACAGGAAATATCTCTAGAACGTACAAAGGAGTACACGAGGTATCTCTACAGCGTACAAAGGAGTACAGAAGGTATCTCTACAGCGCACAAAGGAGTACAGGAAATATCTCTAGAACGTACAAAGGAGTACACGAGGTATCTCTACAGCCTACAAAGGAGTACAGAAGGTATCTCTACAGCGCACAAAGGAGTACAGAAGGTATCTCTACAGCGCACAAAGGAGTACAGAATGTATCTCTACAGCGCACAAAGGAGTACAGGAAATATCTCTAGAACGTACAAAGGAGTACACGAGGTATCTCTACAGCGTACAAAGGAGTACAGAAGGTATCTCTACAGCGCACAAAGGAGTACAGAAGGTATCTCTACAGCGCACAAAGGAGTACAGAAGGTATCTCTACAGCGCACAAAGGAGTACAGAAGGTATCTCTACAGCGCACAAAGGAGTACAGAAGGTATCTCTACAGCGCACAAAGGAGTACAGAAGGTATCTCTACAGCGCACAAAGGAGTGCAGGAAATATCTCTAGAACGTACAAAGAAGTACACGAGGTATCTCTACAGCGTACAAAGAAGTACAGAAAGTATCTCCACAGCGCACAAAGGAGTACAGGAAATATCTCTAGAACGTACAAAGGAGTACACGAGGTATCTCTACAGCATACAAAGGAGTACAGAAGGTATCTCTACAGCGCACAAAGGAGTACAGAAGGTATCTCTACAGCGCACAAAGGAGTACAGAAGGTATCTCTACAGCGCACACACGAGTACAGAAGGTATCTCTACAGCGCACAAAGGAGTACAGAAGGTATCTCTACAGCGCACAAAGGAGTACAGAGAATATCGCTAGAACGTACAAAGGAGTACACGAGGTATCTCTACAGCGTACAAAGGAGTACAGAAGGTATCTCTACAGCGCACAAAGGAGTACAGAAGGTATCTCTACAGCGCACAAAGGAGTACAGAAGGTATCTCTACAGCGCACAAAGGAGTACAGAAGGTATCTCTACAGCGCACAAAAGAGTACAGAAGGTATCTCTACAGCGCACAAAGGAGTACAGAAGGTATCTCTACAGCGCACAAAGGAGTACAGAAGGTATCTCTACAGCGCACAAAGGAGTACAGGAAATATCTCTAGAACGTACAAAGGAGTACACGAGGTATCTCTACAGCGTACAAAGGAGTACAGAAGGTATCTCTACAGCGCACAAAGGAGTACAGAAGGTATCTCTACAGCGCACAAAGGAGTACAGAAGGTATCTCTACAGTGCACAAAGGAGTACAGAAGGTATCTCTACAGCGCACAAAGGAGTACAGAAGGTATCTCTACAGCGCACAAAGGAGTACAGGAAATATCTCTAGAACGTACAAAGGAGTACACGAGGTATCTCTACAGCGTACAAAGGAGTACAGAAGGTATCTCTACAGCGCACAAAGGAGTACAGAAGGTATCTCTACAGCGCACAAAGGAGTACAGAAGGTATCTCTACAGCGCAAAAAGGAGTACAGAAGGTATCTCTACAGCGCACAAAGGAGTACAGGAAATATCTCTAGAACGTACAAAGGAGTACACGAGGTATCTCTACAGCGTACAAAGGAGTACAGAAGGTATCTCTACAGCACACAAAGGAGTACAGAAGGTATCTCTACAGCGCACAAAGGAGTACAGGAAATATCTCTAGAACGTACAAAGGAGTACACGAGGTATCTCTACAGCGTACAAAGGAGTACAGAAGGTATCTTCACAGCGCACAAAGGAGTACAGAAGGTATCTCTACAGCGCACAAAGGAGTACAGGAAATATCTCTAGAACGTACAAAGGAGTACAGAAGGTATCTCTACAGCGCACAAAGGAGTACAGAAGGTATCTCTACAGCGCACAAAGGAGTACAGAAGGTATCTCTACAGCGCACAAAGGAGTACAGAAGGTATCTCTACAGCGCACAAAGGAGTACAGGAAATATCTCTAGAACGAACAGAGGAGTACACGAGGTATCTCTACAGCGTACAAAGGAGTACACAAGGTATCTCTACAGCGCACAGAGGAGTACAGGAAATATCTCTAGAACGTACAAAGGAGTACACGAGGTATCTCTACAGCGTACAAAGGAGTACAGAAGGTATCTCTACAGCGCACAAAGGAGTACAGAAGGTATCTCTACAGTGCACAAAGGAGTATAGAAGGTATCTCTACAGCGCACAAAGGAGTACAGAAGGTATCTCTACAGCGCACAAAGGAGTACAGAAGGTATCTCTACAGCGCACAAAGGAGTACAGAAGGGATCTCTACAGCGCACAAAGGAGTACAGGAAATATCTCTAGAACGTACAAAGGAGTACACAAGGTATCTCTACAGCGTACAAAGGAGTACAGAAGGTATCTCTACAGCGCACAAAGGAGTACAGAAGGTATCTCTACAGCGCACAAAGGAGTACAGAAGGTATCTCTACAGCGCACAAAGGAGTACAGAAGGTATCTCTACAGCGCACAAAGGAGTACAGGAAATATCTCTAAAACGTACAAAGGAGTACACGAGGTATCTCTACAGCGTACAAAGGAGTACAAAAGGTATCTCTACAGCGCACAAAGGAGTACAGAAGGTATTTCTACAGCGCACAAATGAGTACAGAAGGTATCTCTACAGCGCACAAAGGAGTACAGAAGGTATCTCTACAGCGCACAAAGGAGTACAGAAGGTATCTCTACAGCGCACAAAGGAGTACAGGAAATATCTCTAGAACGAACAAAGCAGTACACGAGGTATCTCTACAGCGTACAAAGGAGTACAGAAGGTATCTCTACAGCGCACAAAGGAGTACAGAAGGTATCTTTACAGCGCACAAAGGAGCACAGGAAATTTCTCTAGAACGTACAAAGGAGTACAGAAGGTATCTCTACAGCGCACAAAGGAGTACAGAAGGTATCTCTACAGCGCACAAAGGAGTACAGAAGGTATCTCTACAGCGCACAAAGGAGTACAGAAGGTATCTCTACAGCGCACAAAGGAGTATAGGAAATATCTCTAGAACGTACAAAGGAGTACACGAGGTATCTCTACAGCGTACAAAAGAGTACAGAAGGTATCTCTACAGCGCACAAAGGAGTACAGGAAATATCTCTAGAACGTACAAAGGAGTACACGAGGTATCTCTACAGCGTACAAAGGAGTACAGAAGGTATCTCTACAGCGCACAAAGGAGTACAGAAGGTATCTCTACAGCGCACAAAGGAGTACAGAAGGTATCTCTACAGCGCACAAAGGAGTACAGAAGGTATCTCTACAGCGCACAAAGAAGTACAGGAAATATCTCTAGAACGTACAAAGGAGTACACGAGGTATCTCTACAGCGTACAAAGGAGTATAGAAGGTATCTCTAGAGCGCACAAAGGAGTACAGAATGTATCTCTACAGCGCACAAAGGAGTACAGGAAATATCTCCAGAACGTACAAAGGAGTACAGAAGGTATCTCTACAGCGCACAAAGGAGTACAGAAGGTATCTCTACAGTGCACAAAGGAGTACAGAAGGTATCTCTACAGCGCACAAAGGAGTACAGAAGGTATCTCTACAGCGCACAAAGGAGTACAGGAAATATCTCTAGAACGTACAAAGGAGTACACGAGGTATCTCTACAGCGTACAAAGAAGTACAGAAGGTATCTCTACAGCGCACAAAGGAGTACAGAAGGTATCTCTACAGCGCACAAAGGAGTACAGGAAATATCTCTAGAACGTACAAAGGAGTACAGAAGGTATCTCTACAGCGCACAATGGAGTACAGAAGGTATCTCTACAGCGCACAAAGGAGTACAGAAGGTATCTCTGCAGCGCACAAAGGAGTACAGAAGGTATCTCTACAGCGCACAAAGGAGTACAGGAAATATCTCTAGAACGTACAAAGGAGTACACGAGGTATCTCTACAGCGTACAAAAGAGTACAGAAGGTATCTCTACAGCGCACAAAGGAGTACAGGAAATATCTCTAGAACGTAGAAAGGAGTACACGAGGTATCTCTACAGCGTACAAAGGAGTTCAGAAGGTATCTCTACAGCGCACAAAGGAGTACAGAAGGTATCTCTACAGCGCACAAAGGAGTACAGAAGGTATCTCTACAGTGCACAAAGGAGTACAGGAAATATCTCTAGAACGTACAAAGGAGTACACGAGGTATCTCTACAGCGTACAAAGGAGTACAGAAGGTATCTCTACAGCGCACAAAGGAGTACAGGAAATATCTCTAGAACGTACAAAGGAGTACACGAGGTATCTCTACAGCGTACAAAGGAGTACAGAAGGTATCTCTACAGCGCACAAAGGAGAACAGAAGGTATCTCTACAGCGCACAAAGGAGTACAGAAGGAATCTCTACAGCGCACGAAGGAGTACAGGAAATATCTCTAGAACGTACAAAGGAGTACACGAGGTATCTCTACAGCGTACAAAGGAGTACAGAAGGTATCTCTACAGCGCACAAAGGAGTACAGAAGGTATCTCTACAGCGCACAAAGGAGAACAGAAGGTATCTCTACAGCGCACAAAGGAGTACAGAAGGTATCTCTACAGCGCACAAAGGAGTACAGAAGGTATCTCTACAGCGCACAAAGGAGTACAGAAGGTATCTCTACAGCGCACAAAGGAGTACAGAAGGTATCTCTACAGCGCACAAAGGAGTACAGAAGGTATCTCTACAGCGCACAAAGGAGTACAGAAGGTATCTCTACAGCGCACAAAGGAGTACAGAAGGTATCTCTACAGCGCACAAAGGAGTACAGGAAATATCTCTAGAACGTACAAAGGAGTACACGAGGTATCTCTACAGCGTACAAAGGAGTACAAATGGTATCTCTACAGCGCACAAATGAGTACAGAAGGTATCTCTACAGCGCACAAAGGAGTACAGAAGGTATCTCTACCGCGCACAAAGGAGTACAGAAGGTATCTCTACAGCGCACAAAGGAGTACAGAAGGTATCTCTACAGCGCACAAAGGAGTACAGAAGGTATCTCTACAGCGCACAAAGGATTACAGAAGGTATCTCTACAGCGCACAAAGGAGTACAGGAAATATCTCTAGAACGTACAAAGGAGTACACGAGGTATCTCTAGAGCGTACAAAGGAGTACAGAAGGTATCTCTACAGCGCACAAAGGAGAACAGAAGGTATCTCTACAGCGCACAAAGGAGTACAGAAGGTATCTCTACAGCGCACAAAGGAGTACAGAAGGTATCTCTACAGCGCACAAAGGAGTACAGAAGGTATCTCTACAGCGCACAAAGGAGTACAGAAGGTATCTCTACAGCGCACAAAGCAGTACAGGAAATATCTCTAGAACGTACAAAGAAGTACACGAGGTATCTCTACAGCGTACAAAGGAGTACAGAAGGTATCTCTACAGCGCACAAAGGAGTACAGAAGGTATCTCTACAGCGCACAAAGGAGTACAGAAGGTATATCTACAGCGCACAAAGGAGTACAGAAGGTATCTCTACAGCGCACAAAGGAGTACAGGAAATATCTCTAGAACGTACAAAGGAGTACACGAGGTATCTCTACAGCGTACAAAGGAGTACAGAAGGTATCTCTACAGCGCACAAAGGAGTACAGAAGGTATCTCTACAGCGCACAAAGGAGTACAGGAAATATCTCTAGAACGTAGAAAGGAGTACGGAAGGTATCTCTACAGCGCACAAAGGAGTACAGAAGGTATCTCTACAGCGCACAAAGGAGTACAGAAGGTATCTCTACAGCGCACAAAGGAGTACAGAAGGTATCTCTACAGCGCACAAAGAAGTACAGGAAATATCTCTAGAACGTACAAAGGAGTACACGAGGTATCTCTACAGCGTACAAAGGAGTACAGAAGGTATCTCTACAGCGCACAAAGGAGTACAGAAGGTATCTCTACAGCGCACAAAGGAGTACAGAAGGTATCTCTACAGCGCACAAAGAAGTACAGAAGGCATCTCTACAGCGCACAAAGGAGTACAGAAGGTATCCCTACAGCGCACAAAGGAGTACAGGAAATATCTCTAGAACGTACAAAGGAGTACACGAGGTATCTCTACAGCGTACAAAGGAGTACAGAAGGTATCTCTACAGCGCACAAAGAAGTACAGAAGGTATCTCTACAGCGCACAAAGGAGTACAGGAAATATCTCTAGAACGTACAAAGGAGAACAGAAGGTATCTCTACAGCGCACGGAGTACAGAAGGTATCTCTACAGCGCACAAAGGAGTACAGAAGGTATCTCTACAGCGCACAAAGGAGTACAGAAGGTATCTCTACAGCGCACAAAGGAGTACAGGAAATATCTCTAGAACGTACAAAGGAGTACACGAGGTATCTCTACAGCGTACAAAGGAGTACAGAAGGTATCTCTACAGCGCACAAAGGAGTACAGGAAATATCTCTAGAACGTACAAAGGAGTACACGAGGTATCTCTACAGCGTACAAAGGAGTACAGAAGGTATCTCTACAGCGCACAAAGGAGTACAGAAGGTATCTCTACAGTGCACAAAGGAGTACAGAAGGTATCTCTACAGCGCACAAAGGAGTACAGAAGGTATCTCTACAGCGCACAAAGGAGTACAGAAGGTATCTCTACAGCGCACAAAGGAGTACAGAAGGTATCTCTACAGCGCACAAAGGAGTACAGGAAATATCTCTAGAACGTACAAAGGAGTACACGAGGTATCTCTACAGCGTACAAAGGAGTACAGAAGGTATCTCTACAGCGCACAAAGGAGTACAGAAGGTATCTCTACAGCGCACAAAGGAGTACAGAAGGTATCTCTACAGCGCACAAAGGAGTACAGGAAATATCTCTAGAACGTACAAAGGAGTACACGAGGTATCTCTACAACGTACAAAGGATTACAGAAGGTATCTCTACAGCGCACAAAGGAGTACAGGAGGTATCTCTACAGCGCACAAAGGAGTACAGAAGGTATCTCTACAGCGCACAAAGGAGTACAGAAGGTATCTCTACAGCGCACAAAGGAGTACAGAGGGTATCTCTACAGCGCACAAAGGAGTACAGGAAATATCTCTAGAACGTACAAAGGAGTACACGAGGTATCTCTACAGCGTACAAAGGAGTACAGAAGGTATCTCTACAGCGCACAAAGGAGTACAGAAGGTATCTCTTCAGCGCACAAAGGAGTACAGGAAATATCTCTAGAACGTACAAAGGAGTACACGAGGTATCTCTACAGCGTACAAAGAAGTACAGAAGGTATCTCTACAGCGCACAAAGGAGTACAGAAGGTATCTCTACAGCGCACAAAGGAGTACAGAAGGTATCTCTACAGCGCACAAAGGAGTACAGAAAGTATCTCTACAGCGCACAAAGGAGTACAGGAAATATCTCTAGAACGTACAAAGGAGTACACGAGGTATCTCTACAGCGTACAAAGGAGTACAGGAAATATCTCTAGAACGTACAAAGGAGTACACGAGGTATCTCTACAGCGTACAAAGGAGTACAGAAGGTATCTCTACAGCGCACAAAGGAGTACAGAAGGTATCTCTACAGCGCACAAAGGAGTACAGGAAATATCTCTAGAACGTACAAAGGAGTACAGAAGGTATCTCTACAGCGCACAAAGGAGTACAGAAGGTATCTCTACAGCGCACAAAGGAGTACAAAAGGTATCTCTACAGCGCACAAAGTAGTACAGGAAATATCTCTAGAACGTTCAAAGGAGTACACGAGGTATCTCTACAGCGTACAAAGGAGTACAGAAAGTATCTCTACAGCGCACAAAAGAGTACAGAAGGTATCTCTACAGCGCACAAAGGAGTACAGAAGGTATCTCTACAGCGCACAAAGGAGTACAGAAGGTATCTCTACAGCGCACAAAGGAGTACAGGAAATATCTTTAGAACGTACAAAGGAGTACACGAGGTATCTCTACAGCGCACAAAGGAGTACAGGAAATATCTCAAGAACGTACAAAGGAGTACACGAGGTATCTCTACAGCGTACAAAGGAGTACAGAAGGTATCTCTACAGCGCACAAAGGAGTACAGAAGGTATCTCTACAGCGCACAAAGGAGTACAGAAGGTATCTCTACAGCGCACAAAGGAGTACAGGAAATATCTCTAGAACGTACAAAGGAGTACACGAGGTATCTCTACAGCGTACAAAGGAGTACAGAAGGTATCTCTACAGCGCACAAAGGGGTACAGAAGGTATCTTTCCTTCGCACAAAGGAGTACAGAAGGTATCTCTACAGCGCACAAAGGAGTACAGAAGGTATCTCTACAGCGCACAAAGGAGTACAGAAGGTATCTCTACAGCGCACAAAGGAGTACAGAAGGTATCTCTACAGCGCACAAAGGAGTACAGGAAATATCTCTAGAACGTACAAAGGAGTACACGAGGTATCTCTACAGCGTACAAAGGAGTACAGAAGGTATCTCTACAGCGCACAAAGGAGTACAGAAGGTATCTCTACAGCGCACAAAGGAGTACAGAAGGTATCTCTACAGCGCACAAAAGAGTACAGAAGGTATCTCTACAGCGCACAAAGGAGTACAGGAAATATCTCTAGAACGTACAAAGGAGTACACGAGGTATCTCTACAGCGTACAAAGGAGTACAGAAGGTATCTCTACAGCGCAAAAAGGAGTAAAGAAGGTATCTCTACAGCGCACAAAGGAGTACAGAAGGTATCTCTACAGCGCACAAAGGAGTACAGAAGGTATCTCTACAGCGCAAAAAGGAGTACAGAAGGTATCTCTACAGCGAACAAAGGAGTACAGGAAATATCTCTAGAACGTACAAAGGAGTACACGAGGTATCTCTACAGCGTACAAAGGAGTACAGAAGGTATCTCTACAGCGCACAAAGGAGTACAGAAGGTATCTCTACAGCGCACAAAGGAGTACAGGAAATATCTCTAGAACGTACAAAGGAGTACAGAAGGTATCTCTACAGCGCACAAAGGAGTACAGAAGGTATCTCTACAGCGCACAAAGGAGTACAGAAGGTATCTCTACAGCGTACAAAGGAGTACAGAAGGTATCTCTACAGCGCACAAAGGAGTACAGGAAATATCTCTAGAATGTACAAAGGAGTACACGAGGTATCTCTACAGCGTACAAAGGAGTACAGAAGGTATCTCTACAGCGCACAAAGAAGTACAGAAGGTATCTCTACAGCGCACAAAGGATCACAGAAGGTATCTCTACAGCGCACACAGGAGTACAAAAGGTATCTCTACAGCGCACAAAGGAGTACAGGAAATATCTCTAGAACGTACAAAGGAGTACACGAGGTATCTCTACAGCGTACAAAGGAGTACAGAAGGTATCTCTACAGCGCACAAAGGAGTACAGAAGGTATCTCTACAGCGCACAAAGGAGTACAGGAAATATCTCTAGAACGTACAAAGGAGTACAGAAGGTATCTCTACAGCGCACAAAGGAGTACAGAAGGTATCTCTACAGCGCACAAAGGAGTACAGAAGGTATCTCTACAGCGCACAAAGGAGTACAGAAGGTATCTCTACAGCGCACAAAGGAGTACAGGAAATATCTCTAGAACGTACAAAGGAGTACACGAGGTATCTCTACAGCGTACAAAGGAGTACAGAAGGTATCTCTACAGCGCACAAAGGAGTACAGAAGGTATCTCTACAGCGCACAAAGGAGTACAGGAAATATCTCTAGAACGTACAAAGGAGTACAGAAGGTATCTCTACAGCGCACAAAGGAGTACAGAAGGTATCTCTACAGCGCACAAAGGAGTACAGAAGGTATCTCTACAGCGCACAAAGGAGTACAGAAGGTATCTCTACAGCGCACAAAGGAGTACAGGAAATATCTCTAGAACGTAAAAGGAGTACACGAGGTATCTCTACAGCGTACAAAGGAGTACAGAAGGTGTCTCTACAGCGCACAAAGGAGTACAGGAAATACCTCTAGAACGTACAAAGGAGTACACGAGGTATCTCTACAGCGCACATAGGAGTACAGAAGGTATCTCTACAGCGCACAAAGGAGTACCGAAGGTATCTCTACAGCGCACAAATGAGTACAGAAGGTATCTCTACAGCGCACAAAGGAGTACAGAAGGTATCTCTACAGCGCACAAAGGAGTACAGAAGGTATCTCTACAGCGCACAAAGGAGTACAGGAAATATCTCTAGAACGTACAAAGGAGTACACGAGGTATCTCTACAGCGTACAAAGGAGTACAAAAGGTATCTCTACAGCGCACAAAGGAGTACAGAAGGTATCTCTACAGCGCACAAAGGAGTACATAAGGTATCTCTACAGCGCACAAAGGAGTACAGAAGGTATCTCTACAGCGCACAAAGGAGTACAGAAGGTATCTCTACAGCGCACAAAGGAGTACAGAAGATATCTCTACAGCGCACAAAGGAGTACAGGAAATATCTCTAGAACGTACAAAGGAGTACACGAGGTATCTCTACAGCGTACAAAGGAGTACAGAAGGTATCTCTACAGTGCACAAAGGAGTACAGAAGGTATCTCTACAGCGCACAAAGGAGTACAGAAGGTATCTCTACAGCGCAAAAAGGAGTACAGAAGGTATCTCTACAGCGCACAAAGGAGTACAGGAAATATCTCTAGAACGTACAAAGGAGTACTCGAGGTATTTCTACAGCGTACAAAGGAGTACAGAAGGTATCTCTACAGCGCACAAAGGAGTACAGAAGGTATCTCTACAGCGCACAAAGGAGTACAGGAAATATCTCTAGAACGTACAAAGGAGTACAGAAGGTATCTCTACAGCGCACAAAGGAGTACAGAAGGTATCTCTACAGCGCACAAAGGAGTACAGAAGGTATCTCTACAGCGCACAAAGGAGTACAGAAGGTATCTCTACAGCGCACAAAGGAGTACAGGAAATATCTCTAGAACGTACAAAGGAGTACACGAGGTATCTCTACAGCGTACAAAGGAGTACAGAAGGTATCTCTACAGCGCACAAAGGAGTACAGGAAATATCTCTAGAACGTACAAAGGAGTACACGAGGTATCTCTACAGCCTACAAAGGAGTACAGAAGGTATCTCTACAGCGCACAAAGGAGTACAGAAGGTATCTCTACAGCGCACAAAGGAGTACAGAATGTATCTCTACAGCGCACAAAGGAGTACAGGAAATATCTCTAGAACGTACAAAGGAGTACACGAGGTATCTCTACAGCGTACAAAGGAGTACAGAAGGTATCTCTACAGCGCACAAAGGAGTACAGAAGGTATCTCTACAGCGCACAAAGGAGTACAGAAGGTATCTCTACAGCGCACAAAGGAGTACAGAAGGTATCTCTACAGCGCACAAAGGAGTACAGAAGGTATCTCTACAGCGCACAAAGGAGTACAGAAGGTATCTCTACAGCGCACAAAGGAGTGCAGGAAATATCTCTAGAACGTACAAAGAAGTACACGAGGTATCTCTACAGCGTACAAAGAAGTACAGAAAGTATCTCCACAGCGCACAAAGGAGTACAGGAAATATCTCTAGAACGTACAAAGGAGTACACGAGGTATCTCTACAGCATACAAAGGAGTACAGAAGGTATCTCTACAGCGCACAAAGGAGTACAGAAGGTATCTCTACAGCGCACAAAGGAGTACAGAAGGTATCTCTACAGCGCACACACGAGTACAGAAGGTATCTCTACAGCGCACAAAGGAGTACAGAAGGTATCTCTACAGCGCACAAAGGAGTACAGAGAATATCGCTAGAACGTACAAAGGAGTACACGAGGTATCTCTACAGCGTACAAAGGAGTACAGAAGGTATCTCTACAGCGCACAAAGGAGTACAGAAGGTATCTCTACAGCGCACAAAGGAGTACAGAAGGTATCTCTACAGCGCACAAAGGAGTACAGAAGGTATCTCTACAGCGCACAAAAGAGTACAGAAGGTATCTCTACAGCGCACAAAGGAGTACAGAAGGTATCTCTACAGCGCACAAAGGAGTACAGAAGGTATCTCTACAGCGCACAAAGGAGTACAGGAAATATCTCTAGAACGTACAAAGGAGTACACGAGGTATCTCTACAGCGTACAAAGGAGTACAGAAGGTATCTCTACAGCGCACAAAGGAGTACAGAAGGTATCTCTACAGCGCACAAAGGAGTACAGAAGGTATCTCTACAGTGCACAAAGGAGTACAGAAGGTATCTCTACAGCGCACAAAGGAGTACAGAAGGTATCTCTACAGCGCACAAAGGAGTACAGGAAATATCTCTAGAACGTACAAAGGAGTACACGAGGTATCTCTACAGCGTACAAAGGAGTACAGAAGGTATCTCTACAGCGCACAAAGGAGTACAGAAGGTATCTCTACAGCGCACAAAGGAGTACAGAAGGTATCTCTACAGCGCAAAAAGGAGTACAGAAGGTATCTCTACAGCGCACAAAGGAGTACAGGAAATATCTCTAGAACGTACAAAGGAGTACACGAGGTATCTCTACAGCGTACAAAGGAGTACAGAAGGTATCTCTACAGCGCACAAAGGAGTACAGAAGGTATCTCTACAGCGCACAAAGGAGTACAGGAAATATCTCTAGAACGTACAAAGGAGTACAGAAGGTATCTCTACAGCGCACAAAGGAGTACAGAAGGTATCTCTACAGCGCACAAAGGAGTACAGAAGGTATCTCTACAGCGCACAAAGGAGTACAGGAAATATCTCTAGAACGTACAAAGGAGTACAGAAGGTATCTCTACAGCGCACAAAGGAGTACAGAAGGTATCTCTACAGCGCACAAAGGAGTACAAAAGGTATCTCTACAGCGCACAAAGGAGTACAGGAAATATCTCTAGAACGTTCAAAGGAGTACACGAGGTATCTCTACAGCGTACAAAGGAGTACAGAAAGTATCTCTACAGCGCACAAAAGAGTACAGGAAATATCTCTAGAACGTACAAAGGAGTACAGAAGGTATCTCTACAGCGCACAAAGGAGTACAGAAGGTATCTCTACAGCGCACAAAGGAGTACAGAAGGTATCTCTACAGCGCACAAAGGAGTACAGAAGGTATCTCTACAGCGCACAAAGGAGTACAGGAAATATCTCTAGAACGTACAAAGGAGTACACGAGGTATCTCTACAGCGTACAAAGGAGTACAGAAGGTATCTCTACAGCGCACAAAGGAGTACAGGAAATATCTCTAGAACGTACAAAGGAGTACACGAGGTATCTCTACAGCCTACAAAGGAGTACAGAAGGTATCTCTACAGCGCACAAAGGAGTACAGAAGGTATCTCTACAGCGCACAAAGGAGTACAGAATGTATCTCTACAGCGCACAAAGGAGTACAGGAAATATCTCTAGAACGTACAAAGGAGTACACGAGGTATCTCTACAGCGTACAAAGGAGTACAGAAGGTATCTCTACAGCGCACAAAGGAGTACAGAAGGTATCTCTACAGCGCACAAAGGAGTACAGAAGGTATCTCTACAGCGCACAAAGGAGTACAGAAGGTATCTCTACAGCGCACAAAGGAGTACAGAAGGTATCTCTACAGCGCACAAAGGAGTACAGAAGGTATCTCTACAGCGCACAAAGGAGTGCAGGAAATATCTCTAGAACGTACAAAGAAGTACACGAGGTATCTCTACAGCGTACAAAGAAGTACAGAAAGTATCTCCACAGCGCACAAAGGAGTACCGGAAATATCTCTAGAACGTACAAAGGAGTACACGAGGTATCTCTACAGCATACAAAGGAGTACAGAAGGTATCTCTACAGCGCACAAAGGAGTACAGAAGGTATCTCTACAGCGCACAAAGGAGTACAGAAGGTATCTCTACAGCGCACAAAAGAGTACAGAAGGTATCTCTACAGCGCACAAAGGAGTACAGAAGGTATCTCTACAGCGCACAAAGGAGTACAGAAGGTATCTCTACAGCGCACAAAGGAGTACAGGAAATATCTCTAGAACGTACAAAGGAGTACACGAGGTATCTCTACAGCGCACAAAGGAGTACAGAAGGTATCTCTACAGCGCACAAAGGAGTACAGGAAATATCTCTAGAACGTACAAAGGAGTACACGAGGTATCTCTACAGCGTACAAAGGAGTACAGAAGGTATCTCTACAGCGCACAAAGGAGTACAGAAGGTATCTCTACAGCGCACAAAGGAGTACAGAAGGTATCTCTACAGCGCAAAAAGGAGTACAGAAGGTATCTCTACAGCGCACAAAGGAGTACAGGAAATATCTCTAGAACGTACAAAGGAGTACACGAGGTATCTCTACAGCGTACAAAGGAGTACAGAAGGTATCTCTACAGCGCACAAAGGAGTACAGAAGGTATCTCTACAGCGCACAAAGGAGTACAGGAAATATCTCTAGAACGTACAAAGGAGTACAGAAGGTATCTCTACAGCGCACAAAGGAGTACAGAAGGTATCTCTACAGCGCACAAAGGAGTACAGAAGGTATCTCTACAGCGCACAAAGGAGTACAGGAAATATCTCTAGAACGTACAAAGGAGTACAGAAGGTATCTCTACAGCGCACAAAGGAGTACAGAAGGTATCTCTACAGCGCACAAAGGAGTACAAAAGGTATCTCTACAGCGCACAAAGGAGTACAGGAAATATCTCTAGAACGTTCAAAGGAGTACACGAGGTATCTCTACAGCGTACAAAGGAGTACAGAAAGTATCTCTACAGCGCACAAAAGAGTACAGAAGGTATCTCTACAGCGCGCAAAGGAGTACAGAAGGTATCTCTACAGCGCACAAAGGAGTACAGAAGGTATCTCTACTGCGCACAAAGGAGTACAGGAAATATCTTTAGAACGTACAAAGGAGTACACGAGGTATCTCTACAGCGCACAAAGGAGTACAGGAAATATCTCAAGAACGTACAAAGGAGTACACGAGGTATCTCTACAGCGTACAAAGGAGTACAGAAGGTATCTCTACAGCGCACAAAGGAGTACAGAAGGTATCTCTACAGCGCACAAAGGAGTACAGAAGGTATCTCTACAGCGCACAAAGGAGTGCAGGAAATATCTCTAGAACGTACAAAGGAGTACACGAGGTATCTCTACAGCGTACAAAGGAGTACAGAAGGTATCTCTACAGCGCACAAAGGAGTACAGAAGGTATCTTTCCTTCGCACAAAGGAGTACAGAAGGTATCTCTACAGCGCACAAAGGAGTACAGAAGGTATCTCTACAGCGCACAAAGGAGTACAGAAGGTATCTCTACAGCGCACAAAGGAGTACAGAATGTATCTCTACAGCGCACAAAGGAGTACAGGAAATATCTCTAGAACGTACAAAGGAGTACACGAGGTATCTCTACAGCGTACAAAGGAGTACAGAAGGTATCTCTACAGCGCACAAAGGAGTACAGAAGGTATCTCTACAGCGCACAAAGGAGTACAGAAGGTATCTCTACAGCGCACAAAGGAGTACAGAAGGTATCTCTACAGCGCACAAAGGAGTACAGGAAATATCTCTAGAACGTACAAAGGAGTACACGAGGTATCTCTACAGCGTACAAAGGAGTACAGAAGGTATCTCTACAGCGCACAAAGGAGTAAAGAAGGTATCTCTACAGCGCACAAAGGAGTACAGAAGGTATCTCTACAGCGCACAAAGGAGTACAAAAGGTATCTCTACAGCGCACAAAGGAGTACAGGAAATATCTCTAGAACGTTCAAAGGAGTACACGAGGTATCTCTACAGCGTACAAAGGAGTACAGAAAGTATCTCTACAGCACACAAAAGAGTACAGAAGGTATCTCTACAGCGCACAAAGGAGTACAGAAGGTATCTCTACAGCGCACAAAGGAGTACAGAAGGTATCTCTACTGCGCACAAAGGAGTACAGGAAATATCTTTAGAACGTACAAAGGAGTACACGAGGTATCTCTACAGCGCACAAAGGAGTACAGGAAATATCTCAAGAACGTACAAAGGAGTACACGAGGTATCTCTACAGCGTACAAAGGAGTACAGAAGGTATCTCTACAGCGCACAAAGGAGTACAGAAGGTATCTCTACAGCGCACAAAGGAGTACAGAAGGTATCTCTACAGCGCACAAAGGAGTACAGGAAATATCTCTAGAACGTACAAAGGAGTACACGAGGTATCTCTACAGCGTACAAAGGAGTACAGAAGGTATCTCTACAGCGCACAAAGGAGTACAGAAGGTGTCTTTCCTTCGCACAAAGGAGTACAGAAGGTATCTCTACAGCGCACAAAGGAGTACAGAAGGTATCTCTACAGCGCACAAAGGAGTACAGAAGGTATCTCTACAGCGCACAAAGGAGTACAGAATGTATCTCTACAGCGCACAAAGGAGTACAGGAAATATCTCTAGAACGTACAAAGGAGTACACGAGGTATCTCTACAGCGTACAAAGGAGTACAGAAGGTATCTCTACAGCGCACAAAGGAGTACAGAAGGTATCTCTACAGCGCACAAAGGAGTACAGAAGGTATCTCTACAGCGCACAAAGGAGTACAGAAGGTATCTCTACAGCGCACAAAGGAGTACAGGAAATATCTCTAGAACGTACAAAGGAGTACACGAGGTATTTCTACAGCGTACAAAGGAGTACAGAAGGTATCTCTACAGCGCACAAAGGAGTAAAGAAGGTATCTCTACAGCGCACAAAGGAGTACAGAAGGTATCTCTACAGCGCACAAAGGAGTACAGAAGGTATCTCTACAGCGCACAAAGGAGTACAAAAGGTATCTCTACAGCGCACAAAGGAGTTCAGGAAATATCTCTAGAACATACAAAGGAGTACACGAGGTATCTCTACAGCGTACAAAGGAGTACAGAAGGTATCTCTACAGCGCACAAAGGAGTACAGAAGGTATCTCTACAGCGCACAAAGGAGTACAGGAAATATCTCTAGAACGTACAAAGGAGTACAGAAGGTATCTCTACAGCGCACAAAGGAGTACAGAAGGTATCTCTACAGCGCACAAAGGAGTACAGAAGGTATCTCTACAGCGCACAAAGGAGTACAGAAGGTATCTCTACAGCGCACAAAGGAGTACAGGAAATATCTCTAGAACGTACAAAGGAGTACACGAGGTATCTCTACAGCGTACAAAGGAGTACAGAAGGTATCTCTACAGCGCACAAAGGAGTACAGAAGGTATCTCTACAGCGCACAAAGGAGTACAGAAGGTATCTCTACAGCGCACAAAGGAGTACAGGAAAAATCTCTAGAACGTACAAAGGAGTACACGAGGTATCTCTACAGCGTACAAAGGAGTACAGAAGGTATCTCTACAGCGCACAAAGAAGTACAGAAGGTATCTCTACAGCGCACAAAGGAGTACAGAAGGTATCTCTACAGCGCAAAAAGGAGTACAGAAGGTATCTCTACAGCGCACAAAGGAGTACAGGAAATATCTCTAGAACGTACAAAGGAGTACACGAGGTATCTCTACAGCGTACAAAGGAGTACAGAAGGTATCTCTACAGCGCACAAAGGAGTACAGAAGGTATCTCTACAGCGCACAAAGGAGTACAGAAGGTATCTCTACAGCGCACAAAGGAGTACAGAAGGTATCTCTACCGCGCACAAAGGAGTACAGAAGGTATCTTTCCTACGCACAAAGGAGTACAGAAGGTATCTCTACAGCGCACAAACGAGTACAGAAGGTATCTCTACAGCGCACAAAGGAGTACAGAAGGTATCTCTACAGCGCACAAAGGAGTACAGAATGTATCTCTACAGCGCACAAAGGAGTACAGGAAATATCTCTAGAACGTACAAAGGAGTACACGAGGTATCTCTACAGCGTACAAAGGAGTACAGAAGGTATCTCTACAGCGCACAAAGGAGTACAGAAGGTATCTCTACAGCGCACAAAGGAGTACAGAAGGTATCTCTACAGCGCACAAAGGAGTACCGAAGGTATCTCTACAGCGCACAAAGGAGTACAGAAGGTATCTCTACAGCGCACAAAGGAGTACAGGAAATATCTCTAGAACGTACAAAGGAGTACACGAGGTATCTCTACAGCGTACAAAGGAGTACAGAAGGTATCTCTACAGCGCACAAAGGAGTACAGAAGGTATCTCTACAGCGCACAAAGGAGTACAGAAGGTATCTCTACAGCGCACAAAGGAGTACAGGAAATATCTCTAGAACGTACAAAGGAGTACACGAGGTATCTCTACAGCGTACAAAGGAGTACAGAAGGTATCTCTACAGCGCACAAAGGAGTACAGAAGGTATCTCTACAGCGCACAAAGGAGTACAGGAAATATCTCTAGAACGTACAAAGGAGTACAGAAGGTATCTCTACAGCGCACAAAGGAGTACAGAAGGTATCTCTACAGCGCACAAAGGAGTACAGAAGGTATCTCTACAGCGCACAAAGGAGTACAGAAGGTATCTCTACAGCGCACAAAGGAGTACAGGAAATATCTCTAGTACGTACAAAGGAGTACACGAGGTATCTCTACAGCGTACAAAGGAGTACAGAAGGTATCTCTACAGCGCACAAAGGAGTACAGAAGGTATCTCTACAGCGCACAAAGGAGTACAGAAGGTATCTCTACAGCGCACAAAGGAGTACAGGAAAAATCTCTAGAACGTACAAAGGAGTACACGAGGTATCTCTACAGCGTACAAAGGAGTACAGAAGGTATCTCTACAGCGCACAAAGAAGTACAGAAGGTATCTCTACAGCGCACAAAGGAGTACAGAAGGTATCTCTACAGCGCAAAAAGGAGTACAGAAGGTATCTCTACAGCGCACAAAGGAGTACAGGAAATATCTCTAGAACGTACAAAGGAGTACACGAGGTATCTCTACAGCGTACAAAGGAGTACAGAAGGTATCTCTACAGCGCACAAAGGAGTACAGAAGGTATCTCTACAGCGCACAAAGGAGTACAGAAGGTATCTCTACAGCGCACAAAGGAGTACAGAAGGTATCTCTACCGCGCACAAAGGAGTACAGAAGGTATCTTTCCTACGCACAAAGGAGTACAGAAGGTATCTCTACAGCGCACAAAGGAGTATAGAAGGTATCTCTACAGCGCACAAAGGAGTACAGAAGGTATCTCTACAGCGCACAAAGGAGTACAGAATGTATCTCTACAGCGCACAAAGGAGTACAGGAAATATCTCTAGAACGTACAAAGGAGTACACGAGGTATCTCTACAGCGTACAAAGGAGTACAGAAGGTATCTCTACAGCGCACAAAGGAGTACAGAAGGTATCTCTACAGCGCACAAAGGAGTACAGAAGGTATCTCTACAGCGCACAAAGGAGTACAGAAGGTATCTCTACAGCGCACAAAGGAGTACAGGAAATATCTCTAGAACGTACAAAGGAGTACACGAGGTATCTCTACAGCGTACAAAGGAGTACAGAAGGTATCTCTACAGCGCACAAAGGAGTAAAGAAGGTATCTCTACAGCGCACAAAGGAGTACAGAAGGTATCTCTACAGCGCACAAAGGAGTACAGAAGGTATCTCTACAGCGCACAAAGGAGTACAGAAGGTATCTCTACAGCGCACAAAGGAGTACAGGAAATATCTCTAGAACGTACAAAGGAGTACACGAGGTATCTCTACAGCGTACAAAGGAGTACAGAAGGTATCTCTACAGCGCACAAAGGAGTACAGAAGGTATCTCTACAGCGCACAAAGGAGTACAGAAGGTATCTCTACAGCGCACAAAGGAGTACAGGAAATATCTCTAGAACGTACAAAGGAGTACACGAGGTATCTCTACAGCGTACAAAGGAGTACAGAAGGTATCTCTACAGCGCACAAAGGAGTACAGAAGGTATCTCTACAGCGCACAAAGGAGTACAGGAAATATCTCTAGAACGTACAAAGGAGTACAGAAGGTATCTCTACAGCGCACAAAGGAGTACAGAAGGTATCTCTACAGCGCACAAAGGAGTACAGAAGGTATCTCTACAGCGCACAAAGGAGTACAGAAGGTATCTCTACAGCGCACAAAGGAGTACAGGAAATATCTCTAGAACGTAAAAGGAGTACACGAGGTATATCTACAGCGTACAAAGGAGTACAGAAGGTGTCTCTACAGCGCACAAAGGAGTACAGGAAATATCTCTAGAACGTACAAAGGAGTACACGAGGTATCTCTACAGCGTACAAAGGAGTACAGAAGGTATCTCTACAGCGCACAAAGGAGTACAGGAAATATCTCTAGAACGTACAAAGGAGTACACGAGGTATCTCTACAGCATACAAAGGAGTACAGAAGGTATCTCTACAGCGCACAAAGGAGTACAGGAAATATCTCTAGAACGTACAAAGGAGTACACGAGGTATCTATACAGCGTACAAAGGAGTACAGAAGGTATCTCTACAGCGCACAAAGGAGTACAGAAGGTATCTCTACAGCGCACAAAGGAGTACAGAAGGTATCTCTACAGCGCACAAAGGAGTACAGAAGGTATCTCTACAGCGCACAAAGGAGTACAGAAGGTATCTCTACAGCGCACAAAGGAGTACAGAAGGTATCTCTACAGCGCACAAAGAAGTACAGAAGGTATCTCTACAGCGCACAAAGGAGTACAGAAGGTATCTCTACAGCGCACAAAGGAGTACAGGAAATATCTCTAGAACGTACAAAGGAGTACACGAGGTATCTCTACAGCGTACAAAGGAGTACAGAAGGTATCTCTACAGCGCACAAAGGAGTACAGGAAATATCTCTAGAACGTACAAAGGAGTACACGAGGTATCTCTACAGCGTACAAAGGAGTACAGAAGGTATCTCTACAGCGCACAAAGGAGTACAGGAAATATCTCTAGAACGTACAAAGGAGTACACGAGGTATCTCTACAGCGTACAAAGGAGTACAGAAGGTATCTCTACAGCGCACAAAGGAGTACAGAAGGTATCTCTACAGCGCACAAAGGAGTACAGAAGGTATCTCTACAGCGCTCAAAGGAGTACAGAAGGTATCTCTACAGCGCACAAAGGAGTACAGGAAATATCTCTAGAACGTACAAAGGAGTACACGAGGTATCTCTACAGCGTACAAAGGAGTACAGAAGGTATCTCTACAGCGAACGAAGGAGTACAGAAGGTATCTCTACAGCGCACAAAGGAGTACAGAAGGTATCTCTACAGCGCACAAAGGAGTACAGAAGATATCTCTACAGCGCACAAAGGAGTACAGAAGGTATCTCTACAGCGCACAAAGGAGTACAGAAGGTATCTCTACAGCGCACAAAGGAGTACAGAAGGTATCTCTACAGCGCACAAAGGAGTACAGAAGGTATCTCTACAGCGCACAAAGGAGTACAGAATGTATCTCTACAGCGCACAAAGGAGTACAGGAAATATCTCTAGAACGTACAAAGGAGTACACGAGGTATCTCTACAGCGCACAAAGGAGTACAGGAAATATCTCTTGAACGTACAATGGAGTACACGAGGTATCTCTACAGCGTACAAAGGAGTACAGAAGGTATCTCTACAGCGCACAAAGGAGTACAGGAAATATCTCTAGAACGTACAAAGGAGTACAGAAGGTATCTCTACAGCGCACAAAGGAGTACAGGAAATATCTCAAGAACGTACAAAGGAGTACACGAGGTATCTCTACAGCGTACAAAGGAGTACAGAAGGTATCTCTACAGCGCACAAAGGAGTACAGAAGGTATCTCTACAGCGCACAAAGGAGTACAGAAGGTATCTCTACAGCGCACAAAGGAGTACAGAGGGTATCTCTACAGCGCACAAAGGAGTACAGGAAATATCTCTAGAACGTACAAAGGAGTACACGAGGTATCTCTACAGCGTACAATGGAGTACAGAAGGTATCTCTACAGCGCACAAAGGAGTACAGGAAATATCTCTAGAACGTACAAAGAAGTACACGAGGTATCTCTACAGCGTACAAAGGAGTACAGAAGGTATCTCTACAGCGCACAAAGGAGTACAGAAGGTATCTCTACAGCGCACAAAGAAGTACAGAAGGTATCTCTACAGCGCACAAAGGAGTACAGAAGGTATCTCTACAGCGCACAAAGGAGTACAGGAAATATCTCTAGAACGTACAAAGGAGTACACGAGGTGTCTCTACAGCGTACAAAGGAGTACAGAAGGTATCTCTACAGCGCACAAAGGAGTACAGAAGGTATCTCTACAGCGCACAAAGGAGTACAGAAGGTATCTCTACAGCGCACAAAGGAGGACAGAAGGTATCTCTACAGCGCACAAAGGAGTACAGAAGGTATCTCTACAGCGCACAAAGGAGTACAGAAGGTATCTCTACAGCGCACAAAGGAGTACAGAAGGTATCTCTACAGCGCACAAAGGAGTACAGAA
Organism: Morinoia aosen; assembly: GCA_030386875.1. Lineage (NCBI taxonomy): Eukaryota > Metazoa > Arthropoda > Malacostraca > Amphipoda > Talitridae > Morinoia > Morinoia aosen. The sequence goes on from JASJYW010000027.1 coordinate 12,947,951, forward strand.
GGTATCTCTAGAGCGCACAAAGGAGTACAGAAGGTATCTCTACAGCGCACAAAGGAGTACAGAAGGTATCTCTACAGCGCACAAAGGAGTACAGAAGGTATCTCTACAGCGCACAAAGGAGTACAGGAAATATCTCTAGAACGTAGAAAGGAGTACACGAGGTATCTCTACAGCGTACAAAGGAGTTCAGAAGGTATCTCTACAGCGCACAAAGGAGTACAGAAGGTATCTCTACAGCACACAAAGGAGTACAGAAGGTATCTCTACAGCGCACAAAGGAGTACAGAAGGTATCTCTACAGCGCACAAAGGAGTACAGAAGGTATCTCTACAGCGCACAAAGGAGTACAGGAAATATCTCTAGAACGTACAAAGGAGTTCACGAGGTATCTCTACAGCGTACAAAGGATTACAGAAGGTATCTCTACAGCGCACAAAGGAGTAAAGAAGGTATCTCTAACGCGCACAAAGGAGTACAGAAGGTATCTCTACAGCGCACAAAGGAGTAAAGAAGGTATCTCAACAGCGCACAAAGGAGTACAAAAGGTATCTCTACAGCGCACGAAGGAGTACAGGAAATATCTCTAGAACGTACAAAGGAGTACACGAGGTATCTCTACAGCGTACAAAGGAGTACAGAAGGTATCTCTACAGCGCAAAAGGAGTACAGAAGGTATCTCTACAGCGCACAAAGGAGTACAGAAGGTATCTCTACAGCGCACAAAGGAGTACAGAAGGTATCTCTACAGCGCACAAAGGAGTACAGGAAATATCTCTAGAACGTGCAAAGGAGTACACGAGGTATCTCTACAGCGTACAAAGGAGTACAGAAGGTATCTCTACAGCGCACAAAGGAGTACAGAAGGTATCTCTACAGCGCACAAAGGAGTACAGAAGGTATCTCTACAGCGCACAAAGGAGTACAGAAGGTATCTCTACAGCGCACAAAGGAGTATAAGAAATATCTCTAGAACTTACAAAGGAGTACACGAGGTATATCTACAGCGTACAAAGGAGTACAGAAGGTATCTCTACAGCGCACAAAGGAGTACAGAAGGTATCTCTACAGCGCACAAAGAAGTACAGAAGGTATCTCTACAGCGCACAAAGGAGTACAGAAGGTATCTCTACAGCGCACAAAGGAGTACAAAAGGTATCTCTACAGCGCACAAAGGAGTACAGAAGGTATCTCTACAGCGCACAAAGGAGTACAGGAAATATCTCTAGAACGTACAAAGGAGTACACGAGGTATCTCTAAAGCGTACAAAGGAGTACAGAAGGTATCTCTACAGCGCACAAAGGAGTACAGAAGGTATCTCTACAGCGCACAAAGGAGTACAGAAGGTATCTCTACAGCGCACAAAGGAGTTCAGAAGGTATCTCTACAGCGCACAAAGGAGTACAGGAAATATCTCTAGAACGTACAAAGGAGTACACGAGGTATCTCTACAGCGTACAGAGGAGTACAGAAGGTATCTCTACAGCGCACAAAGGAGTACAGAAGGTATCTCTACAGCGCACAAAGGAGTACAGGAAATATCTCTAGAACGTACAAAGGAGTACAGAAGGTATCTCTACAGCGCACAAAGGAGTACAGAAGGTATCTCTACAGCGCACAAAGGAGTACAGAAGGCATCTCTACAGCGCACAAAGGAGTACAGAAGGTATCTCTACAGCGCACAAAGGAGTACAGGAAATATCTCTAGAACGTACAAAGGAGTACACGAGGTATCTCTACAGCGTACAAAGGAGTACAGAAGGTATCTCTACAGCGCACAAAGGAGTACAGAAGGTATCTCTACAGCGCACAAAGGAGTACAGAAGGTATCTCTACAGCGCACAAAGGAGTACAGAAGGTATCTCTACAGCACACAAAGGAGTACAGAAGGTATCTCTACAGCGCACAAAGGAGTACAGGAAATATCTCTAGAACGTACAAAGGAGTACACGAGGTATCTCTACAGCGTACAAAGGAGTACAGAAGGTATCTTCACAGCGCACAAAGGAGTACAGAAGGTATCTCTACAGCGCACAAAGGAGTACAGGAAATATCTCTAGAACGTACAAAGGAGTACAGAAGGTATCTCTACAGCGCACAAAGGAGTACAGAAGGTATCTCTACAGCGCACAAAGGAGTACAGAAGGTATCTCTACAGCGCACAAAGGAGTACAGAAGGTATCTCTACAGCGCACAAAGGAGTACAGGAAATATCTCTAGAACGTACAGAGGAGTACACGAGGTATCTCTACAGCGTACAAAGGAGTACAGAAGGTACCTCTACAGCGCACAAAGGAGTACAGGAAATATCTCTAGAACGTACAAAGGAGTACACGAGGTATCTCTACAGCGTACAAAGGAGTACAGAAGGTATCTCTACAGCGCACAAAGGAGTACAGAAGGTATCTCTACAGCGCACAAAGGAGTATAGAAGGTATCTCTACAGCGCACAAAGGAGTACAGAAGGTATCTCTACAGCGCACAAAGGAGTACAGAAGGTATCTCTACAGCGCACAAAGGAGTACAGAAGGGATCTCTACAGCGCACAAAGGAGTACAGGAAATATCTCTAGAACGTACAAAGGAGTACACGAGGTTTCTCTACAGCGTACAAAGGAGTACAGAAGGTATCTCTACAGCGCACAAAGGAGTACAGAAGGTATCTCTACAGCGCACAAAGGAGTACAGAAGGTATCTCTACAGCGCACAAAGGAGTACAGAAGGTATCTCTACAGCGCACAAAGGAGTACAGGAAATATCTCTAAAACGTACAAAGGAGTACACGAGGTATCTCTACAGCGTACAAAGGAGTACAAAAGGTATCTCTACAGCTCACAAAGGAGTACAGAAGGTATTTCTACAGCGCACAAATGAGTACAGAAGGTATCTCTACAGCGCACAAAGGAGTACAGAAGGTATCTCTACAGCGCACAAAGGAGTACAGAAGGTATCTCTACAGCGCACAAAGGAGTACAGGAAATATCTCTAGAACGAACAAAGCAGTACACGAGGTATCTCTACAGCGTACAAAGGAGTACAGAAGGTATCTCTACAGCGCACAAAGGAGTACAGAAGGTATCTTTACAGCGCACAAAGGAGCACAGGAAATTTCTCTAGAACGTACAAAGGAGTACAGAAGGTATCTCTACAGCGCACAAAGGAGTACAGAAGGTATCTCTACAGCGCACAAAGGAGTACAGAAGGTATCTCTACAGCGCACAAAGGAGTACAGAAGGTATCTCTACAGCGCACAAAGGAGTACAGGAAATATCTCTAGAACGTACAAAGGAGTACACGAGGTATCTCTACAGCGTACAATGGAGTACAGAAGGTATCTCTACAGCGCACAAAGGAGTACAGGAAATATCTCTAGAACGTACAAAGAAGTACACGAGGTATCTCTACAGCGTACAAAGGAGTACAGAAGGTATCTCTACAGCGCACAAAGGAGTACAGAAGGTATCTCTACAGCGCACAAAGAAGTACAGAAGGTATCTCTACAGCGCACAAAGGAGTACAGAAGGTATCTCTACAGCGCACAAAGGAGTACAGGAAATATCTCTAGAACGTACAAAGGAGTACACGAGGTGTCTCTACAGCGTACAAAGGAGTACAGAAGGTATCTCTACAGCGCACAAAGGAGTACAGAAGGTATCTCTACAGCGCACAAAGGAGTACAGAAGGTATCTCTACAGCGCACAAAGGAGGACAGAAGGTATCTCTACAGCGCACAAAGGAGTACAGAAGGTATCTCTACAGCGCACAAAGGAGTACAGAAGGTATCTCTACAGCGCACAAAGGAGTACAGAAGGTATCTCTACAGCGCACAAAGGAGTACAGAAGGTATCTCTAGAGCGCACAAAGGAGTACAGAAGGTATCTCTACAGCGCACAAAGGAGTACAGAAGGTATCTCTACAGCGCACAAAGGAGTACAGAAGGTATCTCTACAGCGCACAAAGGAGTACAGGAAATATCTCTAGAACGTACAAAGGAGTACACGAGGTATCTCTACAGCGTACAAAGGAGTTCAGAAGGTATCTCTACAGCGCACAAAGGAGTACAGAAGGTATCTCTACAGCACACAAAGGAGTACAGAAGGTATCTCTACAGCGCACAAAGGAGTACAGAAGGTATCTCTACAGCGCACAAAGGAGTACAGAAGGTATCTCTACAGCGCACAAAGGAGTACAGGAAATATCTCTAGAACGTACAAAGGAGTTCACGAGGTATCTCTACAGCGTACAAAGGATTACAGAAGGTATCTCTACAGCGCACAAAGGAGTAAAGAAGGTATCTCTAACGCGCACAAAGGAGTACAGAAGGTATCTCTACAGCGCACAAAGGAGTACAGAAGGTATCTCAACAGCGCACAAAGGAGTACAAAAGGTATCTCTACAGCGCACGAAGGAGTACAGGAAATATCTCTAGAACGTACAAAGGAGTACACGAGGTATCTCTACAGCGTACAAAGGAGTACAGAAGGTATCTCTACAGCGCAAAAGGAGTACAGAAGGTATCTCTACAGCGCACAAAGGAGTACAGAAGGTATCTCTACAGCGCACAAAGGAGTACAGAAGGTATCTCTACAGCGCACAAAGGAGTACAGGAAATATCTCTAGAACGTGCAAAGGAGTACACGAGGTATCTCTACAGCGTACAAAGGAGTACAGAAGGTATCTCTACAGCGCACAAAGGAGTACAGAAGGTATCTCTACAGCGCACAAAGGAGTACAGAAGGTATCTCTACAGCGCACAAAGGAGTACAGAAGGTATCTCTACAGCGCACAAAGGAGTATAAGAAATATCTCTAGAACTTACAAAGGAGTACACGAGGTATATCTACAGCGTACAAAGGAGTACAGAAGGTATCTCTACAGCGCACAAAGGAGTACAGAAGGTATCTCTACAGCGCACAAAGAAGTACAGAAGGTATCTCTACAGCGCACAAAGGAGTACAGAAGGTATCTCTACAGCGCACAAAGGAGTACAAAAGGTATCTCTACAGCGCACAAAGGAGTACAGAAGGTATCTCTACAGCGCACAAAGGAGTACAGGAAATATCTCTAGAACGTACAAAGGAGTACACGAGGTATCTCTAAAGCGTACAAAGGAGTACAGAAGGTATCTCTACAGCGCACAAAGGAGTACAGAAGGTATCTCTACAGCGCACAAAGGAGTACAGAAGGTATCTCTACAGCGCACAAAGGAGTTCAGAAGGTATCTCTACAGCGCACAAAGGAGTACAGGAAATATCTCTAGAACGTACAAAGGAGTACACGAGGTATCTCTACAGCGTACAGAGGAGTACAGAAGGTATCTCTACAGCGCACAAAGGAGTACAGAAGGTATCTCTACAGCGCACAAAGGAGTACAGGAAATATCTCTAGAACGTACAAAGGAGTACAGAAGGTATCTCTACAGCGCACAAAGGAGTACAGAAGGTATCTCTACAGCGCACAAAGGAGTACAGAAGGCATCTCTACAGCGCACAAAGGAGTACAGAAGGTATCTCTACAGCGCACAAAGGAGTACAGGAAATATCTCTAGAACGTACAAAGGAGTACACGAGGTATCTCTACAGCGTACAAAGGAGTACAGAAGGTATCTCTACAGCGCACAAAGGAGTACAGAAGGTATCTCTACAGCGCACAAAGGAGTACAGAAGGTATCTCTACAGCGCACAAAGGAGTACAGAAGGTATCTCTACAGCACACAAAGGAGTACAGAAGGGATCTCTACAGCGCACAAAGGAGTACAGGAAATATCTCTAGAACGTACAAAGGAGTACACGAGGTATCTCTACAGCGTACAAAGGAGTACAGAAGGTATCTTCACAGCGCACAAAGGAGTACAGAAGGTATCTCTACAGCGCACAAAGGAGTACAGGAAATATCTCTAGAACGTACAAAGGAGTACAGAAGGTATCTCTACAGCGCACAAAGGAGTACAGAAGGTATCTCTACAGCGCACAAAGGAGTACAGAAGGTATCTCTACAGCGCACAAAGGAGTACAGAAGGTATCTCTACAGCGCACAAAGGAGTACAGGAAATATCTCTAGAACGTACAGAGGAGTACACGAGGTATCTCTACAGCGTACAAAGGAGTACAGAAGGTACCTCTACAGCGCACAAAGGAGTACAGGAAATATCTCTAGAACGTACAAAGGAGTACACGAGGTATCTCTACAGCGTACAAAGGAGTACAGAAGGTATCTCTACAGCGCACAAAGGAGTACAGAAGGTATCTCTACAGCGCACAAAGGAGTATAGAAGGTATCTCTACAGCGCACAAAGGAGTACAGAAGGTATCTCTACAGCGCACAAAGGAGTACAGAAGGTATCTCTACAGCGCACAAAGGAGTACAGAAGGGATCTCTACAGCGCACAAAGGAGTACAGGAAATATCTCTAGAACGTACAAAGGAGTACACGAGGTTTCTCTACAGCGTACAAAGGAGTACAGAAGGTATCTCTACAGCGCACAAAGGAGTACAGAAGGTATCTCTACAGCGCACAAAGGAGTACAGAAGGTATCTCTACAGCGCACAAAGGAGTACAGAAGGTATCTCTACAGCGCACAAAGGAGTACAGGAAATATCTCTAAAACGTACAAAGGAGTACACGAGGTATCTCTACAGCGTACAAAGGAGTACAAAAGGTATCTCTACAGCTCACAAAGGAGTACAGAAGGTATTTCTACAGCGCACAAATGAGTACAGAAGGTATCTCTACAGCGCACAAAGGAGTACAGAAGGTATCTCTACAGCGCACAAAGGAGTACAGAAGGTATCTCTACAGCGCACAAAGGAGTACAGGAAATATCTCTAGAACGAACAAAGCAGTACACGAGGTATCTCTACAGCGTACAAAGGAGTACAGAAGGTATCTCTACAGCGCACAAAGGAGTACAGAAGGTATCTTTACAGCGCACAAAGGAGCACAGGAAATTTCTCTAGAACGTACAAAGGAGTACAGAAGGTATCTCTACAGCGCACAAAGGAGTACAGAAGGTATCTCTACAGCGCACAAAGGAGTACAGAAGGTATCTCTACAGCGCACAAAGGAGTACAGAAGGTATCTCTACAGCGCACAAAGGAGTATAGGAAATATCTCTAGAACGTACAAAGGAGTACACGAGGTATCTATACAGCGTACAAAGGAGTACAGAAGGTATCTCTACAGCGCACAAAGGAGTACAGGAAATATCTCTAGAACGTACAAAGGAGTACACGAGGTATCTCTACAGCGTACAAAGGAGTACAGAAGGTATCTCTACAGCGCACAAAGGAGTACAGAAGGTATCTCTACAGCGCACCAAGGAGTACAGAAGGTATCTCTACAGCGCACAAAGGAGTACAGAAGGTATCTCTACAGCGCACAAAGAAGTACAGGAAATATCTCTAGAACGTACAAAGGAGTACACGAGGTATCTCTACAGCGTACAAAGGAGTACAGAAGGTATCTCTAGAGCGCACAAAGGAGTACAGAAGGTATCTCTACAGCGCACAAAGGAGTACAGGAAATATCTCTAGAACGTACAAAGGAGTACAGAAGGTATCTCTACAGCGCACAAAGGAGTACAGAAGGTATCTCTACAGCGCACAAAGGAAGACAGAAGGTATCTCTACAGCGCACAAAGGAGTACAGAAGGTATCTCTACAGCGCACAAAGGAGTACAGGAAATATCTCTAGAACGTACAAAGGAGTACACGAGGTATCTCTACAGCGTACAAAGAAGTACAGAAGGTATCTCTACAGCGCACAAAGGAGTACAGAAGGTATCTCTACAGCGCACAAAGGAGTACAGGAAATATCTCTAGAACGTACAAAGGAGTACAGAAGGTATCTCTACAGCGCACAATGGAGTACAGAAGGTATCTCTACAGCGCACAAAGGAGTACAGAAGGTATCTCTACAGCGCACAAAGGAGTACAGAAGGTATCTCTACAGCGCACAAAGGAGTACAGGAAATATCTCTAGAACGTACAAAGGAGTACACGAGGTATCTCTACAGCGTACAAAAGAGTACAGAAGGTATCTCTACAGCGCACAAAGGAGTACAGGAAATATCTCTAGAACGTACAAAGGAGTACACGAGGTATCTCTACAGCGTACAACGGAGTACAGAAGGTATCTCTACAGCGCACAAAGGAGTACAGAAGGTATCTCTACAGCGCACAAAGGAGTACAGAAGGTATCTCTACAGTGCACAAAGGAGTACAGGAAATATCTCTAGAACGTACAAAGGAGTACACGAGGTATCTCTACAGCGTACAAAGGAGTACAGAAGGTATCTCTACAGCGCACAAAGGAGTACAGGAAATATCTCTAGAACGTACAAAGGAGTACACGAGGTATCTCTACAGCGTACAAAGGAGTACAGAAGGTATCTCTACAGCGCACAAAGGAGAACAGAAGGTATCTCTACAGCGCACAAAGGAGTACAGAAGGAATCTCTACAGCGCACGAAGGAGTACAGGAAATATCTCTAGAACGTACAAAGGAGTACACGAGGTATCTCTACAGCGTACAAAGGAGTACAGAAGGTATCTCTACAGCGCACAAAGGAGTACAGAAGGTATCTCTACAGCGCACAAAGGAGAACAGAAGGTATCTCTACAGCGCACAAAGGAGTACAGAAGGTATCTCTACAGCGCACAAAGGAGTACAGAAGGTATCTCTACAGCGCACAAAGGAGTACAGAAGGTATCTCTACAGCGCACAAAGGAGTACAGAAGGTATCTCTACAGCGCACAAAGGAGTACAGAAGGTATCTCTACAGCGCACAAAGGAGTACAGGAAATATCTCTAGAACGTACAAAGGAGTTTACGAGGTATCTCTACAGCGTACAAAGGAGTACAGAAGGTATCTCTACAGCGCACAATGGAGTACAGAAGGTATCTCTACAGAGCACAAAGGAGTACAGAAGGTATCTCTACAGCGCACAAAGGAGTACAGAAGGTATCTCTACAGCGCACAAAGGAGTACAGAAGGTATCTCTACAGCGCACAAAGGAGTACAGAAGGTATCTCTACAGCACACAAAGGAGTACAGAAGGTATCTCTACAGCGCACAAAGGAGTACAGGAAATATCTCTAGAACGTACAAAGGAGTACACGAGGTATCTCTACAGCGTACAAAGGAGTACAGAAGGTATCTTCACAGCGCACAAAGGAGTACAGAAGGTATCTCTACAGCGCACAAAGGAGTACAGGAAATATCTCTAGAACGTACAAAGGAGTACAGAAGGTATCTCTACAGCGCACAAAGGAGTACAGAAGGTATCTCTACAGCGCACCAAGGAGTACAGAAGGTATCTCTACAGCGCACAAAGGAGTACAGAAGGTATCTCTACAGCGCACAAAGAAGTACAGGAAATATCTCTAGAACGTACAATGGAGTACACGAGGTATCTCTACAGCGTACAAAGGAGTACAGAAGGTATCTCTAGAGCGCACAAAGGAGTACAGAAGGTATCTCTACAGCGCACGAAGGAGTACAGGAAATATCTCTAGAACGTACAAAGGAGTACAGAAGGTATCTCTACAGCGCACAAAGGAGTACAGAAGGTATCTCTACAGCGCACAAAGGAAGACAGAAGGTATCTCTACAGCGCACAAAGGAGTACAGAAGGTATCTCTACAGCGCACAAAGGAGTACAGGAAATATCTCTAGAACGTACAAAGGAGTACACGAGGTATCTCTACAGCGTACAAAGAAGTACAGAAGGTATCTCTACAGCGCACAAAGGAGTACAGAAGGTATCTCTACAGCGCACAAAGGAGTACAGGAAATATTTCTAGAACGTACAAAGGAGTACAGAAGGTATCTCTACAGCGCACAATGGAGTACAGAAGGTATCTCTACAGCGCACAAAGGAGTACAGAAGGTATCTCTACAGCGCACAAAGGAGTACAGAAGGTATCTCTACAGCGCACAAAGGAGTACAGGAAATATCTCTAGAACGTACAAAGGAGTACACGAGGTATCTCTACAGCGTACAAAAGAGTACAGAAGGTATCTCTACAGCGCACAAAGGAGTACAGGAAATATCTCTAGAACGTACAAAGGAGTACACGAGGTATCTCTACAGCGTACAAAGGAGTACAGAAGGTATCTCTACAGCGCACAAAGGAGTACAGAAGGTATCTCTACAGCGCACAAAGGAGTACAGAAGGTATCTCTACAGTGCACAAAGGAGTACAGGAAATATCTCTAGAACGTACAAAGGAGTACACGAGGTATCTCTACAGCGTACAAAGGAGTACAGAAGGTATCTCTACAGCGCACAAAGGAGTACAGAAGGTATCTTTCCTTCGCACAAAGGAGTACAGAAGGTATCTCTACAGCGCACAAAGGAGTACAGAAGGTATCTCTACAGCGCACAAAGGAGTACAGAAGGTATCTCTACAGCGCACAAAGGAGTACAGAATGTATCTCTACAGCGCACAAAGGAGTACAGGAAATATCTCTAGAACGTACAAAGGAGTACACGAGGTATCTCTACAGCGTACAAAGGAGTACAGAAGGTATCTCTACAGCGCACAAAGGAGTACAGAAGGTATCTCTACAGCGCACAAAGGAGTACAGAAGGTATCTCTACAGCGCACAAAGGAGTACAGAAGGTATCTCTACAGCGCACAAAGGAGTACAGGAAATATCTCTAGAACGTACAAAGGAGTACACGAGGTATCTCTACAGCGTACAAAGGAGTACAGAAGGTATCTCTACAGCGCACAAAGGAGTAAAGAAGGTATCTCTACAGCGCACAAAGGAGTACAGAAGGTATCTCTACAGCGCACAAAGGAGTACAGAAGGTATCTCTACAGCGCACAAAGGAGTACAAAAGGTATCTCTACAGCGCACAAAGGAGTTCAGGAAATATCTCTAGAACATACAAAGGAGTACACGAGGTATCTCTACAGCGTACAAAGGAGTACAGAAGGTATCTCTACAGCGCACAAAGGAGTACAGAAGGTATCTCTACAGCGCACAAAGGAGTACAGGAAATATCTCTAGAACGTACAAAGGAGTACAGAAGGTATCTCTACAGCGCACAAAGGAGTACAGAAGGTATCTCTACAGCGCACAAAGGAGTACAGAAGGTATCTCTACAGCGCACAAAGGAGTACAGAAGGTATCTCTACAGCGCACAAAGGAGTACAGGAAATATCTCTAGAACGTACAAAGGAGTACACGAGGTATCTCTACAGCGTACAAAGGAGTACAGAAGGTATCTCTACAGCGCACAAAGGAGTACAGAAGGTATCTCTACAGCGCACAAAGGAGTACAGAAGGTATCTCTACAGCGCACAAAGGAGTACAGGAAAAATCTCTAGAACGTACAAAGGAGTACACGAGGTATCTCTACAGCGTACAAAGGAGTACAGAAGGTATCTCTACAGCGCACAAAGAAGTACAGAAGGTATCTCTACAGCGCACAAAGGAGTACAGAAGGTATCTCTACAGCGCAAAAAGGAGTACAGAAGGTATCTCTACAGCGCACAAAGGAGTACAGGAAATATCTCTAGAACGTACAAAGGAGTACACGAGGTATCTCTACAGCGTACAAAGGAGTACAGAAGGTATCTCTACAGCGCACAAAGGAGTACAGAAGGTATCTCTACAGCGCACAAAGGAGTACAGAAGGTATCTCTACAGCGCACAAAGGAGTACAGAAGGTATCTCTACCGCGCACAAAGGAGTACAGAAGGTATCTTTCCTACGCACAAAGGAGTACAGAAGGTATCTCTACAGCGCACAAACGAGTACAGAAGGTATCTCTACAGCGCACAAAGGAGTACAGAAGGTATCTCTACAGCGCACAAAGGAGTACAGAATGTATCTCTACAGCGCACAAAGGAGTACAGGAAATATCTCTAGAACGTACAAAGGAGTACACGAGGTATCTCTACAGCGTACAAAGGAGTACAGAAGGTATCTCTACAGCGCACAAAGGAGTACAGAAGGTATCTCTACAGCGCACAAAGGAGTACAGAAGGTATCTCTACAGCGCACAAAGGAGTACCGAAGGTATCTCTACAGCGCACAAAGGAGTACAGAAGGTATCTCTACAGCGCACAAAGGAGTACAGGAAATATCTCTAGAACGTACAAAGGAGTACACGAGGTATCTCTACAGCGTACAAAGGAGTACAGAAGGTATCTCTACAGCGCACAAAGGAGTACAGAAGGTATCTCTACAGCGCACAAAGGAGTACAGAAGGTATCTCTACAGCGCACAAAGGAGTACAGGAAATATCTCTAGAACGTACAAAGGAGTACACGAGGTATCTCTACAGCGTACAAAGGAGTACAGAAGGTATCTCTACAGCGCACAAAGGAGTACAGAAGGTATCTCTACAGCGCACAAAGGAGTACAGGAAATATCTCTAGAACGTACAAAGGAGTACAGAAGGTATCTCTACAGCGCACAAAGGAGTACAGAAGGTATCTCTACAGCGCACAAAGGAGTACAGAAGGTATCTCTACAGCGCACAAAGGAGTACAGAAGGTATCTCTACAGCGCACAAAGGAGTACAGGAAATATCTCTAGTACGTACAAAGGAGTACACGAGGTATCTCTACAGCGTACAAAGGAGTACAGAAGGTATCTCTACAGCGCACAAAGGAGTACAGAAGGTATCTCTACAGCGCACAAAGGAGTACAGAAGGTATCTCTACAGCGCACAAAGGAGTACAGGAAAAATCTCTAGAACGTACAAAGGAGTACACGAGGTATCTCTACAGCGTACAAAGGAGTACAGAAGGTATCTCTACAGCGCACAAAGAAGTACAGAAGGTATCTCTACAGCGCACAAAGGAGTACAGAAGGTATCTCTACAGCGCAGAAAGGAGTACAGAAGGTATCTCTACAGCGCACAAAGGAGTACAGGAAATATCTCTAGAACGTACAAAGGAGTACACGAGGTATCTCTACAGCGTACAAAGGAGTACAGAAGGTATCTCTACAGCGCACAAAGGAGTACAGAAGGTATCTCTACAGCGCACAAAGGAGTACAGAAGGTATCTCTACAGCGCACAAAGGAGTACAGAAGGTATCTCTACCGCGCACAAAGGAGTACAGAAGGTATCTTTCCTACGCACAAAGGAGTACAGAAGGTATCTCTACAGCGCACAAAGGAGTATAGAAGGTATCTCTACAGCGCACAAAGGAGTACAGAAGGTATCTCTACAGCGCACAAAGGAGTACAGAATGTATCTCTACAGCGCACAAAGGAGTACAGGAAATATCTCTAGAACGTACAAAGGAGTACACGAGGTATCTCTACAGCGTACAAAGGAGTACAGAAGGTATCTCTACAGCGCACAAAGGAGTACAGAAGGTATCTCTACAGCGCACAAAGGAGTACAGAAGGTATCTCTACAGCGCACAAAGGAGTACAGAAGGTATCTCTACAGCGCACAAAGGAGTACAGGAAATATCTCTAGAACGTACAAAGGAGTACACGAGGTATCTCTACAGCGTACAAAGGAGTACAGAAGGTATCTCTACAGCGCACAAAGGAGTAAAGAAGGTATCTCTACAGCGCACAAAGGAGTACAGAAGGTATCTCTACAGCGCACAAAGGAGTACAGAAGGTATCTCTACAGCGCACAAAGGAGTACAGAAGGTATCTCTACAGCGCACAAAGGAGTACAGGAAATATCTCTAGAACGTACAAAGGAGTACACGAGGTATCTCTACAGCGTACAAAGGAGTACAGAAGGTATCTCTACAGCGCACAAAGGAGTACAGAAGGTATCTCTACAGCGCACAAAGGAGTACAGAAGGTATCTCTACAGCGCACAAAGGAGTACAGGAAATATCTCTAGAACGTACAAAGGAGTACACGAGGTATCTCTACAGCGTACAAAGGAGTACAGAAGGTATCTCTACAGCGCACAAAGGAGTACAGAAGGTATCTCTACAGCGCACAAAGGAGTACAGGAAATATCTCTAGAACGTACAAAGGAGTACAGAAGGTATCTCTACAGCGCACAAAGGAGTACAGAAGGTATCTCTACAGCGCACAAAGGAGTACAGAAGGTATCTCTACAGCGCACAAAGGAGTACAGAAGGTATCTCTACAGCGCACAAAGGAGTACAGGAAATATCTCTAGAACGTAAAAGGAGTACACGAGGTATCTCTACAGCGTACAAAGGAGTACAGAAGGTGTCTCTACAGCGCACAAAGGAGTACAGGAAATATCTCTAGAACGTACAAAGGAGTACACGAGGTATCTCTACAGCGTACAAAGGAGTACAGAAGGTATCTCTACAGCGCACAAAGGAGTACAGAAGGTATCTCTACAGCGCACGAAGGAGTACAGAAGGTATCTCTACAGCGCACAAAGGAGTACAGGAAATATCTCTAGAACGTACAAAGGAGTACACGAGGTATCTCTACAGCGTACAAAGAAGTACAGAAGGTATAACTACAGCGCACAAAGGAGTACAGGAAATATCTCTAGAACGTACAAAGGAGTACACGAGGTATCTCTACAGCGTACAAAGGAGTACAGAAGGTATCTCTACAGCGCACAAAGGAGTACAGAAGGTATCTCTACAGCGCACAAAGGAGTACAGAAGGTATCTCTACAGCGCACAAAGGAGTACAGGAAATATCTCTAGAACGTACAAAGGAGTACACGAGGTATCTCTACAGCGTACAAAGGGGTACAGAAGGTATCTCTACAGCGCACAAAGGAGTACAGAAGGTATCTCTACAGCGCACAAAGGAGTACAGAAGGTATCTCTACAGCGCACAAAGGAGTACAGAAGGTATCTCTACAGCGCACAAAGGAGTACAGAAGGTATCTCTACAGCGCACAAAGGAGTACAGAAGGTATCTCTACAGCGCACAAAGGAGTACAGGAAATATCTCTAGAACGTACAAAGGAGTACACGATGTATCTCTACAGCGTACAAAGGAGTACAGAAGGTATCTCTACAGCGCACAAAGGAGTACAGGAAATATCTCTAGAACGTACAAAGGAGTACACGAGGTATCTCTACAGCGTACAAAGGAGTACAGAAGGTATCTCTACAGCGCACAAAGGAGTACAGAAGGTATCTCTACAGCGCACAAAGGAGTACAGAAGGTATCTCTACAGCGCACAAAGGAGTACAGAAGGTATCTCTACAGCGCACAAAGGAGTACAGAAGGTATCTCTACAGCGCACAACGGAGTACAGGAAATATCGCTAGAACGTACAAAGGAGTACACAAGGTATCTCTACAGCGTACAAAGGAGTACAGAAGGTATCTCTACAGCGCACAAAGGAGTACAGAAGGTATCTCTACAGCGCACAAAGGAGTACAGAAGGTATCTCTACAGCGCACAAAGGAGTACCGAAGGTATCTCTACAGCGCACAAAGGAGTACAGAAGGTATCTCTACAGCGCACAAAGGAGTACAGAAGGTATCTCTACAGCGCACAAAGGAGTACAGAAGGTATCTCTACAGCGCACAAAGGAGTACAGGAAATATCTCTAGAACGTACAAAGGAGTACACGAGGTATCTCTACAGCGTACAAAGGAGTACAAAAGGTATCTCTACAGCGCACAAAGGAGTACAGAAGGTATCTCTACAGCGCACAAAGGAGTACAGAAGGTATCTCTACAGCGCACAAAGGAGTACAGAAGGTATCTCTACAGCGCACAAAGGAGTACAGAAGGTATCTCTACAGCGCACAAAGGAGTACAGAAGGTATCTCTACAGCGCACAAAGGAGTACAGGAAATATCTCTAGAACGTACAAAGGAGTACACGAGGTATCTCTACAGCGTACAAAGGAGTACAGAAGGTATCTCTACAGTGCACAAAGGAGTACAGAAGGTATCTCTACAGCGCACAAAGGAGTACAGAAGGTATCTCTACAGCGCAAAAAGGAGTACAGAAGGTATCTCTACAGCGCACAAAGGAGTACAGGAAATATCTCTAGAACGTACAAAGGAGTACACGAGGTATTTCTACAGCGTACAAAGGAGTACAGAAGGTATCTCTACAGCGCACAAAGGAGTACAGAAGGTATCTCTACAGCGCACAAAGGAGTACAGGAAATATCTCTAGAACGTACAAAGGAGTACAGAAGGTATCTCTACAGCGCACAAAGGAGTACAGAAGGTATCTCTACAGCGCACAAAGGAGTACAGAAGGTATCTCTACAGCGCACAAAGGAGAACAGAAGGTATCTCTACAGCGCACAAAGGAGTACAGGAAATATCTCTAGAACGTACAAAGGAGTACACGAGGTATCTCTACAGCGTACAAAGGAGTACAGAAGGTATCTCTACAGCGCACAAAGGAGTACAGGAAATATCTCTAGAACGTACAAAGGAGTACACGAGGTATCTCTACAGCCTACAAAGGAGTACAGAAGGTATCTCTACAGCGCACAAAGGAGTACAGAAGGTATCTCTACAACGCACAAAGGAGTACAGAAGGTATCTCTACAGCGCACAAAGGAGTACAGGAAATATCTCTAGAACGTACAAAGGAGTACACGAGGTATCTCTACAGCGTACAAAGGAGTACAGAAGGTATCTCTACAGCGCGCAAAGGAGTACAGAAGGTATCTCTACAGCGCACAAAGGAGTACAGAAGGTATCTCTACAGCGCACAAAGGAGTACAGAAGGTATCTCTACAGCGCACAAAGGAGTACAGAAGGTATCTCTACAGCGCACAAAGGAGTACAGAAGGTATCTCTAAAGCGCACAAAGGAGTACAGGAAATATCTCTAGAACGTACAAAGAAGTACACGAGGTATCTCTACAGCGTACAAAGAAGTACAGAAGGTATCTCTACAGCGCACAAAGGAGTACAGGAAATATCTCTAGAACGTACAAAGGAGTACACGAGGTATCTCTACAGCATACAAAGGAGTACAGAAGGTATCTCTACAGCGCACAAAGGAGTACAGAAGGTATCTCTACAGCGCACAAAGGAGTACAGAAGGTATCTCTACAGCGCACACAGGAGTACAGAAGGTATCTCTACAGCGCACAAAGGAGTACAGAAGGTATCTCTACAGCGCACAAAGGAGTACAGGAAATATCGCTAGAACGTACAAAGGAGTACACGAGGTATCTCTACAGCGTACAAAGGAGTACAGAAGGTATCTCTACAGCGCACAAAGGAGTACAGAAGGTATCTCTACAGCGCACAAAGGAGTACAGGAAATATCTCTAGAACGTACAAAGGAGTACACGAGGTATCTCTACAGCGTACAAAGGAGTACAGAAGGTATCTCTACAGCGCACAAAGGAGTACAGGAAATATCTCTAGAACGTACAAAGGAGTACACGAGGTATCTATACAGCGTACAAAGGAGTACAGAAGGTATCTCTACAGCGCACAAAGGAGTACAGAAGGTATCTCTACAGCGCACAAAGGAGTACAGAAGGTATCTCTACAGCGCACAAAGGAGTACAGAAGGTATCTCTACAGCGCACAAAGGAGTACAGAAGGTATCTCTACAGCGCACAAAGGAGTACAGGAAAAATCTCTAGAACGTACAAAGGAGTACACGAGGTATCTCTACAGCGTACAAAGGAGTACAGAAGGTATCTCTACAGCGCACAAAGAAGTACAGAAGGTATCTCTACAGCGCACAAAGGAGTACAGAAGGTATCTCTACAGCGCAAAAAGGAGTACAGAAGGTATCTCTACAGCGCACAAAGGAGTACAGGAAATATCTCTAGAACGTACAAAGGAGTACACGAGGTATCTCTACAGCGTACAAAGGAGTACAGAAGGTATCTCTACAGCGCACAAAGGAGTACAGAAGGTATCTCTACAGCGCACAAAGGAGTACAGGAAATATCTCTAGAACGTACAAAGGAGTACAGAAGGTATCTCTACAGCGCACAAAGGAGTACAGAAGGTATCTCTACAGCGCACAAAGGAGTACAGAAGGTATCTCCACAGCGCACAAAGGAGTACAGAAGGTATCTCTACAGCGCACAAAGGAGTACAAGAAATATCTCTAGAACGTACAAAGGAGTACACGAGGTATCTCTACAGCGTACAAAGGAATACAGAAGGTATCTCTACAGCGCACAAAGGAGTACAGAAGGTATCTCTACAGCGCACAAAGGAGTACAGAAGGTATCTCTACAGCGCACAAAGGAGTACAGAAGGTATCTCTACAGCGCACAAAGGAGTACAGAAGGTATCTCTACAGCGCACAAAGGAGTACAGAAGGTATCTCTACAGCGCACAAAGGAGTACAGGAAATATCTCTAGAACGTACAAAGGAGTACACGAGGTATCTCTAGAGCGTACAAAGGAGTACAGAAGGTATCTCTACAGCGCACAAAGGAGTACAGAAGGTATCTCTACAGCGCACAAATGAGTACAGAAGGTATCTCTACAGCGCACAAAGGAGTACAGAAGGTATCTCTACAGCGCACAAAGGAGTACAGGAAATATCTCTAGAACGTACAAAGGAGTACACGAGGTATCTCTACAGCATACAAAGGAGTACAGAAGGTATCTCTACAGCGCACAAAGGAGTACAGAAGGTATCTCTACAGCGCACAAAGGAGTACAGAAGGTATCTCTACAGCGCCCAAAGGAGTACAGAAGGTATCTCTACAGCGCACAAAGGAGTACAGGAAATATCTCTAGAACGTACAAAGTAGTACAGATGGTATCTCTACAGCGCACAAAGGAGTACAGAAGGTATCTCTACAGCGCACAAAGGAGTACAGAAGGTATCTCTACAGCGCACAAAGGAGTACACGAGGTATCTCTACAGCGTACAAAGGAGTACAGAAGGTATCTCTACAGCGCACAAAGGAGTACAGAAGGTATCTCTACA